>CM051234.1:208403270-208881151 GCA_027917425.1 Gastrophryne carolinensis | reverse complement strand
TAACCATTTGCACTTATTCTCATAGAAATTAGGCCTGATAAAGACACTTTTGCTGTGCATGCTCTCTGGTTTTTGTGGCATCCCATTCTGTGACAACACCAGCCTCTATTTAATAGCATAATAACCATTTGCACTTATTCTCATAGAAATCAGGCCTGATAAAGACACTTTTGCTGTGCATGCTCTCTGGTTTTTGTGGCATCCCATTCTGTGACAACACCAGCCTCTATTTAATAGCATAATAACCATTTGCACTTATTCTCATAGAAATCAGGCCTGATAAAGACACTTTTGCTGTGCATGCTCTCTGGTTTTTGTGGCATCCCATTCTGTGACAACACCAGCCTCTATTTAATAGCATAATAACCATTTGCACTTATTCTCATAGAAATTAGGCCTGATAAAGACACTTTTGCTGTGCATGCTCTCTGGTTTTTGTGGCATCCCATTCTGTGACAACACCAGCCTCTATTTAATAGCATAATAACCATTTGCACTTATTCTCATAGAAATCAGGCCTGATAAAGACACTTTTGCTGTGCATGCTCTCTGGTTTTTGTGGCATCCCATTCTGTGACAACACCAGCCTCTATTTAATAGCATAATAACCATTTGCACTTATTCTCATAGAAATCAGGCCTGATAAAGACACTTTTGCTGTGCATGCTCTCTGGTTTTTGTGGCATCCCATTCTGTGACAACACCAGCCTCTATTTAATAGCATAATAACCATTTGCACTTATTCTCATAGAAATTAGGCCTGATAAAGACACTTTTGCTGTGCATGCTCTCTGGTTTTTGTGGCATCCCATTCTGTGACAACACCAGCCTCTATTTAATAGCATAATAACCATTTGCACTTATTCTCATAGAAATCAGGCCTGATAAAGACACTTTTGCTGTGCATGCTCTCTGGTTTTTGTGGCATCCCATTCTGTGACAACACCAGCCTCTATTTAATAGCATAATAACCATTTGCACTTATTCTCATAGAAATCAGGCCTGATAAAGACACTTTTGCTGTGCATGCTCTCTGGTTTTTGTGGCATCCCATTCTGTGACAACACCAGCCTCTATTTAATAGCATAATAACCATTTGCACTTATTCTCATAGAAATTAGGCCTGATAAAGACACTTTTGCTGTGCATGCTCTCTGGTTTTTGTGGCATCCCATTCTGTGACAACACCAGCCTCTATTTAATAGCATAATAACCATTTGCACTTATTCTCATAGAAATTAGGCCTGATAAAGACACTTTTGCTGTGCATGCTCTCTGGTTTTTGTGGCATCCCATTCTGTGACAACACCAGCCTCTATTTAATAGCATAATAACCATTTGCACTTATTCTCATAGAAATCAGGCCTGATAAAGACACTTTTGCTGTGCATGCTCTCTGGTTTTTGTGGCATCCCATTCTGTGACAACACCAGCCTCTATTTAATAGCATAATAACCATTTGCACTTATTCTCATAGAAATTAGGCCTGATAAAGACACTTTTGCTGTGCATGCTCTCTGGTTTTTGTGGCATCCCATTCTGTGACAACACCAGCCTCTATTTAATAGCATAATAACCATTTGCACTTATTCTCATAGAAATCAGGCCTGATAAAGACACTTTTGCTGTGCATGCTCTCTGGTTTTTGTGGCATCCCATTCTGTGACAACACCAGCCTCTATTTAATAGCATAATAACCATTTGCACTTATTCTCATAGAAATCAGGCCTGATAAAGACACTTTTGCTGTGCATGCTCTCTGGTTTTTGTGGCATCCCATTCTGTGACAACACCAGCCTCTATTTAATAGCATAATAACCATTTGCACTTATTCTCATAGAAATTAGGCCTGATAAAGACACTTTTGCTGTGCATGCTCTCTGGTTTTTGTGGCATCCCATTCTGTGACAACACCAGCCTCTATTTAATAGCATAATAACCATTTGCACTTATTCTCATAGAAATCAGGCCTGATAAAGACACTTTTGCTGTGCATGCTCTCTGGTTTTTGTGGCATCCCATTCTGTGACAACACCAGCCTCTATTTAATAGCATAATAACCATTTGCACTTATTCTCATAGAAATTAGGCCTGATAAAGACACTTTTGCTGTGCATGCTCTCTGGTTTTTGTGGCATCCCATTCTGTGACAACACCAGCCTCTATTTAATAGCATAATAACCATTTGCACTTATTCTCATAGAAATTAGGCCTGATAAAGACACTTTTGCTGTGCATGCTCTCTGGTTTTTGTGGCATCCCATTCTGTGACAACACCAGCCTCTATTTAATAGCATAATAACCATTTGCACTTATTCTCATAGAAATCAGGCCTGATAAAGACACTTTTGCTGTGCATGCTCTCTGGTTTTTGTGGCATCCCATTCTGTGACAACACCAGCCTCTATTTAATAGCATAATAACCATTTGCACTTATTCTCATAGAAATTAGGCCTGATAAAGACACTTTTGCTGTGCATGCTCTCTGGTTTTTGTGGCATCCCATTCTGTGACAACACCAGCCTCTATTTAATAGCATAATAACCATTTGCACTTATTCTCATAGAAATCAGGCCTGATAAAGACACTTTTGCTGTGCATGCTCTCTGGTTTTTGTGGCATCCCATTCTGTGACAACACCAGCCTCTATTTAATAGCATAATAACCATTTGCACTTATTCTCATAGAAATTAGGCCTGATAAAGACACTTTTGCTGTGCATGCTCTCTGGTTTTTGTGGCATCCCATTCTGTGACAACACCAGCCTCTATTTAATAGCATAATAACCATTTGCACTTATTCTCATAGAAATTAGGCCTGATAAAGACACTTTTGCTGTGCATGCTCTCTGGTTTTTGTGGCATCCCATTCTGTGACAACACCAGCCTCTATTTAATAGCATAATAACCATTTGCACTTATTCTCATAGAAATCAGGCCTGATAAAGACACTTTTGCTGTGCATGCTCTCTGGTTTTTGTGGCATCCCATTCTGTGACAACACCAGCCTCTATTTAATAGCATAATAACCATTTGCACTTATTCTCATAGAAATTAGGCCTGATAAAGACACTTTTGCTGTGCATGCTCTCTGGTTTTTGTGGCATCCCATTCTGTGACAACACCAGCCTCTATTTAATAGCATAATAACCATTTGCACTTATTCTCATAGAAATCAGGCCTGATAAAGACACTTTTGCTGTGCATGCTCTCTGGTTTTTGTGGCATCCCATTCTGTGACAACACCAGCCTCTATTTAATAGCATAATAACCATTTGCACTTATTCTCATAGAAATTAGGCCTGATAAAGACACTTTTGCTGTGCATGCTCTCTGGTTTTTGTGGCATCCCATTCTGTGACAACACCAGCCTCTATTTAATAGCATAATAACCATTTGCACTTATTCTCATAGAAATTAGGCCTGATAAAGACACTTTTGCTGTGCATGCTCTCTGGTTTTTGTGGCATCCCATTCTGTGACAACACCAGCCTCTATTTAATAGCATAATAACCATTTGCACTTATTCTCATAGAAATCAGGCCTGATAAAGACACTTTTGCTGTGCATGCTCTCTGGTTTTTGTGGCATCCCATTCTGTGACAACACCAGCCTCTATTTAATAGCATAATAACCATTTGCACTTATTCTCATAGAAATTAGGCCTGATAAAGACACTTTTGCTGTGCATGCTCTCTGGTTTTTGTGGCATCCCATTCTGTGACAACACCAGCCTCTATTTAATAGCATAATAACCATTTGCACTTATTCTCATAGAAATCAGGCCTGATAAAGACACTTTTGCTGTGCATGCTCTCTGGTTTTTGTGGCATCCCATTCTGTGACAACACCAGCCTCTATTTAATAGCATAATAACCATTTGCACTTATTCTCATAGAAATCAGGCCTGATAAAGACACTTTTGCTGTGCATGCTCTCTGGTTTTTGTGGCATCCCATTCTGTGACAACACCAGCCTCTATTTAATAGCATAATAACCATTTGCACTTATTCTCATAGAAATTAGGCCTGATAAAGACACTTTTGCTGTGCATGCTCTCTGGTTTTTGTGGCATCCCATTCTGTGACAACACCAGCCTCTATTTAATAGCATAATAACCATTTGCACTTATTCTCATAGAAATTAGGCCTGATAAAGACACTTTTGCTGTGCATGCTCTCTGGTTTTTGTGGCATCCCATTCTGTGACAACACCAGCCTCTATTTAATAGCATAATAACCATTTGCACTTATTCTCATAGAAATCAGGCCTGATAAAGACACTTTTGCTGTGCATGCTCTCTGGTTTTTGTGGCATCCCATTCTGTGACAACACCAGCCTCTATTTAATAGCATAATAACCATTTGCACTTATTCTCATAGAAATTAGGCCTGATAAAGACACTTTTGCTGTGCATGCTCTCTGGTTTTTGTGGCATCCCATTCTGTGACAACACCAGCCTCTATTTAATAGCATAATAACCATTTGCACTTATTCTCATAGAAATTAGGCCTGATAAAGACACTTTTGCTGTGCATGCTCTCTGGTTTTTGTGGCATCCCATTCTGTGACAACACCAGCCTCTATTTAATAGCATAATAACCATTTGCACTTATTCTCATAGAAATCAGGCCTGATAAAGACACTTTTGCTGTGCATGCTCTCTGGTTTTTGTGGCATCCCATTCTGTGACAACACCAGCCTCTATTTAATAGCATAATAACCATTTGCACTTATTCTCATAGAAATTAGGCCTGATAAAGACACTTTTGCTGTGCATGCTCTCTGGTTTTTGTGGCATCCCATTCTGTGACAACACCAGCCTCTATTTAATAGCATAATAACCATTTGCACTTATTCTCCTAGAAATTAGGCCTGATAAAGACACTTTTGCTGTGCATGCTCTCTGGTTTTTGTGGCATCCCATTCTGTGACAACACCAGCCTCTATTTAATAGCATAATAACCATTTGCACTTATTCTCATAGAAATCAGGCCTGATAAAGACACTTTTGCTGTGCATGCTCTCTGGTTTTTGTGGCATCCCATTCTGTGACAACACCAGCCTCTATTTAATAGCATAATAACCATTTGCACTTATTCTCATAGAAATTAGGCCTGATAAAGACACTTTTGCTGTGCATGCTCTCTGGTTTTTGTGGCATCCCATTCTGTGACAACACCAGCCTCTATTTAATAGCATAATAACCATTTGCACTTATTCTCATAGAAATTAGGCCTGATAAAGACACTTTTGCTGTGCATGCTCTCTGGTTTTTGTGGCATCCCATTCTGTGACAACACCAGCCTCTATTTAATAGCATAATAACCATTTGCACTTATTCTCATAGAAATCAGGCCTGATAAAGACACTTTTGCTGTGCATGCTCTCTGGTTTTTGTGGCATCCCATTCTGTGACAACACCAGCCTCTATTTAATAGCATAATAACCATTTGCACTTATTCTCATAGAAATTAGGCCTGATAAAGACACTTTTGCTGTGCATGCTCTCTGGTTTTTGTGGCATCCCATTCTGTGACAACACCAGCCTCTATTTAATAGCATAATAACCATTTGCACTTATTCTCATAGAAATCAGGCCTGATAAAGACACTTTTGCTGTGCATGCTCTCTGGTTTTTGTGGCATCCCATTCTGTGACAACACCAGCCTCTATTTAATAGCATAATAACCATTTGCACTTATTCTCATAGAAATCAGGCCTGATAAAGACACTTTTGCTGTGCATGCTCTCTGGTTTTTGTGGCATCCCATTCTGTGACAACACCAGCCTCTATTTAATAGCATAATAACCATTTGCACTTATTCTCATAGAAATTAGGCCTGATAAAGACACTTTTGCTGTGCATGCTCTCTGGTTTTTGTGGCATCCCATTCTGTGACAACACCAGCCTCTATTTAATAGCATAATAACCATTTGCACTTATTCTCATAGAAATCAGGCCTGATAAAGACACTTTTGCTGTGCATGCTCTCTGGTTTTTGTGGCATCCCATTCTGTGACAACACCAGCCTCTATTTAATAGCATAATAACCATTTGCACTTATTCTCATAGAAATCAGGCCTGATAAAGACACTTTTGCTGTGCATGCTCTCTGGTTTTTGTGGCATCCCATTCTGTGACAACACCAGCCTCTATTTAATAGCATAATAACCATTTGCACTTATTCTCATAGAAATTAGGCCTGATAAAGACACTTTTGCTGTGCATGCTCTCTGGTTTTTGTGGCATCCCATTCTGTGACAACACCAGCCTCTATTTAATAGCATAATAACCATTTGCACTTATTCTCATAGAAATCAGGCCTGATAAAGACACTTTTGCTGTGCATGCTCTCTGGTTTTTGTGGCATCCCATTCTGTGACAACACCAGCCTCTATTTAATAGCATAATAACCATTTGCACTTATTCTCATAGAAATTAGGCCTGATAAAGACACTTTTGCTGTGCATGCTCTCTGGTTTTTGTGGCATCCCATTCTGTGACAACACCAGCCTCTATTTAATAGCATAATAACCATTTGCACTTATTCTCATAGAAATTAGGCCTGATAAAGACACTTTTGCTGTGCATGCTCTCTGGTTTTTGTGGCATCCCATTCTGTGACAACACCAGCCTCTATTTAATAGCATAATAACCATTTGCACTTATTCTCATAGAAATCAGGCCTGATAAAGACACTTTTGCTGTGCATGCTCTCTGGTTTTTGTGGCATCCCATTCTGTGACAACACCAGCCTCTATTTAATAGCATAATAACCATTTGCACTTATTCTCATAGAAATTAGGCCTGATAAAGACACTTTTGCTGTGCATGCTCTCTGGTTTTTGTGGCATCCCATTCTGTGACAACACCAGCCTCTATTTAATAGCATAATAACCATTTGCACTTATTCTCATAGAAATTAGGCCTGATAAAGACACTTTTGCTGTGCATGCTCTCTGGTTTTTGTGGCATCCCATTCTGTGACAACACCAGCCTCTATTTAATAGCATAATAACCATTTGCACTTATTCTCATAGAAATCAGGCCTGATAAAGACACTTTTGCTGTGCATGCTCTCTGGTTTTTGTGGCATCCCATTCTGTGACAACACCAGCCTCTATTTAATAGCATAATAACCATTTGCACTTATTCTCATAGAAATCAGGCCTGATAAAGACACTTTTGCTGTGCATGCTCTCTGGTTTTTGTGGCATCCCATTCTGTGACAACACCAGCCTCTATTTAATAGCATAATAACCATTTGCACTTATTCTCATAGAAATTAGGCCTGATAAAGACACTTTTGCTGTGCATGCTCTCTGGTTTTTGTGGCATCCCATTCTGTGACAACACCAGCCTCTATTTAATAGCATAATAACCATTTGCACTTATTCTCATAGAAATCAGGCCTGATAAAGACACTTTTGCTGTGCATGCTCTCTGGTTTTTGTGGCATCCCATTCTGTGACAACACCAGCCTCTATTTAATAGCATAATAACCATTTGCACTTATTCTCATAGAAATCAGGCCTGATAAAGACACTTTTGCTGTGCATGCTCTCTGGTTTTTGTGGCATCCCATTCTGTGACAACACCAGCCTCTATTTAATAGCATAATAACCATTTGCACTTATTCTCATAGAAATTAGGCCTGATAAAGACACTTTTGCTGTGCATGCTCTCTGGTTTTTGTGGCATCCCATTCTGTGACAACACCAGCCTCTATTTAATAGCATAATAACCATTTGCACTTATTCTCATAGAAATCAGGCCTGATAAAGACACTTTTGCTGTGCATGCTCTCTGGTTTTTGTGGCATCCCATTCTGTGACAACACCAGCCTCTATTTAATAGCATAATAACCATTTGCACTTATTCTCATAGAAATTAGGCCTGATAAAGACACTTTTGCTGTGCATGCTCTCTGGTTTTTGTGGCATCCCATTCTGTGACAACACCAGCCTCTATTTAATAGCATAATAACCATTTGCACTTATTCTCATAGAAATTAGGCCTGATAAAGACACTTTTGCTGTGCATGCTCTCTGGTTTTTGTGGCATCCCATTCTGTGACAACACCAGCCTCTATTTAATAGCATAATAACCATTTGCACTTATTCTCATAGAAATCAGGCCTGATAAAGACACTTTTGCTGTGCATGCTCTCTGGTTTTTGTGGCATCCCATTCTGTGACAACACCAGCCTCTATTTAATAGCATAATAACCATTTGCACTTATTCTCATAGAAATTAGGCCTGATAAAGACACTTTTGCTGTGCATGCTCTCTGGTTTTTGTGGCATCCCATTCTGTGACAACACCAGCCTCTATTTAATAGCATAATAACCATTTGCACTTATTCTCATAGAAATTAGGCCTGATAAAGACACTTTTGCTGTGCATGCTCTCTGGTTTTTGTGGCATCCCATTCTGTGACAACACCAGCCTCTATTTAATAGCATAATAACCATTTGCACTTATTCTCATAGAAATCAGGCCTGATAAAGACACTTTTGCTGTGCATGCTCTCTGGTTTTTGTGGCATCCCATTCTGTGACAACACCAGCCTCTATTTAATAGCATAATAACCATTTGCACTTATTCTCATAGAAATTAGGCCTGATAAAGACACTTTTGCTGTGCATGCTCTCTGGTTTTTGTGGCATCCCATTCTGTGACAACACCAGCCTCTATTTAATAGCATAATAACCATTTGCACTTATTCTCATAGAAATTAGGCCTGATAAAGACACTTTTGCTGTGCATGCTCTCTGGTTTTTGTGGCATCCCATTCTGTGACAACACCAGCCTCTATTTAATAGCATAATAACCATTTGCACTTATTCTCATAGAAATTAGGCCTGATAAAGACACTTTTGCTGTGCATGCTCTCTGGTTTTTGTGGCATCCCATTCTGTGACAACACCAGCCTCTATTTAATAGCATAATAACCATTTGCACTTATTCTCATAGAAATCAGGCCTGATAAAGACACTTTTGCTGTGCATGCTCTCTGGTTTTTGTGGCATCCCATTCTGTGACAACACCAGCCTCTATTTAATAGCATAATAACCATTTGCACTTATTCTCATAGAAATCAGGCCTGATAAAGACACTTTTGCTGTGCATGCTCTCTGGTTTTTGTGGCATCCCATTCTGTGACAACACCAGCCTCTATTTAATAGCATAATAACCATTTGCACTTATTCTCATAGAAATTAGGCCTGATAAAGACACTTTTGCTGTGCATGCTCTCTGGTTTTTGTGGCATCCCATTCTGTGACAACACCAGCCTCTATTTAATAGCATAATAACCATTTGCACTTATTCTCATAGAAATTAGGCCTGATAAAGACACTTTTGCTGTGCATGCTCTCTGGTTTTTGTGGCATCCCATTCTGTGACAACACCAGCCTCTATTTAATAGCATAATAACCATTTGCACTTATTCTCATAGAAATCAGGCCTGATAAAGACACTTTTGCTGTGCATGCTCTCTGGTTTTTGTGGCATCCCATTCTGTGACAACACCAGCCTCTATTTAATAGCATAATAACCATTTGCACTTATTCTCATAGAAATTAGGCCTGATAAAGACACTTTTGCTGTGCATGCTCTCTGGTTTTTGTGGCATCCCATTCTGTGACAACACCAGCCTCTATTTAATAGCATAATAACCATTTGCACTTATTCTCATAGAAATTAGGCCTGATAAAGACACTTTTGCTGTGCATGCTCTCTGGTTTTTGTGGCATCCCATTCTGTGACAACACCAGCCTCTATTTAATAGCATAATAACCATTTGCACTTATTCTCATAGAAATCAGGCCTGATAAAGACACTTTTGCTGTGCATGCTCTCTGGTTTTTGTGGCATCCCATTCTGTGACAACACCAGCCTCTATTTAATAGCATAATAACCATTTGCACTTATTCTCATAGAAATTAGGCCTGATAAAGACACTTTTGCTGTGCATGCTCTCTGGTTTTTGTGGCATCCCATTCTGTGACAACACCAGCCTCTATTTAATAGCATAATAACCATTTGCACTTATTCTCATAGAAATTAGGCCTGATAAAGACACTTTTGCTGTGCATGCTCTCTGGTTTTTGTGGCATCCCATTCTGTGACAACACCAGCCTCTATTTAATAGCATAATAACCATTTGCACTTATTCTCATAGAAATCAGGCCTGATAAAGACACTTTTGCTGTGCATGCTCTCTGGTTTTTGTGGCATCCCATTCTGTGACAACACCAGCCTCTATTTAATAGCATAATAACCATTTGCACTTATTCTCATAGAAATCAGGCCTGATAAAGACACTTTTGCTGTGCATGCTCTCTGGTTTTTGTGGCATCCCATTCTGTGACAACACCAGCCTCTATTTAATAGCATAATAACCATTTGCACTTATTCTCATAGAAATTAGGCCTGATAAAGACACTTTTGCTGTGCATGCTCTCTGGTTTTTGTGGCATCCCATTCTGTGACAACACCAGCCTCTATTTAATAGCATAATAACCATTTGCACTTATTCTCATAGAAATTAGGCCTGATAAAGACACTTTTGCTGTGCATGCTCTCTGGTTTTTGTGGCATCCCATTCTGTGACAACACCAGCCTCTATTTAATAGCATAATAACCATTTGCACTTATTCTCATAGAAATCAGGCCTGATAAAGACACTTTTGCTGTGCATGCTCTCTGGTTTTTGTGGCATCCCATTCTGTGACAACACCAGCCTCTATTTAATAGCATAATAACCATTTGCACTTATTCTCATAGAAATTAGGCCTGATAAAGACACTTTTGCTGTGCATGCTCTCTGGTTTTTGTGGCATCCCATTCTGTGACAACACCAGCCTCTATTTAATAGCATAATAACCATTTGCACTTATTCTCATAGAAATTAGGCCTGATAAAGACACTTTTGCTGTGCATGCTCTCTGGTTTTTGTGGCATCCCATTCTGTGACAACACCAGCCTCTATTTAATAGCATAATAACCATTTGCACTTATTCTCATAGAAATCAGGCCTGATAAAGACACTTTTGCTGTGCATGCTCTCTGGTTTTTGTGGCATCCCATTCTGTGACAACACCAGCCTCTATTTAATAGCATAATAACCATTTGCACTTATTCTCATAGAAATTAGGCCTGATAAAGACACTTTTGCTGTGCATGCTCTCTGGTTTTTGTGGCATCCCATTCTGTGACAACACCAGCCTCTATTTAATAGCATAATAACCATTTGCACTTATTCTCATAGAAATCAGGCCTGATAAAGACACTTTTGCTGTGCATGCTCTCTGGTTTTTGTGGCATCCCATTCTGTGACAACACCAGCCTCTATTTAATAGCATAATAACCATTTGCACTTATTCTCATAGAAATTAGGCCTGATAAAGACACTTTTGCTGTGCATGCTCTCTGGTTTTTGTGGCATCCCATTCTGTGACAACACCAGCCTCTATTTAATAGCATAATAACCATTTGCACTTATTCTCATAGAAATTAGGCCTGATAAAGACACTTTTGCTGTGCATGCTCTCTGGTTTTTGTGGCATCCCATTCTGTGACAACACCAGCCTCTATTTAATAGCATAATAACCATTTGCACTTATTCTCATAGAAATCAGGCCTGATAAAGACACTTTTGCTGTGCATGCTCTCTGGTTTTTGTGGCATCCCATTCTGTGACAACACCAGCCTCTATTTAATAGCATAATAACCATTTGCACTTATTCTCATAGAAATTAGGCCTGATAAAGACACTTTTGCTGTGCATGCTCTCTGGTTTTTGTGGCATCCCATTCTGTGACAACACCAGCCTCTATTTAATAGCATAATAACCATTTGCACTTATTCTCATAGAAATCAGGCCTGATAAAGACACTTTTGCTGTGCATGCTCTCTGGTTTTTGTGGCATCCCATTCTGTGACAACACCAGCCTCTATTTAATAGCATAATAACCATTTGCACTTATTCTCATAGAAATTAGGCCTGATAAAGACACTTTTGCTGTGCATGCTCTCTGGTTTTTGTGGCATCCCATTCTGTGACAACACCAGCCTCTATTTAATAGCATAATAACCATTTGCACTTATTCTCATAGAAATCAGGCCTGATAAAGACACTTTTGCTGTGCATGCTCTCTGGTTTTTGTGGCATCCCATTCTGTGACAACACCAGCCTCTATTTAATAGCATAATAACCATTTGCACTTATTCTCATAGAAATCAGGCCTGATAAAGACACTTTTGCTGTGCATGCTCTCTGGTTTTTGTGGCATCCCATTCTGTGACAACACCAGCCTCTATTTAATAGCATAATAACCATTTGCACTTATTCTCATAGAAATTAGGCCTGATAAAGACACTTTTGCTGTGCATGCTCTCTGGTTTTTGTGGCATCCCATTCTGTGACAACACCAGCCTCTATTTAATAGCATAATAACCATTTGCACTTATTCTCATAGAAATTAGGCCTGATAAAGACACTTTTGCTGTGCATGCTCTCTGGTTTTTGTGGCATCCCATTCTGTGACAACACCAGCCTCTATTTAATAGCATAATAACCATTTGCACTTATTCTCATAGAAATTAGGCCTGATAAAGACACTTTTGCTGTGCATGCTCTCTGGTTTTTGTGGCATCCCATTCTGTGACAACACCAGCCTCTATTTAATAGCATAATAACCATTTGCACTTATTCTCATAGAAATCAGGCCTGATAAAGACACTTTTGCTGTGCATGCTCTCTGGTTTTTGTGGCATCCCATTCTGTGACAACACCAGCCTCTATTTAATAGCATAATAACCATTTGCACTTATTCTCATAGAAATCAGGCCTGATAAAGACACTTTTGCTGTGCATGCTCTCTGGTTTTTGTGGCATCCCATTCTGTGACAACACCAGCCTCTATTTAATAGCATAATAACCATTTGCACTTATTCTCATAGAAATTAGGCCTGATAAAGACACTTTTGCTGTGCATGCTCTCTGGTTTTTGTGGCATCCCATTCTGTGACAACACCAGCCTCTATTTAATAGCATAATAACCATTTGCACTTATTCTCATAGAAATTAGGCCTGATAAAGACACTTTTGCTGTGCATGCTCTCTGGTTTTTGTGGCATCCCATTCTGTGACAACACCAGCCTCTATTTAATAGCATAATAACCATTTGCACTTATTCTCATAGAAATCAGGCCTGATAAAGACACTTTTGCTGTGCATGCTCTCTGGTTTTTGTGGCATCCCATTCTGTGACAACACCAGCCTCTATTTAATAGCATAATAACCATTTGCACTTATTCTCATAGAAATTAGGCCTGATAAAGACACTTTTGCTGTGCATGCTCTCTGGTTTTTGTGGCATCCCATTCTGTGACAACACCAGCCTCTATTTAATAGCATAATAACCATTTGCACTTATTCTCATAGAAATTAGGCCTGATAAAGACACTTTTGCTGTGCATGCTCTCTGGTTTTTGTGGCATCCCATTCTGTGACAACACCAGCCTCTATTTAATAGCATAATAACCATTTGCACTTATTCTCATAGAAATCAGGCCTGATAAAGACACTTTTGCTGTGCATGCTCTCTGGTTTTTGTGGCATCCCATTCTGTGACAACACCAGCCTCTATTTAATAGCATAATAACCATTTGCACTTATTCTCATAGAAATTAGGCCTGATAAAGACACTTTTGCTGTGCATGCTCTCTGGTTTTTGTGGCATCCCATTCTGTGACAACACCAGCCTCTATTTAATAGCATAATAACCATTTGCACTTATTCTCATAGAAATTAGGCCTGATAAAGACACTTTTGCTGTGCATGCTCTCTGGTTTTTGTGGCATCCCATTCTGTGACAACACCAGCCTCTATTTAATAGCATAATAACCATTTGCACTTATTCTCATAGAAATCAGGCCTGATAAAGACACTTTTGCTGTGCATGCTCTCTGGTTTTTGTGGCATCCCATTCTGTGACAACACCAGCCTCTATTTAATAGCATAATAACCATTTGCACTTATTCTCATAGAAATCAGGCCTGATAAAGACACTTTTGCTGTGCATGCTCTCTGGTTTTTGTGGCATCCCATTCTGTGACAACACCAGCCTCTATTTAATAGCATAATAACCATTTGCACTTATTCTCATAGAAATTAGGCCTGATAAAGACACTTTTGCTGTGCATGCTCTCTGGTTTTTGTGGCATCCATTCTGTGACAACACCAGCCTCTATTTAATAGCATAATAACCATTTGCACTTATTCTCATAGAAATTAGGCCTGATAAAGACACTTTTGCTGTGCATGCTCTCTGGTTTTTGTGGCATCCCATTCTGTGACAACACCAGCCTCTATTTAATAGCATAATAACCATTTGCACTTATTCTCATAGAAATCAGGCCTGATAAAGACACTTTTGCTGTGCATGCTCTCTGGTTTTTGTGGCATCCCATTCTGTGACAACACCAGCCTCTATTTAATAGCATAATAACCATTTGCACTTATTCTCATAGAAATTAGGCCTGATAAAGACACTTTTGCTGTGCATGCTCTCTGGTTTTTGTGGCATCCCATTCTGTGACAACACCAGCCTCTATTTAATAGCATAATAACCATTTGCACTTATTCTCATAGAAATTAGGCCTGATAAAGACACTTTTGCTGTGCATGCTCTCTGGTTTTTGTGGCATCCCATTCTGTGACAACACCAGCCTCTATTTAATAGCATAATAACCATTTGCACTTATTCTCATAGAAATCAGGCCTGATAAAGACACTTTTGCTGTGCATGCTCTCTGGTTTTTGTGGCATCCCATTCTGTGACAACACCAGCCTCTATTTAATAGCATAATAACCATTTGCACTTATTCTCATAGAAATTAGGCCTGATAAAGACACTTTTGCTGTGCATGCTCTCTGGTTTTTGTGGCATCCCATTCTGTGACAACACCAGCCTCTATTTAATAGCATAATAACCATTTGCACTTATTCTCATAGAAATCAGGCCTGATAAAGACACTTTTGCTGTGCATGCTCTCTGGTTTTTGTGGCATCCCATTCTGTGACAACACCAGCCTCTATTTAATAGCATAATAACCATTTGCACTTATTCTCATAGAAATTAGGCCTGATAAAGACACTTTTGCTGTGCATGCTCTCTGGTTTTTGTGGCATCCCATTCTGTGACAACACCAGCCTCTATTTAATAGCATAATAACCATTTGCACTTATTCTCATAGAAATTAGGCCTGATAAAGACACTTTTGCTGTGCATGCTCTCTGGTTTTTGTGGCATCCCATTCTGTGACAACACCAGCCTCTATTTAATAGCATAATAACCATTTGCACTTATTCTCATAGAAATTAGGCCTGATAAAGACACTTTTGCTGTGCATGCTCTCTGGTTTTTGTGGCATCCCATTCTGTGACAACACCAGCCTCTATTTAATAGCATAATAACCATTTGCACTTATTCTCATAGAAATCAGGCCTGATAAAGACACTTTTGCTGTGCATGCTCTCTGGTTTTTGTGGCATCCCATTCTGTGACAACACCAGCCTCTATTTAATAGCATAATAACCATTTGCACTTATTCTCATAGAAATTAGGCCTGATAAAGACACTTTTGCTGTGCATGCTCTCTGGTTTTTGTGGCATCCCATTCTGTGACAACACCAGCCTCTATTTAATAGCATAATAACCATTTGCACTTATTCTCATAGAAATCAGGCCTGATAAAGACACTTTTGCTGTGCATGCTCTCTGGTTTTTGTGGCATCCCATTCTGTGACAACACCAGCCTCTATTTAATAGCATAATAACCATTTGCACTTATTCTCATAGAAATCAGGCCTGATAAAGACACTTTTGCTGTGCATGCTCTCTGGTTTTTGTGGCATCCCATTCTGTGACAACACCAGCCTCTATTTAATAGCATAATAACCATTTGCACTTATTCTCATAGAAATTAGGCCTGATAAAGACACTTTTGCTGTGCATGCTCTCTGGTTTTTGTGGCATCCCATTCTGTGACAACACCAGCCTCTATTTAATAGCATAATAACCATTTGCACTTATTCTCATAGAAATTAGGCCTGATAAAGACACTTTTGCTGTGCATGCTCTCTGGTTTTTGTGGCATCCCATTCTGTGACAACACCAGCCTCTATTTAATAGCATAATAACCATTTGCACTTATTCTCATAGAAATCAGGCCTGATAAAGACACTTTTGCTGTGCATGCTCTCTGGTTTTTGTGGCATCCCATTCTGTGACAACACCAGCCTCTATTTAATAGCATAATAACCATTTGCACTTATTCTCATAGAAATTAGGCCTGATAAAGACACTTTTGCTGTGCATGCTCTCTGGTTTTTGTGGCATCCCATTCTGTGACAACACCAGCCTCTATTTAATAGCATAATAACCATTTGCACTTATTCTCATAGAAATCAGGCCTGATAAAGACACTTTTGCTGTGCATGCTCTCTGGTTTTTGTGGCATCCCATTCTGTGACAACACCAGCCTCTATTTAATAGCATAATTACCATTTGCACTTATTCTCATAGAAATCAGGCCTGATAATGACACTTTTGCTGTGCATGCTCTCTGGTTTTTGTGGCATCCCATTCTGTGACAACACCAGCCTCTATTTAATAGCATAATAACCATTTGCACTTATTCTCATAGAAATTAGGCCTGATAAAGACACTTTTGCTGTGCATGCTCTCTGGTTTTTGTGGCATCCCATTCTGTGACAACACCAGCCTCTATTTAATAGCATAATAACCATTTGCACTTATTCTCATAGAAATCAGGCCTGATAAAGACACTTTTGCTGTGCATGCTCTCTGGTTTTTGTGGCATCCCATTCTGTGACAACACCAGCCTCTATTTAATAGCATAATAACCATTTGCACTTATTCTCATAGAAATCAGGCCTGATAAAGACACTTTTGCTGTGCATGCTCTCTGGTTTTTGTGGCATCCCATTCTGTGACAACACCAGCCTCTATTTAATAGCATAATAACCATTTGCACTTATTCTCATAGAAATTAGGCCTGATAAAGACACTTTTGCTGTGCATGCTCTCTGGTTTTTGTGGCATCCCATTCTGTGACAACACCAGCCTCTATTTAATAGCATAATAACCATTTGCACTTATTCTCATAGAAATCAGGCCTGATAAAGACACTTTTGCTGTGCATGCTCTCTGGTTTTTGTGGCATCCCATTCTGTGACAACACCAGCCTCTATTTAATAGCATAATAACCATTTGCACTTATTCTCATAGAAATTAGGCCTGATAAAGACACTTTTGCTGTGCATGCTCTCTGGTTTTTGTGGCATCCCATTCTGTGACAACACCAGCCTCTATTTAATAGCATAATAACCATTTGCACTTATTCTCATAGAAATCAGGCCTGATAAAGACACTTTTGCTGTGCATGCTCTCTGGTTTTTGTGGCATCCCATTCTGTGACAACACCAGCCTCTATTTAATAGCATAATAACCATTTGCACTTATTCTCATAGAAATTAGGCCTGATAAAGACACTTTTGCTGTGCATGCTCTCTGGTTTTTGTGGCATCCCATTCTGTGACAACACCAGCCTCTATTTAATAGCATAATAACCATTTGCACTTATTCTCATAGAAATTAGGCCTGATAAAGACACTTTTGCTGTGCATGCTCTCTGGTTTTTGTGGCATCCCATTCTGTGACAACACCAGCCTCTATTTAATAGCATAATAACCATTTGCACTTATTCTCATAGAAATTAGGCCTGATAAAGACACTTTTGCTGTGCATGCTCTCTGGTTTTTGTGGCATCCCATTCTGTGAAAACACCAGCCTCTATTTAATAGCATAATAACCATTTGCACTTATTCTCATAGAAATTAGGCATGATAAAGACACTTTTGCTGTGCATAGTCTTACTGCTGCCTGCCAGGTGTTCTCTGGTTTTTGGGACATCCCATTCTTTAACATACCATTAGCCTCTGCATTAACTGTAAGCTGCACAGTTATTTAAAGAAATTTGCCCTGTATGAGCCTGCTAACACACTGCTGCTGTGTGCATATATACTGATCTCAAGTCTGCTTGGGGCATCCCATTCTGTAACATACCATTAGCCTCTGCGTTAACTGTAAGCTGCACAGTTATTTAAAGAAATTTGGCCTGTATGAGCCTGCTAACACACTGCTGCTGTGTGCATATATACTGATCTCAAGTCAGCTTTGGGGCATCCCATTCTGTAACATACCATTAGCCTCTGCATTTACTGTAAGCTGCACAGTTATTTAAAGAAATTTGGCCTGTATGAGCCTGCTAACACACTGCTGCTGTGTGCATATATACTGATCTCAAGTCAGCTTTGGGGCATCCCATTCTGTAACATACCATTAGCCTCTGCGTTAACTGTAAGCTGCACAGTTATTTAAAGAAATTTGGCCTGTATGAGCCTGCTAACACACTGCTGCTGTGTGCATATATACTGATCTCAAGTCAGCTTTGGGGCATCCCATTCTGTAACATACCATTAGCCTCTGCATTTACTGTAAGCTGCACAGTTATTTAAAGAAATTTGGCCTGTATGAGCCTGCTAACACACTGCTGCTGTGTGTATATATACTGATCTCAAGTCAGCTTTGGGGCATCCCATTCTGTAACATACCATTAGCCTCTGCGTTAACTGTAAGCTGCACAGTTATTTAAAGAAATTTGGCCTGTATGAGCCTGCTAACACACTGCTGCTGTGTGCATATATACTGATCTCAAGTCTGCTTGGGGCATCCCATTCTGTAACATACCATTAGCCTCTGCGTTAACTGTAAGCTGCACAGTTATTTAAAGAAATTTGGCCTGTATGAGCCTGCTAACACACTGCTGCTGTGTGCATATATACTGATCTCAAGTCAGCTTTGGGGCATCCCATTCTGTAACATACCATTAGCCTCTGCGTTAACTGTAAGCTGCACAGTTATTTAAAGAAATTTGGCCTGTATGAGCCTGCTAACACACTGCTGCTGTGTGCATATATACTGATCTCAAGTCAGCTTTGGGGCATCCCATTCTGTAACATACCATTAGCCTCTGCGTTAACTGTAAGCTGCACAGTTATTTAAAGAAATTTGGCCTGTATGAGCCTGCTAACACACTGCTGCTGTGTGCATATATACTGATCTCAAGTCAGCTTTGGGGCATCCCATTCTGTAACATACCATTAGCCTCTGCATTTACTGTAAGCTGCACAGTTATTTAAAGAAATTTGGCCTGTATGAGCCTGCTAACACACTGCTGCTGTGTGCATATATACTGATCTCAAGTCTGCTTTGGGGCATCCCATTCTGTAACATACCATTAGCCTCTGCATTTACTGTAAGCTGCACAGTTATTTAAAGAAATTTGGCCTGTATGAGCCTGCTTACTTACTGCTGCTGTGTGCATATATACTGATCTCAAGTCTGCTTGGGGCATCCC
Source organism: Gastrophryne carolinensis (assembly GCA_027917425.1). NCBI lineage: Eukaryota > Metazoa > Chordata > Amphibia > Anura > Microhylidae > Gastrophryne > Gastrophryne carolinensis. The sequence continues at coordinate 208,861,633 of CM051234.1, read as the reverse complement.
ATTCTGTAACATAACATAACCTACCTACCATACTAAGCAGCTCTCTTATTTAAACTAAGCAGGCCTCTTGGAGGCTGATTGTCCACTTTTGGGTGTGCATTTATATTCGGTTTCATATACAGTGGGGTATCCCAATTTGTAAGATAACCTACCCCAACCATGTAAACTAAATAGGCCTGTTGCAGCCTGAGTTTCTCTGCTTGCGTATGGCCTGCATTACAATCTGTCTCTTTCAATGACACTGCTGCCTGGGGTATCCCAATTTGTAAGATAACCTACCCCAACCATGTAAACTAAAGGTTATGTCCTTCCAGAAGGAAAACTTATGCCGAACACTATTTTTGTTAGGGGCATTGACCTTTGGATTGATCGGCATGAAATTAAGGTTTTTTTTTCAAAGTATGGCGCTGTAAAGAAGGTCAAAATTATGTCTCATACTTGGATTATTGTTACTTTTTGTTCAGCTTGAAATATACCAGGCCACACGGGCATCCCAAGGCACATGCTATTTTAACCCTATCTGGTATACAACATAAGCGTTTATCAGGATCAGCTTCATTAAGCTACTTCAGTTTGCACTTCCTTTTGGACTGCTTTCATTTAACCAGGCCGCAGGGCACCCCAAAGCTGCACCTTGCACCCTACCTGTTTATACTAAATAAGCATCTACAGCCTCAGCTTTATTAAGTTATTGCATTTTGAATTGGTTTTGGACTGCTTTAAATACACCAGGCCGCAGGGCATCCCAAACCTGCATGTTGCACCCCATCTGTTATACTAAATAAGCGTTGATCAGCATCAGTTTTATTAAGCTATTGCATTTTGCATTGGTTTTTGTACTGCTGCCAAAACACTAGCCCATATGGGCATCCCAAACCAGCACATGCCACCCTATCTGTTATACAAAATAAGCTTCTACAGGCCCTTTTTTTATTTATTTATTTTTATTTATATAGAGCTGTAATAGCTTATATTAATTTGTGAGGTAAATTTGCCATTTTGCAGCATAATATAGAGCAGCCCCTGTGTAAATCTGAGGGGCAATAGCTTATATAGTGAGGTAAATTTGCCATTTTGCTTCGTTATATAGAGCAGGCCCTGTGTAAATCTGAGGGGCAATAGCTTATATTGTGAGGTTAATTTGCCATTTTGCAGCATAATATAGAGCAGCCCCTGTGTAAATCTGAGGGGCAATAGTTTATATTATGAGGTAAATTCATGGTTTTGCACCATTATATGGAGCAGGCCCTGTGTAAATCTGAGGGGCAATAGCTTATATTGTGAGGTAAATTTGCCATTTTGCTTCATTATATAGAGCAGCCCAGTTGCCATCGAAATCAACTACTGTCCGGCCAGTACAGCTTTTCCAGGGCAAACTCTGCTAGTTGCGGACATAAGTCAAGTTTGGCTTCCCAGCAAATCCAGTGGATCCTGAAGGTGTGTTGGCATGGTCATGTCAAGGTATGACATGACCTGCTGTTTGAGGTCCAGCTCCAGGTCTTCCTGCTGCTCATGAGTAGACTAACTATGCGGGTGTAGAAAGCTACTCACTAGCGACTGAAGACTGAGGCTGCTGCTGATGGAGCTGCTGCTGCTCCTTCCACCCCCCCCAGCAGCCATGGCAGTGGAAGGTGATCGCAGAGGTCCCCCCGAGTCAGACCTGCGGGAGTATGGGCCATGGCACAGATAGACATCGCCCAACTGACTACGTGGGATGTCTCTGTAGTAGGTCAGTTTTTCCTCCCTCTCAGTGGGCGTAAAAAATGCCCCCATTTTGTGCCGGAAGCGAGGGTCCAATAAGTTGGAGAGCCAGAAGTCTTCCCGCTGACAAATGGAGACAATTCTGCGCTCACTAGTACGCAAGCATGTGAGCATGCATCGTGCCATTTGTGCAAGTGACTCGGAGGGACTACCTGTCTCCATCTCCACTGTAAACTGCCACGGTGTGTCTGGGTCCTCTGTCTCGCCTTCCTCACAACCCTCTAGCTCCTGTGGCTGCACCTCCTCTCCTGTCAGATGACTAGATAAAATGGTCATTTTGTGAAACCTAAACTGTGGTTTGCTGTGCCCCACCCCCTCCTCCTCCCCCACTTCAGCCCCCACAGGCTTCATGTGGCTGTGAAATGTATGTGCCATGTCTCCAGTGCCCTGACCAGCCATGCTTTCCAACATGTGTTGTAGTACATGAAGCAGTGGAATCTCATCGTTCATCTCATAGTCCTGGCAACTGACTAATAATGTAGCTTCCTCAAAGGGCCTGAGCAAACGGTCGGTGTCACGTATGAGCTGCCAATGGTTTACATTGAATTTACACAGGGGTGTCCCCCTATCCGTTTGGATCATCCAGAAATCCGTGATGGCTTTTCTCTGTTCCTATAGTGCAGTGGTCCTCAACCCTGTCCTCAAGGCCCACCAACATGTCATGTTTTTTGGATCTCCAAATAGCCAGCTCTATTGCTCTGCAGCTGCACTAATTACTCCACCTGAGCATCTTTGTGGAGATCTGCAAAGCCTGGCCTGTTGGTGGGCCTTGAGGACAGGGTTGGGGACCACTGCTATAGTGGATCCTGCATATGGAGGGTGGAATTCCAACGGGTGGAAACATCGCAAATCAGACTATGGTGGGGTACACCGTTGTGACGCTGAGGCTCAATAAGGTTGTGCTTGGTGGTGTAGGAGTGCCAGAAGTGCATGCTAACTTTCTTTCCTGTTGTTCGGATGTCTTTCAGATGGGGGCAAGACTTCAAAACTAGACTGAACACGTGTGCCATGTCAGGACGCATGACTCTGGCTTCCTTGTCGCAGCGCAAACAAGATGTTCTTCCAAGTGTCAGTCACCATGGGTCCAAATTTGCAGTTTTCGTGGATTAAGCAATGCTTTCATGGATTGAGTTCTCATTTTTAGTAGTTCCTCCCATGTGTGACTCTGATGGTCAAGGAAAACCATGTGAAGAACAGCGTGAAACCACAATCACCAAGGGGGCCTAAAAGGATATATATTGTCCACCATGAGTCTATAGTTACAGCTCCAGGCGTAGACAACACTGTGCACTTTGGTACACACTGACAGGCTAAAGGACTGGCCCACCTTCTGTTCAACAACCATGCCATGTGACTCTCCACCTCGGCTCGGCACAAGCCATCAGTTCTCTGAAAGGTCCACCACTGGGTAATGCAGCAGGCTGGACTTATGGTGACGCTGTCTGAGAGGAGAAATCCCTCAGACATCAAGATTAAAAATTCCAAGAATTTTTGAGGGCTAATTATTCAGAGGCAAATGGTAGCTAGTTGTTTCTGATTTAATTGCAAGGTGGAAACACACCCTCAAACAAAACTTCACTTTCGCAATACTACTGCATTTGTCTATTCATAATTTTATGTATATACACTAACTAACCTACTTTTTCTCCACAGGATGCTGCATGGAACACTGCCACATCGCTGAGTAGCTGATTTTTCCTACCAACAGTCCGCAATAATTCGCTGCTGCTGCCGCCGCCACCGCCGCAGACTCCAGGGACCCTCTTCCACTACCTCGGCTTGCAACACCTCCTCCCACGACACTCTCCTCATCACTAATTGCCGGATAGTGGAAGAAGAGGCGAGTGTCTCCTCCACTTCTTGGCTGGGCAGTAGCTGCTGAATTTTATGATTATCAGATCTTGGATATCAGATCAATGGATAGTGGAGCTGAACCCAAAGCATAACAGACAGACAGTTGACTGGGGGTGTCAGATGCCACTTGTGATGCAGTGGACTGCTTTTGCAGCACTTCGAGACAAAGTTGCTTCATTGGCTGACACAATGACTGGTAAAGCTGTGGAACATATGGTTGTAAAGCAAGAATAACCATTTGTTTTTATATGAAAAAGACCCTGGTTTATACAGACTTTTTTTTTCCAGAGACTGCCCTGCGTGGAAATGAATGGCGCATGGATCAGCCAAGCTTTCCTCCCAACAATGCCTGATGTATTCCAGTAGATTGATGACGGGGCCAGACCAAGAAAGATGGATCGTGCAAAACAGATTTAAGGCGCTGCTCTCCAGTTACAGACATTCCTCCGCATCGGACCACAAGTAAGTATTGATAAAAAATCCTTTACGTTACTCTTACTTTTTATTAATATTCTTCGGATAAGACGGATCAGACATGATTCCAGATTAAAAATTCCAAGAATTTTTGAGGGCTAATTAGTCAGAGGCAATGATACCTTCTTGTTTCTGATTTAATTAAAAGGTGGAAACACACCCTCAAACAAAACTTCACTTTGGCAAACTTTTGCATTTGTTTATTCATAATTTTATGTAGATATTACTAACTAAGCTACTTTTTCTCCACATGACTCTCCACAGGGTGTGATTCATCCAATTTTTGGGCTCCTGAAGCCAACTCCAGTGTCTCTTTAAAGTAATATTTGGGCTCCTGCTGCTGCTGCTGCCAACTCCAGGGTGTGATTCATCCAATTTTTGGGCTCCTGAAGCCAACCCCAGGGTCTCTTTAAAGTAATATTTGGGCTCCTGCTGCTGCTGCCAACTCCAGGGTGTGATTCATCCAATTTTTGGGCTCCTGAAGCCAACTCCAGTGTCTCTTTAAAGTAATATTTGGGCTCCTGCTGCTGCTGCTGCCAACTTCTGCCAACTCCAGGGTGTGATTCATCCAATTTTTGGGCTCCTGAGGCCAACCCCAGGGTCTCTTTAAAGTAATATTTGGGCTCCTGCTGCTGCTGCTGCTGTCAACTCCTGCCAACTCCAGGGTGTGATTCATCCAATTTTTGGGCTCCTGCTGCTGCCAACTCCAGTGTCTCTTTAAAGCAATGTTTGGGCTCCTTCTGCCCCTCATAGTGATGCCACTTCAACTCTCTGCAATTGTGCCGCTCTGCGATTCTATTAGCGATGCCTCTGATCTGCATGTGATATTTCTTCAAAGTATTATTTAACTAACCCAGCACGCATCCTGTGCGTGTTACAGCAAGGCAGAATGGTTTACAACCCTATTGAGACTCTAGGAGGCTCAGAAATAGCCGTTTTTAATAGCGATTCGTCGCGAATTTATTCGGGTCGAAACGATTTTTGTCGGAAAATTCGGCGAATCAGTCGAATCGAATTTTTCAAAAGTTCGCTCATCTCTACCTACCACATGCCAGTAACTCCCCTCGGGCATTTCAGCAACCCTGATTGTGTGAGCTTTCCTGGGCGACAAGGGTGCCTATCCACCTCATAGGAGAGTACCATAAATTTTATCAACATTCCATGAACCCCATCTGAACCATGCTGATAAAGAAAAAATTAGAGGAAAATCAGGGGCAAAGGTTTGTGACTAGAGATGAGCGAATCGATCCGGACGAACCCGGATTCGATCCGAATTTCATGACAAATTCGATTCGGATCGAATCCGAATTTCCCCGCGATTCGATCGAGCGAAGTTTTTTTCTAAAATCCATTCATTTCAATGACAGGCATTCTAGGATGGTCTACGTGACATGTCCAGACATATAAGCTGGGGCAGTGTATGCTGGGACAGTCACATGCAGCCTATCAGCAGCCAGCAAGCCCGGTGACGTCACATCGCTATATAAGGCGGCGGCCATCTTGTTTTTGCGCATTTGTCTATTGCATTCGTGAGAGCCAGGACTCAGGAGGACACTGCAGACTATATTCAGGGAGAGATAGGTAGAGAGTTAGGGACAGCCAGTAGACAGCCAGTAGACAGGCGGGAGACAGGCAGGAAGTCAGGGAGAAGCAGGGAAAGGTAGGAAAAAAACGGATGCAGTGAAAGGGATTTTTTTTTGTTTTCATGCAGCCTGAGTGTTACTGCCTGGGTCACTGGCTTTGTTAGCTGTTTCACCCTGGTTAACCACTGTTGCTTTGCATAGTACTACTGCTCCCAGGTGCTCTGCTGTTGGGGCATCCCATTCTGTGACTACACCAGCCTCTATTTACTATAACCCTTTGCACTTATTCTAAAAGTAATTTGGCCTGATAAAGACACTTTTGCTGTACATAGTACTACTGCTCCCAGGTGCTCTGCTGTTGGGGCATCCCATTCTGTGACTACACCAGCCTCTATTTACTATAACCCTTTGCACTTATTCTAAAAGTAATTTGGCCTGATAAAGACACTTTTGCTTTGCATAGTACTACTGCTCCCAGGTGCACTGCTGTTGGGGCATCCCATTCTGTGACTACACCAGCCTCTATTTACTATAACCCTTTGCACATATTCTAAAAGTAATTTGGCCTGATAAAGACACTTTTGCTTTGCATAGTACTACTGCTCCCAGGTGCACTGCTGTTGGGGCATCCCATTCTGTGACTACACCAGCCTCTATTTACTATAACCCTTTGCACTTATTCTAAAAGTAATTTGGCCTGATAAAGATACTTTTGCTTTGCATAGTACTACTGCTCCCAGGTGCACTGCTGTTGGGGCATCCCATTCTGTGACTACACCAGCCTCTATTTACTATAACCCTTTGCACTTATTCTAAAAGTAATTTGGCCTGATAAAGACACTTTTGCTTTGCATAGTACTACTGCTCCCAGGTGCACTGCTGTTGGGGCATCCCATTCTGTGACTACACAAGCCTCTATTTACTATAACCCTTTGAACTTATTCTAAAAGTAATTTGGCCTGATAAAGACACTTTTGTTTTGCATAGTACTACTGCTCCCAGGTGCACTGCTGTTGGGGCATCCCATTCTGTGACTACACAAGCCTCTATTTATTATAACCCTTTGCACTTATTCTAAAAGTAATTTGGCCTGATAAAGACACTTTTGCTTTGCATAGTACTACTGCTCCCAGGTGCACTGCTGTTGGGGCATCCCATTCTGTGACTACACCAGCCTCTATTTACTTTAACCCTTTGCACTTATTCTAAAAGTAATTTGGCCTGATAAAGACACTTTTGCTGTGCATAGTACTACTGCTCCCAGGTGCACTGCTGTTGGGGCATCCCATTCTGTGACTGCACAAGCCTCTATTTACTATAACCCTTTGAACTTATTCTAAAAGTAATTTGGCCTGATAAAGACACTTTTGTTTTGCATAGTACTACTGCTCCCAGGTGCACTGCTGTTGGGGCATCCCATTCTGTGACTACACAAGCCTCTATTTATTATAACCCTTTGCACTTATTCTAAAAGTAATTTGGCCTGATAAAGACACTTTTGCTTTGCATAGTACTACTGCTCCCAGGTGCACTGCTGTTGGGGCATCCCATTCTGTGACTACACCAGCCTCTATTTACTTTAACCCTTTGCACTTATTCTAAAAATAATTCGGCCTGATAAAGACACTTTTGCTGTGCATAGTACTACTGCTCCAAGGTGCTCTGCTGTTGGGGCATCCCATTCTGTGACTACACCAGCCTCTTTTTACTATAACCCTTTGCACTTATTCTAAAAGTAATTTGGCCTGATAAAGATACTTTTGCTGTGCATAGTACTACTGCTCCCAGGTGCACTGCTGTTGGGGCATCCCATTCTGTGACTACACCAGCCTCTATTTACTATAACCCTTTGCACTTATTCTAAAAGTAATTTGGCCTGATAAAGACACTTTTGCTTTGCATAGTACTACTGCTCCCAGGTGCTCTGCTGTTGGGGCATCCCATTCTGTGACTACACCAGCCTCTATTTACTATAACCCTTTGCACTTATTCTAAAAGTAATTTGGCCTGATAAAGATACTTTTGCTGTGCATAGTACTACTGCTCCCAGGTGCTCTGCTGTTGGGGCATCCCATTCTGTGACTACACCAGCCTCTATTTACTATAACCCTTTGCACTTATTCTAAAAGTAATTTGGCCTGATAAAGACACCTTTGCTTTGCATAGTACTACTGCACCCAGGTGCACTGCTGTTGGGGCATCCCATTCTGTGACTACACAAGCCTCTATTTACTATAACCCTTTGCACTTATTCTAAAAGTAATTTGGCCTGATAAAGACACTTTTGCTTTGCATAGTACTACTGCTCCCAGGTGCACTGCTGTTGGGGCATCCCATTCTGTGACTACACCAGCCTCTATTTACTATAACCATTTGCACTTATTCTAAAAGTAATTTGGCCTGATAAAGACACTTTTGCTGTGCATAGTACTACTGCTCCCAGGTGCTCTGCTGTTGGGGCATCCCATTCTGTGACTACACCAGCCTCTATTTACTATAACCCTTTGCACTTATTCTAAAAGTAATTTGGCCTGATAAAGACACTTTTGCTTTGCATAGTACTACTGCTCCCAGGTGCACTGCTGTTGGGGCATCCCATTCTGTGACTACACCAGCCTCTATTTACTATAACCCTTTGCACTTATTCTAAAAGTAATTTGGCCTTATAAAGATACTTTTGCTGTGCATATTACTACTGCTCCCAGGTGCTCTGCTGTTGGGGCATCCCATTCTGTGACTACACCAGCCTCTATTTACTATAACCCTTTGCACTTATTCTAAAAGTAATTTGGCCTGATAAAGACACTTTTGCTTTGCATAGTACTACTGCTCCCAGGTGCTCTGCTGTTGGGGCATCCCATTCTGTGACTACACCAGCCTCTATTTACTATAACCCTTTGCACTTATTCTAAAAGTAATTTGGCCTGATAAAGATACTTTTGCTGTGCATAGTACTACTGCTCCCAGGTGCACTGCTGTTGGGGCATCCCATTCTGTGACTACACCAGCCTCTATTTACTATAACCCTTTGCACTTATTCTAAAAGTAATTTGGCCTGATAAAGACACCTTTGCTTTGCATAGTACTACTGCTCCCAGGTGCACTGCTGTTGGGGCATCCCATTCTGTGACTACACCAGCCTCTATTTACTATAACCCTTTGCACTTATTCTAAAAGTAATTTGGCCTGATAAAGACACTTTTGCTTTGCATAGTACTACTGCTCCCAGGTGCACTGCTGTTGGGGCATCCCATTCTGTGACTACACCAGCCTCTATTTACTATAACCCTTTGCACTTATTCTAAAAGTAATTTGGCCTGATAAAGACACTTTTGCTGTGCATAGTACTACTGCTCCCAGGTGCTCTGCTGTTGGGGCATCCCATTCTGTGACTACACCAGCCTCTATTTCCTATAACCCTTTGCACTTATTCTAAAAGTAATTTGGCCTGATAAAGATACTTTTGCTGTGCATATTACTACTGCTCCCAGGTGCTCTGCTGTTGGGGCATCCCATTCTGTGACTACACCAGCCTCTATTTACTATAACCCTTTGCACTTATTCTAAAAGTAATTTGGCCTGATAAAGACACTTTTGCTTTGCATAGTGCTACTGCTCCCAGGTGCTCTGCTGTTGGGGCATCCCATTCTGTGACTACACCAGCCTCTATTTACTATAACCCTTTGCACTTATTCTAAAAGTAATTTGGCCTGATAAAGATACTTTTGCTGTGCATAGTACTACTGCTCCCAGGTGCACTGCTGTTGGGGCATCCCATTCTGTGACTACACCAGCCTCTATTTACTATAACCCTTTGCACTTATTCTAAAAGTAATTTGGCCTGATAAAGACACCTTTGCTTTGCATAGTACTACTGCTCCCAGGTGCACTGCTGTTGGGGCATCCCATTCTGTGACTACACCAGCCTCTATTTACTATAACCCTTTGCACTTATTCTAAAAGTAATTGGCCTGATAAAGACACTTTTGCTTTGCATAGTACTACGGCTCCCAGGTGCACTGCTGTTGGGGCATCCCATTCTGTGACTACACCAGCCTCTATTTACTATAACCCTTTGCACTTATTCTAAAAGTAATTTGGCCTGATAAAGACACTTTTGCTGTGCATAGTACTACTGCTCCCAGGTGCTCTGCTGTTGGGGCATCCCATTCTGTGACTACACCAGCCTCTATTTCCTATAACCCTTTGCACTTATTCTAAAAGTAATTTGGCCTGATAAAGACACTTTTGCTTTGCATAGTACTCCTGCTCCCAGGTGCACTGCTGTTGGGGCATCCCATTCTGTGACTACACCAGCCTCTATTTACTATAACCCTTTGCACTTATTCTAAAAGTAATTTGGCCTGATAAAGACACTTTTGCTGTGCATAGTACTACTGCTCTCAGGTGCTCTGCTGTTGGGGCATCCCATTCTGTGACTACACCAGCCTCTATTTACTATAACCCTTTGCACTTATTCTAAAAGTAATTTGGCCTGATAAAGACACTTTTGCTTTGCATAGTACTACTGCTCCCAGGTGCACTGCTGTTGGGGCATCCCATTCTGTGACTACACAAGCCTCTATTTACTATAACCCTTTGCACTTATTCTAAAAGTAATTTGGCCTGATAAAGACACTTTTGCTTTGCATAGTACTACTGCTTCCAGGTGCACTGCTGTTGGGGCATCCCATTCTGTGACTACACCAGCCTCTATTTACTATAACCCTTTGCACTTATTCTAAAAGTAATTTGGCCTGATAAAGACACTTTTGCTGTGCATAGTACTACTGCTCCCAGGTGCACTGCTGTTGGGGCATCCCATTCTGTGACTACACCAGCCTCTATTTACTATAACCCTTTGCACTTATTCTAAAAATAATTTGGCCTGATAAAGACACTTTTGCTGTGCATAGTACTACTGCTCCCAGGTGCTCTGCTGTTGGGGCATCCCATTCTGTGACTACACCAGCCTCTATTTACTATAACCCTTTTCACTTATTCTAAAAGTAATTTGGCCTGATAAAGATACTTTTGCTGTGCATAGTACTACTGCTCCCAGGTGCTCTGCTGTTGGGGCATCCCATTCTGTGACTACACCAGCCTCTATTTACTATAACCCTTTGCACCTATTCTAAAAGTAATTTGGCCTGATAAAGACACTTTTGCTTTGCATAGTACTACTGCTCCCAGGTGCACTGCTGTTGGGGCATCCCATTCTGTGACTACACCAGCCTCTATTTACTATAACCCTTTGCACTTATTCTAAAAGTAATTTGGCCTGATAAAGACACTTTTGCTGTGCATAGTACTACTGCTCCCAGGTGCACTGCTGTTGGGGCATCCCATTCTGTGACTACACCAACCTCTATTTCCTATAACCCTTTGCACTTATTCTAAAAGTAATTTGGCCTGATAAAGACACTTTTGCTTTGCATAGTACTCCTGCTCCCAGGTGCACTGCTGTTGGGGCATCCCATTCTGTGACTACACAAGCCTCTATTTACTATAACCCTTTGCACTTATTCTAAAAGTAATTTGGCCTGATAAAGACACTTTTGCTGTGCATAGTACTACTGCTCTCAGGTGCTATGCTGTTGGGGCATCCCATTCTGTGACTACACCAGCCTCTATTTACTATAACCCTTTGCACTTATTCTAAAAGTAACTTGGCCTGATAAAGACACTTTTGCTTTGCAGAGTACTACTGCTCCCAGGTGCACTGCTGTTGGGGCATCCCATTCTGTAACATACCATACCCCTCTGTATTTACACTAAGCAGCTCTCTTATTTACACTAAGCAGGCCTGTTGGAGGCTGAGTGTTACTGCTCACTTTTGGTGTGCATTATATTCTGTTTCATATAGACCCACCGCTGCCTGGGGGTTCTTAAAATATCACCTACTACCACGCCAGTTAGACTATGTCGGGCAGACAAGTGCCTGGAAGTGAAAAGAGGAGTGGCAGAGGCCAAGATTCCGCAGGCAGAGGTCGCAGCAGACTGGGGGCCAGTAGCAGCAGGAGTCACGCTGAGAGACCTAATCTGCCAGTATCTGCTAGCGGTCGGGTCTCCACCAGTAACGCATCTGCCGTGGTAGATTGGTTGACGCGCATCAACCACATCATCTCGACTTACGTCTGAGAGCCCCAGTCTAGGGTCGGTCGGTTCCTCAGACACAACCCTGAGTTGGCATGCCCCGAGAGCAGTCCCTGTCCTCCCACTGACTCTGTCCTACGCCGTTCCCTCCCCCAGCGACGTATCCCATGCTTTGGGTTCAGCTCCACTTTTTAGTGAGGAGGACGATCATCTGGAGGACAGCCAGCAGCTACTGGCCAGCCATGAAATGGAGGTGCCTTCTTTAGCTCCGCACAGAAATAGTGATGTGGAGAGTGATGTGGGTGTTGGGAGCTTTCCAGCTCCTGCGCCAGACACTGAAACCGATAAGATCAGGGAGCTACAGCCACAACTCGGTGATGATGATGATGATGATGATGAAGCCGATCGCACTTGGGAGCCGGGTGATGAAGGGGCTTCATCATCATCATCAGGAGAAGAGGGGCGCAGGTTGCCCCGGAGTCAGCAGCTGAGGCAGCAACGTGGTAGCAGTCAGCATGGGGGCACAATTCCAAAGGCTGGAGCCGGCCGGGGCCGGGGTAGAGCACCTGCTGTGCGGCAGTCTACCTTATCGGGAGGTAGTGGAGCAGGGGTTCCTGTAGTTGGCAACAGCAGCAGTGAATCAGTGAGGCCAGGGGGTGGGAAAAGTAGCTACTCGGCAGTGTGGCAGTTTTTCCTGAAGCATCCGCAGGAGGGTAACATGGCCACATGCAAGATATGTAGGCAGAAGGTGAAGCGTGGCCAGGGTCCAAATGTTGGCACCAAGGCCCTGCGTCAACATATGCAGCGTCACCATAAAGCGGCCTGGGAGAACCTAGGCTCCGGAGAGGTGGGCCAGACTGCTTCCTCACCGAGTGGCATGCCGCTCCCAATTTCTGCCAGCCAAGGCTTCAGCACCTCAGCCGAAGGCAGCTGTGCGTCAAACTTATCCTCTGTCGCTCCTGCTCCTCCTCCTCCAAGTCATGCATCCCGCCAGCAATCCATCAGCGAAGCCATGTCCAAGAGACAGCAGTATGCGCCCACTCATCCTACGGTGCAGAAGCTGAATGTGCTCCTGTCCAAGTTGCTGTTGCTGCAGTCGCTCCCTTTTCAGGTGGTGGACTCTGCACCTTTCAGAGAACTGATGGCTTGTGCCGAGCCGAGGTGGAGAGTCCCAAGCCGTCATTTCTTTGCCAAGAAGGCAGTACCAGCGCTGCACACTTTTGTTGGACAGAAGGTGTGTAGCAAAGTGCATGGCAGCGCTGATGTCTGGAGCTGTAACTACGGTCAGGGACAGTACATGTCGTTTACGGCCCACTGGGTGAATGTGGTCCCTTTGCAGCAGCAACTTGGACAGGTCACGCCGCTTCGGCCTCCGCGTTCCCTGCCCGTTGGGCCTGTGACACTGTGCGACTCGGCCTCCTCATCCTCCGCCATCTCCTCACCTTCCACTGTAGGCTCAAGTCTCAGTACCCCTCCAGTCTACCATGTGTGCAGGGCACGGAGGTGTCACGCAGTGCTTCACATGGTTTGTCTTGGCGAACGGAGTCACACAGGGGAGGAACTGCTTAAATGTATTCATCAGGAAATCCAAACATGGCTTACTCCAAGAAAACTTAAAATGGGAATCATGGTTACCGACAATGGGAAGCCCCCTGCATGGCTCACGTCTTCAATCTGGTTGTCAAGCGGTTTCTGAAGTGTTCCCCCCATCTGCAAGACATCCTAACAACTTCAAGGAAACTTTGCATGCACTTCAGCCACTCATACACCGCCAAACACACCCTTCTTGAGCTACAGCGTCAGAACGGTATCCCCCAACATAGTCTGATTTGCGATGTTTCCACCGTTGGAATTCCACCCTTCACATGTTGGACCGATTATATGAACAGAGAAAAGCCATCACGGATTTCCTGATGATCCAAGCAGATAGGGGGACTCCCCTGTGTAACTTCAATGTCAACCAGTGGCAGCTCATACGTGACACCTGCCGTTTGCTCAGGCCCTTTGAGGAAGCCACTTTATTTGTCAGTCGGCAGGATTACAGGATGAACGACGTGATTCCACTGCTTCATGTACTACAGCACATGTTGGAAACCATGGCTGGTCAGGGCACTGGAGACATGGCATTTACATCTTACAGCCACATGAACCCCGTTGGAGCTGAACTGGAGGAGGAGGAGGAAGAGGAGGAGGAGTTGCCCAGCGAAACACAGTTTAGGCTTGGCGAAATGGCTGGTTTATCTAGTCAGCGGACAGGAGAGGAGGAGCAGGAGCAGCCAGAGGAGCTAGAGGTTTTTGAGGAAGGCGAGACAGAGGACCCGGGCACACCGTGGCAGTATGCAGTGGAGATGGAGACAGGTAGTCCATCCGAGTCACTTGCGCAAATGGCAGGAAGCATGCTCACGTGCTTGCGTAGTGACCCCAGAATTGTTTCCATCTGTCGGCGGGATGACTTCTGGCTGTCCACCTTATTGGACCCTCGCTTCCGGCACAAAATGGGGGCATTTTTTAAACCCACCGAGAGGGAGGACAAACTGAACTACTACAAAGACATTCTACGTAGGCAGTTGGCCGATGCCTATCTGCGCCATGGTCCATACTCTCGCAGGTCTGACTCGAGGGGACCTCTGCGCTCACCTTCCACTGTCATGGCCGCTGGGGGGGTTGGCAGGAGCAGCAGCAGCAGCTCCATCAGCAGCAGCCTCAGTCTTCAGTCGCTAATGAGTAGCTTTCTACACCCGCACAGTGAGGCTACTCATGAGCAGCAGGAAGACCTGGAGCAGGACCTGAACCAGCAGGTCATGTCATACTTTGACATGACCATGCCAACACACCTTGAGGATCCGCTGGACATCTGGGCAGCCAAACTTGATTTGTGGCCGCAACTAGCAGAGTTTGCCCTGGAAAAGCTGTCCTGCCCGGCAAGTAGCGTGCCATCTGAGCGGGTGTTTAGTGCGGCGGGGGCCATAGTTACGGCGAGGAGAACTCGTCTGTCAACGTCTCAAATGTGGAAAGACTCACCTTTGTCAAAATGAATCAGGGATGGATCAGCCAGGATTTCCACCCACCAATGCCTGATGCATGCGACTAGATTCAGCATGGTGCCACGTTTTACACTTTCCAAATGGTGCAAAACATATTCATGTCTTTAGGCCAATTTTTGGGCTCCTGCTGATGCCAACTCCAGGGTGTGATTCATCCAATTTTTGGGCTCCTGAAGCCAACCCCAGTGTCTCTTTAAAGTAATGTTTGGGCTCCTGCTGCTGCTGCTGCCAACTCCAGGGTGTGATTCATCCAATTTTTGGGCTCCTGAAGCCAACCCCAGTGTCTCTTTAAAGTAATATTTGGGCTCCTGCTGCTGCTGCTGCCAACTCCAGGGTGTGATTCATCCAATTTTTGGGCTCCTGAAGCCAACCCCAGTGTCTCTTTAAAGTAATGTTTGGGCTCCTGTTGCTGCTGCTGCTGCTGCTGCCAACTCCAGGGTGTGATTCATCCAATCTTTGGGCTCCTGCAGCCAACTCCAGTGTCTCTTTAAAGTAATGTTTGGGCTCCTGCTGCTGCTGCTGCTGCCAGCTCCAGGGTGTGATTCATCCAGTTTTTGGGCTCCTGAAGCCAACCCCAGTGTCTCTTTAAAGTAATATTTGCGCTCCTGCTGCTGCTGCTGCCAACTCCAGGGTGTGAATCATCCAATTTTTGGGCTCCTGAAGCCAACTCCAGTGTCTCTTTAAAGTAATGTTTGGGCTCCTGCTGCTGCTGCTGCCAACTCCAGGGTGTGATTCATCCAATTTTTGGGCTCCTGAAGCCAACCCCAGTGTCTCTTTAAAGTAATGTTTGGGCTCCTGCTGCTGCTGCTGCTGCCAACTCCAGGGTGTGAATCATCCAATTTTTGGGCTCCTGAAGCCAACCCCAGTGTCTCTTTAAAGTAATATTTGGGCTCCTGCTGCTGCTGATGCCAACTCCAGGGTGTGAATCATCCAATTTTTGGGCTCCTGAAGCCAACTCCAGTGTCTCTTTAAAGTAATGTTTGGGCTCCTGCTGCTGCCAACTCCAGGGTGTGATTCATCCAATTTTTGGGCTCCTGAAGCCAACCCCAGTGTCTCTTTAAAGTAATGTTTGGGCTCCTGATGCTGCTCCTGCTGCTGCCAACTCCAGGGTGTGATTCATCCAATCTTTGGGCTCCTGCTGCCAACTCCAGTGTCTCTTTAAAGTAATGTTTGGGCTCCTGCTGCTGCTGCTGCCAACTCCATTGTGTGATTCATCCAATTTTTGGGCTTCTGAAGCCAACTCCAGTGTCTCTTTAAAGTAATGTTTGGGCTCCTGCTGCTGCTGCTGCCAACTCCAGGGTGTGATTCATCCAATTTTTGGGCTCCTGAAGCCAACCCCAGTGTCTCTTTAAAGTAATGTCTGGGCTCCTGCTGCTGCCAACTCCAGGGTGTGATTCATCCAATTTTGGGCTCCTGCTGCCAAATCCAGTGTCTCTTTAAAGTAATATTTGGGCACCTGCTGCTGCTGCTTGCAACTGCAGGGTGTGATTCATCCAATCTTTGGGCTCCTGCAGCTAACTCCAGTGTCTCTTTCAAGCTATGTTTGGGCTCCTGCTGCTGCTGCTGCTTGAAACTCCAGGGTGTGTCAGTCAATTTTTGGGCTCCTGCTGCTGCCAACTCCAGTGTTTCTTTCAGCCAATGTTTGGGCTCCTGCTGCTTGCAACTCCAGGGTGTGATTCATCCAATTTTTGGGCTCCTGCTGCTGCCAACTCCAGTGTCTCTTTAAAGCAATGTTTGGGCTCCTGCCCCTCATAGTGATGCCACTTCAATTCTCTGCAATTGTGCCGCTCTGCGATTCTATTAGCGATGCCTCTGATCTGCATGTGATATTTATTTACAGTACTATTTAACTAACCCAGCACGCATCCTATGCGTGTTACAGCAAGGCAAAATGGTTTACAACCCTATTGAGGCTCTAGGAGGCTCAGAAATAGCCGTTTTTAATAGCGATTCGTCGCGAATAAATTCGGGTCGAAGCGATTTTTGTCGGAAAATTCGGCGAATCAGTCGAATCGAATTTTTCAAAAGTTCGCTCATCTCTATTTGTGACGATCATGTAAATGTTGATGTTGTAATAATATTGACTGTGATTGGGGGATTGAAGGAGGTTTACTTGTTGCTTAAGAGGAATACCATTCTGTGTCACCCAATCCACCACTCCCTCCCCCTGTCTTAAGTTCAATTTGGGCAATTTTACTTGGACGTTCTCCTCAATTAGGCAGATTAGGTAGATAGCTTCAAATACAGCAAAGGTCATGAGGTAAAATATATTGTTTCTTAAGTATAGTACCATACAAATAAGAAATAGGTAGTTCAGTTTCTTTGGAGCAAAAATATCTAACAAACTTTTAACCTGATTCATTAAAAGTGCCTAAAGTTGTGACATATATTGTACATCTTACATCATGATATCATGCAAGTTAAGAGATGTTTTTAGAAATGTTTGTAGCTGACTTTTGGGAGACTTTGCAACTCAACAATCTCTGAGTTCTCTAAAAACATTTTGAGGTTCAGTCATTAAATGTGTTTTCCACTGATAACAGGACGGAGGGATAAAAATATTTAGCTAATAATTGAAAGGGAAATGTATTCTTAATAAAACAGGATGGCTTGCTTATCCCGTATATATAACTCACCAACAGTGAAGAAATAGTTACGGTTCAGAAGCTCTGAAGGACCTTGGTGCAAGACATGCTCAGGATGTGACAGAAGTCATAGGCTTACAGCTGGCAAGATGTTGTGAAGTTAGAAATCAGAAAACCATCATCTTAGATAACTTGGACAAATTAGCTTCCTGACAATACAGTCAATGTGGTACTGTTCCTGGAGGAGGCTTTTAGAGTCCCTACCCGGGCATGAGCATAAAAAAGTTTATACGCACCTTTTGCCACCCTTATCTTCTCTGTGCAGTGCCACCATTTTCATACTTACTGTTGAGAGAGAACAAGTGTTTTTGTCATCCAGTGGCGAAAAGAGATTACAACATTTATTACAAGGCATTACGCTCCCTAACATGTTTATTCCATTCATTGAAGGAGGCATTTCAAGGTGGGGGATGTACACTCCCTCCAACGCAATTAATGGAGTAGGCCTGTGGACATGAAAGCAAGGCTCAAAGGATGCTGCCAAGCAAGGATCAGGTGCTGGAAGATGTAATTGTTGGCTCACCACCCACGGTATGAAGATGCCCGTTGAACAGAGGAGTTGTGGGGGAATGTCAACCCCACATGGAGGAGGCTTCTGGGGACTTTTTTTCCTGGACTATTCCTTCAAGCCTTCTGCCAGCTGTACTGGGTTACTAAGCAAACAGGAAAGTCATTACCTTAGTAAAAGCTCTAAATCTGTAATTGTACAGATGTCTTTGAATAGCTACATGGATTATTTGAAATGAAGCCTCCCAAGTATGTTCGCCAAATGAGCGATGCACGGGGGACAGACCAGCGAGTAAGCAAAGCTTACAGCAGCAAACACCAGTAAACACAGACTTTTGCCATGCATTTGTGTTTGTGCCACAATTCGATGATGAAAGTCACTGTTATTTACACTGAAAAGTGGTTTGGAAAATGCTGGCGAAATGCTGGCGAACTGCTGTGGCAGGATTCTTTAACAAAAACCATGAAATCTTGCTGAAAACACACTTTTTAGCATAAGTCGGCATTGGCGGGGTCTCGTGGTAACTTGGGAGTGTCTGGGGTGTTTGAAAAGGTTAAGAATAAAAGCTTATTTGAAAATATAAAAGTTATGTTAAGACATTATAATTAGTTGTTTTTTGACATAATGGGTAACTTTCTATTCTTCACCCTCGAAAAATAAGTTAAAGATGCTTAAAAAACCCAAAGTGACAATCTCTTCTTAAATAACATTGATTACTATGGAGTTTGCCACTAAAAGGTGGCGAATACAAAAGTGTTCGCAAGCATTTGCTGAGCCAAACTAAAATAGAAGAAATCCAAAAAACATGGACATCGATGGCGGTACATGCAAAATTTCACTTGGTACATGCATAAACCTGGCGGATACCCGGCCTATGCCGGCAAATAGATACATAAATTAGCCCCTTAATATATAATGCACGCAAACAGCGCTGTCAAACAAATCATAAAGTAAGATAAGTTCATTTGCAAGTGTCAGGACTAGATTTATCATTATGCATGCATGTCCATGGGGGTCATGCTAATTATTTGGTGAAACAAGTGTAACTGTGGGTGCTCATTTGGGTAAGAATGGTAACAGCACCTCTATGAGCTTTTTAAGTTTAACACACAAAACAGTGTAATATTTCTTCTTTAAGTTTTCTTTTTTACTAGAATATCACCTGTACCTGGGATGGGCCTTTTTACAGATGAGGTACATTATTTTTCCAATTAGCTAAGGAGAATTTTAAGAAACAACAAAACACTCTTGGGTATGCCAAAGATTTTTTGTATATAAAGTCAATAGGCCTGATTCAGAGCCTCCTCAAAACCGTGTCATATATGGCTTGTTCTTTGTATCTTACACTTTTTTTCCGTATGCGTATGTGCATACGCATGATTCTGAGGCTCCTTTGGCAGCCTTCCGTTTACTGTTCGTAGCAGCATACGCCAACGAGAATGGCATTTTCTGCCATCTCGTTGCGTCCTCGACAGGACAAGGGTAACGTATACGTTACACCGTAAACCTCCATTTTTGCTGGCATTTTCAGAAAAATTATATATTTTTTTTGCAGCAGAGTTTAGGCTTTAACATGAAGTGTCTTGTTTGTAAATTTTATTCAGTTTTTTACAATATTATTAAGGAAAAAAAAAATAAATAAAATTTTTTTTAGAAAATTGTCTCGTTTATTTTAAATACAAAATGTATTTTATTAAAGAAAACCATATTGCATGTGAAAGCCCCATTTCTACTGATTAGAACGGTACCACATATTTATCGGTAGCCCCCCGTTCCTGCCCAGGAGACCCCCCCAAACTGAAACAAGTACCTTATAACATTTACAAATAAAATACAACTACCATCCACACTACAAAGGGTTAAATCGAGAAAAAAAATGACAGAGTCCCCCCTCCCATGGGGGGGGACCCCATTTTTTGGGGGGATTTTTAAGGGTTAAAAACCCTTAAAAATCCCCTCAAAAAATGACATGGGGGTCCCCCCTACCCGAAGTAACCAGCCCGGGACCAGCTATGCAAGGCTTGTAGGAACAGGGCGCAGGGGCCAGCTTTGGTGGCCCCTGGCCCTGCAGGCTACAAGCCCGCGTAGCCCATGGCCACGGGCTCTTCTGCCCCCCCAAGCTTTGGGGAGGCAGGTAATTGGGGGTGCCGGGGGGTTAATGGCAAGTCACCCGCTAGCCATACACCACAACACATACACAGAGAAAAAAATATTTTATTAGTTTTTTTTTTTGATACTTACCTCCCATCCATCCTGGAGCACTGTGTCCCTTGACAATCACTGGCTTCTGCTCACCTGCTGGAAGCCTTTTATAGCTGCTGGGTGACAGAACATAAGGAGTTAATAAAAAAAAAATGACATAAGGTGACATAAGGGGGGGGGGGGGGCATTAAGAACCCTTAAAAATCCCCAAAAAATGACATGGTGTCTCCCTTACCCGGAGTAACCAGCCCGGGACCAGCTATGCAGGGCTTGTAGGAACAGGATGTAGGGGGCAGCTTTTGTGGCCCCTGGCCCTGCAGGCTACAAGCCTGCATAGCCCATGGCCACAGGCTCTTCTGCCCCCCCCTGGGCTTTGGGGAGGCAGGTAATGGGGGTGCCGGGGGTTAATGGCAAGTCACCCGCTAGCCGCAGGTGACTTGCCAGCCTCCAGCCTTGTGAACTGGTATAGGGGTCTCATGGGCCCCTTACCAGTTCACAAGGGGTTAAATGTAAAAAATAAAGACACTGACACACACAGAAAAAAATGATCTTTATTTTTTTTTTACTCTACTCACCTCCGATCCTGTGTCCCTCGTCGCTGTCAGTGACAGATCCTGATAGTGATCAGAGCAGGGCGGGTGAGAGGCGAGAAGGCTCCGATCGGAGCCTCCTCGCCTCTCACCCGCCCTGCTCTGATCACCACCGGCATCTGTCAGACGCAGATGCTCAGTTGAGGGTTAAGAGGAGCGGAATGACGTCATCCCGCTCCACCCACAAAAGGCGGGGCTAGGGGCGGCAAGTCAGCAGCGAAAACTGGGGGGCGTGTCCAGTTTTGGGCCCCCTCCTGAAGACGGGAGACCCCAAGGGGGGGATCGAATGCCCCCCCAGGAAGAGGAGACCCCCAGCTTCACATCGATACCGGAGGTAAGTTTTTTTTTTTTCTAGCTTTTAACTAGCAGGGGGAAATGGCAAGCACGTAGTTTCTACGTGCTTGCCACTTAACGGTAGGAGAAGCAACCACATAGAAACTACGTGCTTGGCATTTAATGGGTTAATGCTTACCTTAACTCACTTGCGGTTCCACTTTAGATGATCTCCCGTGCTTAATGCTTATCTTAACTCACCCGCGGTTCCAGTTTTTATCATCTCCGGTGCTTAATGCTTACCTCAACTCACTCGCGGTTCCAGTTTTGATGATCTCCCGTGCTTAATGCTTACCTTAACTCACTCGCAGTTCCAGTTTTGATGATCTCCCGTGCTTAATGCTTACCTTGACTCACTCGCGGTTCCAGTTTTGATTATCTCCAGTGCTTAATGCTTATCTTAACTCACTCACGGTTCTACTTTAGATGATCTCCCATGCTTAATGCTTACCTTAACTCCCTTGCGGTTTCAGTTTTTAGCATCTCCCGTCCTTTATGCTTACCTTAACTCACTTGCGGTTCCACATTAGATGATCTCCTGTGCTTAATGCTTACCTTAACTCACCCGCGGTTCCAGTTTTTATCATCTCCCATGCTTAATGCTTACCTTAACTCACTCACGTTTCCACTTTAGATGATTTGCCGTGCTTAATGCTTACCTTAACTCACTCGAGGTTTCTGTTTAGATGTTTTGTCTGCATTCATGCTTACCTTATTCTTCTGCATTCTCCGCTTAGTTGTCTCTTCCTTCTTGATGTCTGTTATAAATGATGATGTGTTCATGCATCATAAGTTTGTAGCTTAACATAAAATAAACACAAAACATGGTTAAATCTAAAATTTTTATTTTTTTTTTGCATTCAACTATAGCGGGTTTTTTTTTGGTGTATAATATAATTTGTTTTTTAAAACAGAGCTTTACATTTTTTTTTTTTTTTTAAACATTTAACATTTTTGAAAAATATTAAAACTTTTTTTGGTTAAAAAAAAACATTAATAACAAACTTGTGGCAGTCTCCAGGAAACTATTCCTCACTGGTCCCCAATGAAGCAGCAAGCTCCTGGATGTCGCCCACCAGCCTATACACCGTCGCGGTAAGATTTTGTAGTCTCCCCTGTGGTGTTGCTGGGAAAAGGATGCAATAATTAATGTTTGCAATATACCTTTTTCATCGCTGTGGGATGAATAATTAATCATGTTCAAGCAAAGGGATGAAGCCATAGGTCATTATGCTAATGTATTAGGCTAGGGATGGGGCCATAGGTCATTATGCTACTGTATTAGGCTAGGGATGTGGGCATTATGTTAATTTATTAGGCTACTGTTTTTAAAGACCTGTGGAAGAAGCTATGTTATAGGTAATCAAATAGTTAGGCTTCAAACTTACGAGGCTGGGGGGAGACCTGAGCTAGGGGCACTAGCATTCTCTCTGGGGCCTGCCACTGAGCCGGATCTGAGTCTGTTGAGAAAGGAAAAATATGTTTACTTCTAATGTCAGATGCATGTACCTGTTTGTGCTTCAGTCAGAGAAACATACCGGAGTGTTGGTGCTCCGACATCTGGGCCGACTCCCTGACGAGCCGCTGATGCCCCTCCTCTGTAGACAGGTCCAGTGGCTGCTCGGAGCCACCTACAGAGGAGGGGGAGGACCTTGGCCCTGGAGGCGCACCCCCTTCACTAGCCCCAGATCCATCCCGCACTGGCTGGACTGCTCGCCTCCGGGTGGGTCGGATACGATAATCCCATTCGCTCACTAGAAGAGAAGAGCATTCCTAAACAGAGGCCTGGCTAAGGGCCTCTGTCACAAATCTAACGTGGAGGGCCCTGAGTCACCGGGCAGCTCATCGACAGTAAATTCTTTGGGCAGCCAGCCGATGATACCCAGCCCCCATGCAAGTCCAGCCCAATCCATGTTAAGCAAAATGTCTGGCTATTCTACGTCTGCAAGTCACCCAAGAATGTCACCCAATATTCCACCCACCCAGGAAGAGCCATCCAGGGCAACATTAGGGTGAAACCTGCAGCGTGGGACATTGAGCAGACGCTTTAGTGAGCCCCAAAGCATGGCAATGGCAAGTGGGGTTTCTGAGCACTTTCATGAGCTGTATGGGCGAAATTCTAAAGCCACCAGCAAAGTGCGCAAAAAACAAATCTGGGAGGAGATCACCAGACAGGTCAACTGTGTGGGGACAGAGAGGAAAGATGTGGAGCAGATCCAGCGGAAATTCTTGGACCTCAAATATTCAGTGAGACAGAAGAGGAATAAGCGCAGGTAGCACGGGTACATATGGGTGTAGGAGTTGGGCTGGTTGTTGTTGTGCAAGACCTTGTAAGTAATTTTGTTATTTTTCTTTAAAGGTTGCAAACAGGAGGTGGATTCCCAACTAAACTACAGTACACCGCAGCTGAGGAGCTTGTCCTCGGACATATATACCCCTCAGCACTACAGGGCTTATCCGGGGCCCTAGACACTGACAACTATGTCATGCCAGAAGGTTTGTATTTTCAGGATTGTTTAATTAGATTTGCCTTTGAGAAATGTTTTAAAAAAGCCTAGGCACACACAGGTCCGTAGCTAGGGAGGAGCAGGGGGGGGGCACGCTCCCAGGGTGCAGCAGTTAAGGGTTCCGCCAAAGGGTGTCTGTAAAACCGGTGGTGGAGTCCATTTAGAAAGTTTGGCCCGGGTGCCTTAAAGCCTAGCTACTCCTATGTATACCCAAGGTATGTTTATGTGTTAACTTGCCTTTACTGTTACATCCCAGCTCCTATAAATACTATTGCGACTGCGCAACCCTCCACCTGTTTGGCCACTGCCACCACGTCCCGCCAGCCATTACCAACATATTCTACACAGGACCAGCTGGATCAGGTAAGTGAAATGTGCACTAACTGGATGTATGTGAAGGAAGATGACTACTTCCCCCAACATATATTTGACCAACTATTTCACACATTTTTTTTTCATGTCCCTACAGACACCACCCATAATGGATGCAATACACCACCTGGAGGAGGAGGAGATCATTACCAGGGCCCCACTAATGCCAACCCAACAACATCATGTGTCACTGCCCCAGCAGCAGCCGCCCACAAATCCTCTGCAGCAGAGTCAATCACGCCCTCTGCTGGCAGACCAGCATGGCCAGCAGCAAGAGACACAACCAACTGTCCCATGTGCTAGCTCTGCTGCAAAGGATTTGGCTACTACATCTGCTCCTGTTGCTAGGCCTAGACCTCCAGTATCTGCACGCGTCCAAACCCGGGGAAGTGGAGGACGTCCTCAAGCACGTCGCCATGTCAGTCAGGTGAGGCGTGTGCAGATCCTGGAGACAGCGTGGCGCAATGACAGCCCCAACTTTAGGGCAGTGAACCAAAGATTAAGAGAGGTGCTGGCTACTAAACTTCAATAACCACTTCACCACCCTGCTGGAAGAAATTAGGACTAGCAACAGGCAGAGGGACGCTATGCTTGAGCAGTGGCAGATGATGAATGCCACCCAAGGACAGGTGTTGGCCATCCTACAAGCGCAACAACAGCCTTATAATGTCAATCCACCAGATTAACATTTAGCATTGTATTTCATCCACATCTTTTCTCTCCATCACCACACTATTGACCTGTCTGTTGATCTATACCCATATTTGTGCATTTGTGCTTTGGCTGGTGGCTTTAGATTCTCTCCCATACAGTGCAGGATAGTGCTCAGAAAAACCACTTGCCAATGCCATAGTTTGTGGCTCAGTAAAGCGCCCACTCCAGCTCCCACGCTGCAGGTTTAGGCCTAATGAGAACCTGGCTGCATCATCCTGGGTGGGTGGAATAGTTGGTGACATTCTTGGGTGACTAACACCCCAATAATAGCTAAAACTTTGGCTCTGAAAGTATTGTGTTGGACTTGCTTGGGGGCTGGGTGTCATAGGCTGGCTGGCCCTATAACTTGCAGCCGTTGAGCTGCACGGTGTCTTTTGGGTACATTTGGGTAAAAAAAGACAACCAACATTTGGCACCAAAACATAAAAAAATAAAAAATTACTCAAAATAATTAGCAATCAAATGGTCCCAGTCCCCTACATAACGCAAAGTTTTGTAGGACACAGCAAGCTATTATGATCTTGATCACCTTGTTGGGGTCATACTGCAGGGCACCCCCGGTATGGTCCAGGCATCTAAACCTGGTTTTAAGCAGGCCGAAGGCCGAAGGCTGTGGTGCCCTGGTCTTTCGATGGGCCCTGAGTCTGAGGGCGCAGGACAGGTGTCATCAGCCATGGCAGTAGTGAGTATCCAGAATCCCCTGAAAATAATAAAACAGAAAGTTAGTGTCTACTTCCTAGCTACATTGTATATCATGTCATCAGAGGAAAAGAACATCCATATGTTGAGACAGGGTTATCCAAAAATATTAATAGTCATAACATTGAAAGGGTAATTCAATTATTTCTCCTAACTTACCCAATAGCCATCCACCAGACAAATCTCCTGATTGAAAACGACCATACAGGCTCGAATTTCTCGGGATTTAGGCGTCGTGGGTGGATCTGGGAAAGCCAGCAATCACACTTAGGAACCGAAGGTCCGGGCCAACCACAGCTTGCACGTTTATGTAATGGCCCATCTTCCTGTTCCTGTAAGAGCAGAAATACAAGTCCTTAGTACAAAAAACAATCCCCCAAATTAACAAGTTACACACAACAAAATAAGGTATCCTTATTGTTAAAGTGTGTTTTTTAATGCTAAAACCCAAAAAAACAAAAGCAAAAGTTGGTCAGTCGGATTCTAATAAGGTATACATGATAAGGAATAATTAAGGTCTGCATGCAAATGATTAGTTAAGGACTGCATTGAAATAATTAGTTAAGGTATGCATGCAAATGATTAGTTAAGGGCTACACTGAAATGATTAGTTAAGGTCTGCATGCAAATGATTAGTTAAGGGCTACATTGAAATCATTAGTTAAGGTCTGCATGCAAATGATTAGTTAAGCGCTACATTGAAATCATTAGTTAAGGTCTGCATGCAAATGATTGATTTCTATATACATTAAAAGATACTGTGAATCAATGAGTTAATACAAGTCAGAATGTTGACCTAAACCACATACCTAAATAGATATTCCTCATCTGCTGGAGGAACAACATGGGTACAATCGATCGCACCCATGACGTTGGGCATGACGGCTATATTAAAAAAGCCCAACTTAACTGCATTCCAGGCTACCATGTTGTCTGGGAAATAGATGTATTTTGGACACAGGGTAGCCATGCCATCCAAAAACTTGGTTAGTGTGCGACTCAGCGGACATCCCCACGGAGAGGGCACCCAGCCTCTGGAACGAGCCATTCGCCAAAAATTGCAGGCAGCCAAGCATCTTGGTCATACCGGCAATTGCATGCCCCTTCCTTGTGGTACGGGCTAACCATGGCCGCAGCTCACTATACAAATTATGGGAAACGCGGTTATGGCGGGTGAGCTTGAACAGCTCAACGTCATGAATGCGATCAATGTCCATGCGTGCGAGGTGCGATCTGGCTTTGCCCATGGTGATGCAGATCAAGCCATTTAGCTGTAAGCGCTCGTACTCCTCCACGTGCTCAGCAAACATCTCAACAGCTAGCTTTCGCCTACAAAATGACCCCGTAAGTTGACCGGAAGCAAACCCGTTTTATTGAGCAGCTTGTCATCGGCAATCAAGACTCAGAATCAGGCACCAGCCCATACAAATCACGTAAGTTGGCCGATATAACGGCAAATTACAGATAAACATGCGGTTATCGAAAGCGTATACGCGTTAGCATAAACGCATATCAGAATCAGAATCAGGCACCAGCCCATACAAATCACGTAAGTTGGCCGATATAACAGCAAATTACAGATAAACATGCGGTTATCGAAAGCGTATACGCGTTAGCATAAACGCATATATGCATGAAAAAAGTAACGTACAATCCGAAAAAGCATGGAAAAACTCAAAAAAATACACAGACACATGCGAAAGTGCATGTGAAAGAGGCTCTGAATCAAGGCTATTGTCCAGACACACTGGGCTACACATGGCAATGTTCTCATTTGTTTCCTTTTTTGAAAACAAAGCTATATTGTGAAAATCATTATAAAATAAAATTTTACCTCATGTTTCACGTGTCCTCTGTGGTCCACTGTAAGTGGCAGGGTTCAGAGTCATACAAGCACACTGTATGCATTGCACTGGAGCGAGCTGGGAATGACAGTGAGGAGGGTTCCATTCTAGCCTATTACTAGGAGAAAAGGTGTCAACAAGTGGACCAAAACCCAGGATTTTCACTATTCCGGGTTTCAGTACATTCACTTGAGACATGCCAGATTGGGGTGCCCCCCTTCCAGCAAACTCTCCTCTCCGCGGTCCAATGCTGCTTCAGCCGCACATATTAATGTGTAGCTGGAGAAGCTGAATGAAATCCCAGCCACACACACACTCACATCATTTGGGTGTGGACAGCCACGTGTAGCCATTTAGTTGTGGTGGGCATGAATGCACACAGCCAAAGAAGGATGCAAGTGTTGTCGCTGCTGTCCGCACATGCATCGTGGTCTACTCGGACAGATAAAAATTGCCGGCAAATGATAGAGTTTTACACTGCAGGGAATCCCAGGATACCCCAGGAGAGGGAATTAGCCGGCCCTGGAGTCTATGAGCTGCTTTAACACGAAGCTCAGTATTGTATTTGTGGTCTGGATAAGGGGGAGGCACTGGATGAACTTCCCTTTTCTTTCAGTGACTGGAGCAAATAGACACCATGCAACTTACACTGTAAAAGTACTCTATTGCAGGTTCAGGTGATTTTTGGGGAAGAATTAGAACAAAATATTTTTGCATTTGTTCACCAAAGTTACACTTACTTCACCAAATATTTAGCATCAACCCCCATATTTTTACCACACCAGTAAGGGTTCTCAATTCAGACTTAAACTTTTGTATTGCCACATATGGCAGGGGTGTTCGTAGGTTTCACAGGGCTCCTTAGCAAAAGACATAGTGGCCCCTCCACAAAAGAGAAGATATATTTGTTATATGATATCAAATGAAATGAATCAATATTAAAACATATTATTATTTTAACTTCTATGTATGTTTGACATGGGCCCCGGGTGCCAGCAGCTTGTTCTCAGTGTTTTATAGTCAGGGGGTGCAAGGGGGAAATAAGCTGCTGGTTGCTGGAGCCAATATTCTTAGCCTCTGGTGCTCTGTGCTGTTGTTTGAAGGGGCAGCATGAAGTGCCTGGGGTACCAATCCCTGCTGCTGCCAACCTAGACCCATCGATGGTGACAAGGCCATCCTGGTCCCACCGATGTTCATCAGGCTCAGCTGGCCTGGACATCACCAGTCTGTCACTGTTAGGGGTCCACTGAAGGATCATGTCCTGTAAATTAGGGGGGGGGGCGCTTGCACAGTGCCACATTCTGCTATGCAGCTGCCTCCCTTGCTTTCTAAAAGGGACACCCTTGCATATATCCTATAGCACAGGTCTCTCTCCTGGGATTTGTAACCGTGTATTTGTAATGGCATTGGCCGAAGAAGTAGTATACATATGTTTATAAATCTTTACAATGTCACGTATAAGGATGTAGACAATCTAAAACTGTACAACACCCTGTCTGGTAGTAAAATAAAATTTGGACACGGTTCAGAATAATTGAAGAACATAGAAAATACCAGGAGACTATTGTAATATATAATATATTTTGATAGAGGAGTTTAATGTACCATGCTTATATGAATGTACTGGAGGTTCTCCCATGTAAATCTGTCCCATCTTTATTGAATAACTACAAAATAATCAAGGCTTGTGTACTATATTTTTCTTCATGAACATTTTTAAACACTAGTCGTGCAGAATTACGTTTCTATATAGTCATTTTATTTTCTTAGCTTTGCTCACTTACCGTAATTTTTTTTGGGTGAATTTTGTGAAATGTTTCAAAGCTTTGGCAGATTCATGCTAGGTAGAATTTTTATGACACTTGGCTGCATCTCAGTAAGCATTTAAACTTGGAGGCCTCTGGAATCTGGCACAGTTAAGATATTGCAAGCGTTTCTCCAATGGCTTGAAACGACTTGGCTAAGCATTGATGTGTGCCGAGCCATTCAGGTTAATAATTGTGTCTTGTAACAATTTTCCATGGTTAGAAGACACAACTGCATATTTTGCAGTTCTATGGGCCCTGTTTAATAGTTACTGATACCATCACATTATATAAAATTACATTTAATTGTCATTATGGGGAAGTAGAATCGTTTAGCATCTGTTTCTCACACAGCATTTCAAATAAATACTGTAACTCCTGAAATGCTGAATTCGTATTGCATAGACTTAAAAGAGGATGTATAGGAAGCGGTTAATCTTAGCCTTATGTGCCCAGGGAAAGCAAACCTCAATACAATCTATACTGATCTGGTGCAAACTGTTGCTGGTACACAGAGTTGAAAATATGCATCTTGTTATTTATGTAAACGGCGTAAAAAGTCAGGTGAATGTATAAAGTGATTGCGATTCTCCTTAGACATTTAAAGAACATTTTTTCAGTCCTTGGATTAAAGTACACAGAAAAAAAGGACAGAGATGGACATAAAGAGTAATAGATGTGCAAGCATCAATCACTGTACTAGCAAGCGATGAATGGAGAGCAGGGTGTAGAGACCACCTTAAAGCCATCCTTTTTGTGTGTACTATCCATGACGCATTACTACACCAGCTGTCCTGCTCCCTATGCAAGTCAGACTGGCCCACCAAAGGATCCTCTGGTAGGTCCCAGGCACTGACCCAGGGCCACAATCAGGGCAATACAAGAGATCCCAAAATAACACAGTGTTTTTATTTTGTCTAGAGAGGGTTCTGTAAATATGTTATTTGTTTTGAAAGTTAGTTTTGTGATTTGATTCATAAATATCAGACTTTATTGTATGCAACAATCTAATTGTGTTTTAGCTGAAGGGTGGGCCGCAAGAATGACCTCCTCTGGCGGGCCCCAAGAATGACCCCCTCTGGTGAGCCCAAGCTGCTAGAGTCATCCATATGCAATAAATATATACATTATATATAGGGATGAGCGAATCAGTTCCAACGAACCTGAATTTGCACCGAATTTCAGGGAAAATTCGATTCAGCACAAACCCAAATTTTTTGTGGTTCGTGCTGACCGAATTTTCCCTGAAATTAAAAAAAAAATGGTCTAGCGCGTGGATGAAGAGGAAGTGAGTTCCTGAGCTTCGGTCCCCCACGGGCAATTAAAGCGACAATTACAGGCAAAGAAAGAAAAAAGAACGTTTGCAAGATGACAGGAAAGAAGCGGCGACAGAAGGAGAAGAATAGGAAAGCAGGAAATACCTGGTGCGGCGGCGAGAAGGGAGGATCCGAGGGCCGGCTGGCCGGCGAGGGCGTGGAGATGGAGACCGCATGTCGGGCGGCTTCATCAAGTGCGTCTGACAGTGGAGAGGACCCACTGGCAAAGTGTCAGCTGGAGCGGAGAGACGGGGCTGGTCGGATCGCGACGGGAGAGGAGAGAGGACCGGAGGCAGGGACCTGAGCGCAGATAGAGGAGGCAGCAGACGGGAGAAGTAACATGGCGCCCGGCCGCGGAATGCCGCAGGCACCCCAGGCAGAGTAGCCCAATGGAAGCAGGCTTGCTATCCAGAAGAGTTGTGGAGGGGAGAGGCTTGAACGTCCGGGATACGGGAGGCAATTCAACTAACCGACTCTCTTGTTATGCATATTCCCAAAGAGAGGACAGGGCAGCCTGGGGAGCAGAGAACCCCCCAAAGAGTCAGAAGTGGGGGCCCACAAGTCGACCCAAAGAGGTGATACCCTGCGGAGCATAAAACGCTGGATAGCTGTAGCTAATCTTGCTAGAAGACACTGCACACACATGGCTAATTAATATTCACTGCACAGGGTCCGGAAGGCTCCAATCATCACCAGCCACGTCATTGGAAAACACACAAGCACATGGCTAATTGATATTCACTTCACTGTGTAAACGTCACAGACTGAAGACCAATCAGGGCTTCCTGTGTATTATCATAATTGTTTACTTTGAAGTGGATATCCAGTCTAAGTGTATCCACTCGGCTCTGCCAACATCCAACAGTGCTGAAGCAAGGTGGGGCTAAAAATAAATCCTTTCCTTGTTCAGAATCCATCGTTGATTGCAAATGATTCTGATGCTTGGCACAGTCATCTTAGATCTGATGTGGATTTACTTTACTCTTTGGATGCCAGTTGAGGTAAGAATTTTTTTAGTTGTAATTGTAATTTTGTTTTAATCCCCCCCCACCCAATCACTTGTACCTATGATGGCATTTTTACAGGTGAGGTACATAATTTTCCAACAAGGTAAGGATCATTTATTGTCTTACATTTTGTTCATGCTTTACTGCTACAAGTGCAATCTATTTTTTGTCATTATGTCCCTTTTTCATTCCTTGTTATAGTGAAACTAAACAGTCTTTTATAAGCCATTTAAAAATAATTAGAATGTATTATTCATTGTTTGATGATCAAAGAACAACTCCTGGCTTCTTTTGCTGACATGTGGATACTAAATTAAAGGGGGAAGATTTACTGAAGGGTTCTAAAATGACTGTTGCAAATTCAAAACAGAAAGGTGTACAAACGTAACAGATAACATGTTTGGAAGAAGAGGAATTACACAGGATTTCAAGCACATTGAAATGTGTGCTTTTTTTTAGGTAAAGGGGCCTTAAACAGCAATAATTAGGTAGCAAGCAGCTCATCTGATGCCTGCTGTATCTTTCCTCCAAAGCAGGTCTCCAAAGTTTTCCCTCCTTTCAATACAATTTTCCAGGACCATGACAAAACTGGGTATTTACATATAATCAGACATTTTGAGATGCTTTGAAATGGGTCATTCTACACTAATTGCACAGGGCATGGGGGGATGGAAGTTATCATGTCTTGATAGAGACTTTAAAGTAATGTAGTTGCCCCTCCATTCCCCCAATACCCTGATTTAGCACTTTAAATTACTGTCAAAAAATTCTTGTCCGATGCTTGGTTTTGTACAGTATGTTCAGCAGCCAAGGTTTGCATAGAAGGAGGATTTTTCACTTAATAGGATATAATCTTGTAGTGGCCATATGCTGGGATTTAGGTCTGAGAAAGTTCTCATTTACCCATGACAGAGTTTATCTACTTTAATTCAATTGCTTTAGCGCAAGATTACAAACAGATGTGGATAACAAGGAGCTCGATATTAGCTCCCAATATTGAATCCAGGCTCACCCAGATGACTGGCAAATGGTATATACTAGATAACACACTATAATGTTGAAGCTTAGGCAAAAGCAGGCTGACAGCAGAGAAAAAACGCAATAGTAACTGGAGCATGGTCTTGAATGAACAGGTTTAAGAGACATAAAAGTAGTGAGGACAGGCAGTAGGGATGCATCCAGGAACAGTTAGTGTAGACACCATTCAGGTTTAGGGTATCTCCTGGCAGAGAGGTAGAAGTCTAGCAGACCAAGCATAGAGTGTCATTGAGAAGGATAAGAGACACAAATCCAATGACAAACACAAAGAAACATCAACAAACATAAAGAAAGCTCCAGCACCCTTATACACCTAGACACATGAAGGTTGCTGTGCAATTTCCACCAGATGAGAGGAGTTGGGACAGATAGACATTACAAGATTGACAAGACACTGAGATTAGGTGTATATTAGACAAACCTAAATGCAACCTATAAAGGTGCAGAAAGGTCAGCTGCTGCTGTAGTATAGTAGACAGGGCTGGAGCTGCCATTGCAAAGGTCCTGGTTTGAAACTGATGTGGACCTAACAATAATTAATGTAAACATTTTAATATGTGGCTGATGGGTTTTTGAACATGTTCTCATCAAACTCGTTATTTCAAGTATGAAACCCCCTTACAAGTTTCTATTTAAATGGACTGTCCAGGCATTGGCAATAATAAGGTAGCAAGGAGCTCCCCTGATGTCTATTTCCAAAGTTTGCCCTCCTTTCAATTCCCTTTCACAGCCTCTGTGTCTCTTGGTGGTCTCAGCACAATTGAGAATGGCAATCCAGTGGCCCTGCAGCTGTCATTGACAAAAGAAGAGCATGCTCAAGATTCATAAAGCGCTGTCATGCCCAGGTAAACTAAATCACCGGGCATCCCAGGAGGCTTGGGGATTTCCTGGTGTGGGAGTCTGGACATGGGTAGGTGACCAGACAGTGGAGTACAGGACTAGGAACATATAGGACAGAGGACAAACAACTCACCTGCACTACCAAAGAGGCAGAGCCTATAACCAACCCAGTTTCTCAGCAGCTCCCCTAAAGATGGAGACTACACAGGCCGTGGTCAGTCCTGTGGTGGTTGCAAACTTGGGGAGGGAATACACAGGGTAGACATACACAAGCACAAGACAATAATGGTCTGGGCCTCAGGGCAGACAATGCAGGATCTGGGCCCCAAGGCAGACAGTGGTGGATCTGGGCCCCAGAGTGGATAATAAAGGCTCTGGGCCCAGAAGAAACAATGGTGAATCTAAACCCTAGCACAGCCAAAGAAGTGTTTGGGTCCTAAGCAAAGGACAATTTATGACAAGTTTTTATGGGGTACAAGGTGAGAGGGAGTTAGTGACTGAACAGGGTCTTTAAAACAGACCTATTCTGAAGCACCTGGTAAATGTATATTGTTTATTCAGTTGTTTTAAATACAATTCTGCCATTTCTTTGTTCCTTTTTCTCAGTGATAGACTATTTTCTCTCCCTAAAACCATCTAATTTTCTTATTTATTAGTCATCAGTTTATTTCTGGCAAGTATATACATACATACATACAAGAGGGTTTTTCCAACAGTACATTGAGAGGAGGTGCAGTATACAAAAATGAAAAATAATATGGAGATAACTAGACAATGAATATGTTCATACCATAATTCTCAGGTATGCTCAGGTAACCCTGACAGCTGTTCTTGGGGCTGCTGGTTCTTGCTGATGGAACACTTGTCCTGCCAGGTGAAGATCAAAAATTCATTAGCTCATTAGTGCGGTCACTGTTTATATCACTTACCTTGAATTACAGTTTGTTTGTCCAGCGCTGGCATTGGGATGCCTATTATTCTCTCCACAGATTTAGCGATACTTTGTAGACACAGGATCTGTCATGGTGGCCCCTCAACACCTTACCACGAAAGAGGTGTAAGACTACATACTTAATAAAGTCACGGGTATTTCAGGTCAGTTGTCTCTGCCTTCAGTGGAGTATGTCAGGATTGATGTCTTTTTTGAGCACTGAACTAAAGTCAAATGCAAGATCCTGATGGTCCAAGTGATCTAAGATTAATGTCAAAAATTCACATAATCAGTTTATCTGTTAGGGCTATAGAAGACGATCCTACAGTGCCTGAGCTGTTTGCATCAAGTAGTACAGGACAAATCAGACTATTTCAGATTCTCTGGAACCATCTTAGGTTCTAGTGACTAGATGACTGAAGACGCAAGAACAGGCACCAATTACTTTGCACAGGTTTTTAGGCAAGAGGAGAGATGCGATTAAAGCCAGATGTCTTTCTGATGTTTAGGTCTGAGAGTAGCCACTGGGCCTCCACTTCTTTGACCAGCAGATTATGGCACTTTGCACTGGGGGAATCCTTTTCTATTGGTAGCAGGTATCCTTCGTAGACACCTTCAGACACCAGATCCCCATTGGTCAGAAATAACTTAGTATAATTCCCAACGTTAGAAACGTTTAGAGCACAACAGATCTACTATTACCTCCTCTCAGTTAGAAAGGTCTCACCAGACATTGAACAATATATATCAAACACTCCTGAAAAATCTAGAGGTATCTCTCTCCTATACAACAAATTTACAGCAGTCAACACCAAACTTTCTTATATGAAACCTCAGACAGAGATCTGGGGAGTAGAACCTTGAAGTGCTTATTAAACACTGCCTTAATCGAGGCCAATTAAAACATGGCACTTAGGCGGTACATGGTCCCAGTCAGGGTTGCCAAAGCTTTCCCAAACTGTTCCCCCTTTTGCTTTTGTTTGTGCAATGGTGTGGGAGACATATACCATACTTGGTGGTCCTGCCCTATCTTTACTGTATTCTGGTCTAAGGTCTCAACTCTTATCAACAAAGTCACTATCCTGATTGTTGTAAATTAGCACAGGCTGTTTTATACAGCACACGTCGGTCTTTTTGTTTGCACTGGTCACTTTATAGCATTGTACACTTTATGTTGATGTAAGCATTAGCACTTTATACACATTTATATTAAGAGGTTGGTATTTATTTATCCTTAGTAATAGACATAGGGAACCTTTATATTCATTTACTCTATCTCTATCTATTGAATTGTCTAAGAGCCTTAATTTATCCTCTCCCTTTTAATTTGTTGTTTTTTAAATGTATGTCATGTATGTCTGTTGATGTAAGCGCTAAAATATATACAAAATAAATTGGATACATATTTTATTACAAGTGTGCGGCTTATAACTATAGACACAGTAGGTCTATCTGGGGACCATACTTTTAGTATAGCATTGTTGCCTTCTGGATAGAGGGAGTGTGTCTATGCCAGCACCATAGGCTCGATTCAAAATCCCAAATGTCATTATGTTCGTATTTGCAATCGAAAGTTTTGTTGGGTGTTTGTCATTTTTTCCTTTTTTTTTGGCCATTTTCGACTCGCACGAACGTTCGAACATAGACGTATATGTTCGTTCGTCCATCGAAATTCATTTTGTGTTTTTACGCAACTTCGGGACTTTTTTCCTTCGAAATCGAAAATGTTTCGATCGGTCAAATCATTTACGTCATTGCAATGGGCTGGCGATTAATTCAGAGAGCTGATTGGCAAGTATTCCGACGCCCATATAGTCATTTCCTTGTCGAGCGTCTTACGGCACCTTTTTGACCTCGGGACTAGGCAGCCAAGCGTGATGGAGAGTGACTTTGAAGAGCATCAAGGTCTTCTTCTGTTTGGCATTGATGGGATCTTGAGGTCAGAGCCCAGATTGCACCGGCGGCGACGCATGAACATCAATGGCATGCATGACGTTGAGCTGTTCGAGCTGACCAGGCTTAATCGCGCTTCCCTCCATAAATTGTATAGTGAGCTGCGGCCATGGTTAGCCCGCACCACAAGGAAGGGGCATGCAATTTCAGGTATGACCAAGATGCTTGGCTGCCTGCAATTTTTGGCGAACGGCTCGTTCCAGAGGCTGGGTGCCCTCTCCGTGGGGATCTCACAGCCTACGCTGAGCCGCGCACTATCACATTTTTTGGAAGGCATGGCTACCCTAACCCCCAAATATATTTTTTTCCCCGATGATATGGTAGCCAGAAACGCCATTAAGCTTGGTTTTTATAATATCGCCGACATGCCCAACGTCATTGGTGCCATTGACTGTACCCACGTCGCCCTGGTGCCTCCTGCTGCCGACGAGTACATATACAGGTAAGTAATGTTTTTAATTTTTGTTTTCATTTTAGGTTAAGCCTCCTTGTAATGGTCCCTCCTTGTAATGGTCCCTCCTTGTAATGGACCCACCTTGTAATGCTCCCACCTTGTAATGGTCCCACCTTGTAATGCTCCCACCTTGTAATGGTCCCTCCTTGTAATGTTTCCACCTTCTAATGGCTCCACCTTGTAATGGACCCACCTTGTAATGCTCCCACCTTGTAATGGTCCCACCTTGTAATGGTCCCACCTTGTAATGGTCCCTCCTTGTAATGTTTCCACCTTCTAATGGCTCCACCTTGTAATGGACCCACCTTGTAATGGTCCCACCTTGTAATGCTCCCACCTTGTAATGGTCCCACCTTGTAATGGTCCCTCCTTGTAATGTTTCCACCTTCTAATGGCTCCACCTTGTAATGGACCCACCTTGTAATGGTCCCACCTTGTAATGCTCCCACCTTGTAATGGTCCCACCTTGTAATGGTCCTTCCTTATCGAAATGTGTGTGTTCATTTTTCTAAATGCCTTCCTAATGTTTTCTTGTCTTCCTTTTTTTCCAGGAACCGCAAAATGGGCCACTCCTTTAATGTGCAGGCAGTGGTGGGGCCGGACATGCGGTTCCTTAGCGTCCTCGCCGGCTACCCAGGCTCAGCCCATGATGCGTACATCCTTAGACGATCAGGATTGTACCGACGGTTTGAGTCTGGGGAATTTTCAGGTGCATGGCTCCTTGGTAAGTGAACATAAACCACATAATGTAGTTGTGGATGTTTGTTTTTAATTAGCATTTGGCAGTAATGTCTGCCAAACTTACACCTTAAATAAACTTCTGCCCATGTGAAACCACACTTGAATGTTAGTTAGTAACCAACCAAGCGTTTCGCCAAGTTTGGCCTGCATTAGCCACATTCTAAATTATCTGTTGGTCTAATTTAATAATCCCTCTTACACCACCCTTGTGTGGAATCGTGCACTTAACTTGAGCATAGTTTCGGACCCATCTTTGCTAAGCTGGTTTGCACTTCCACACGAGAGTAGAGCGGGATAAAGTGCATGTGGCGTGTTTCTGCTGTTTTGGTCTCACACAAAGCATATAAGGGGTCAGCAAAACCTACATCCTAAGCACACTTTGAAACCCAGAGCTGGGATCCATATGTATGATTGTCCCTCATCCTCACTCTTTGTATGTTGTCCTTTTGTAAACCTCTAGGACAGATGTTTAGTTTGGGACTGGGACAGTGGCAAATGTTGCCTCATGTTGATCACACAATTGACAAATAGCCTCCTATTGATGTTGCTGGTGCCTTGATGGTCTTACATGTTTGTTTTCCTAATCTTATGTATAAGGTGATTCAGGATACCCGCTGCTGCCGTGGCTCTTGACGCCAGTACTCCGGCCCCAGGATGCCTCCCAGGATGCCTACAACTGTGCGCACCGCAAGACCAGGGCTGTGGTAGAGAGGGCCTTTGGTCTTTTGAAGACTAGGTTTCGTTGTTTGGATCATACCGGGGGCGCCCTGCAATATGATCCGAAAAAGGTCATAGACATAATAATGGCCTGTGCTGTTCTTCACAATTTTGCTATTTCACAACGGGTCCCCCAGTATGTAGAATTTGCTCCCTCTCCACCCAGCGAAGACCAGGAGGAGTCATTTCTGGACACACACAGTAGTGTGTCTGGCCAAAGTGTGCGGACTAATTTGATCGCGACCCATTTTGCTTAATGTAACCTGTATTGGCCTTTGTTTAACATTGTGTTGTTGATTAAGTTTTATTTCCCTTTGTGTATGTTTCGTTATGTTTGTGGTGTTCAAATAAGTAATAAAGTAATTACTCACCACAGGCCTAATGCTTTCCAACTCTCTTTTTTGGATGTGTGAACTGTGTGAATGTCCAAGTATATATTTCTCTGTGACACCCAAAAAAGAGACAATAAAATTTATGAGCCACAGGTGTCTTTAACTGTTTATTTGTAAAAAATAAGAGCTCCAACTTGGAGTTGCTGCTCACTCCAATTTGCTCAAAAAATTGAGGTAAACACAAAGGATTAATGGTTAGATCAACCATGGCAATAATGAAAAAAACAAACAATCCTGGTTGGCCACATTTGGCCCTGCCACAGGTGTAAACCTGGTACAGGGGTAGAAGCTTGAGTGGCACGTTCAGTGAGGATTCAGATATGGCCTTGGCTAGTGGCCTACCTCACCACTCTAAGGAGCTCTATGGGCGCAAATCAAAAACACACAACCCAAGGCATACACCAAGGGTATCTTGGTTTGCCTCACCAGACAAGTCAATACAGGGGGGATTAAGAGCAAAGATGTTGTACAGATTCATGTTGTGGAGACATTAATATGGGTGATGGCCATAGTACCCAGGTGGTGGCCCTTGCTGATTGGCCCGAACGTGGGCCTGTGTGGCATTCTGAATCTGCAACTGGTCCAAAATGTTGCGCATGATACTTACCATTTCACCCCTGTAGGCACGGTTGTCATTGTTGGCAGTCTCCATGTGGCTGTTGAGGGTCCTCAATTCGTTCTGCACAGCCTGTAATGTGGTATTTAGGTTCTCGATCCGGCCATGCAGTGCCTCTCGGTTTAGTTGGTTTTGCTGCTGGAAGGTCACCCTCTCGTGGTGCCATGCGTCCAACATTGCCATGCCCCTCCCCTGGTTGCGCCGTAGCGGATTCCGCCTCCCCAATCCCCTGGTTCGGGGTCGTGCCGAGGCTGTTGGTCTGGGCCCCTCAACAGACACAGGCATGCTTTCACTATCCTCAACAGCAGAGACAACACTGGGGACTTGACTGTCAGTCTGTGCATGCTGGCCATCATGTGCAGCCACCATGCTGCCAGATTCCCTCTGCTGCTGCTGAGTTGGTGGTGAAACATTTTGGACCAGTTGCAGATTCTGGGCCAGGGGTAGATCTTCAGAAGGGCACATAAAGGATCCATCCTCCTCCAGCTCCTGGATTTCATCCATGAGTGTGTGGGTCTGTATGGACAGAGACAAATTAGATGTTAGCTTGCCCACTACATATGTCAATCTGTTAGTAGTAACATGCAAAGTAACATGGCTAAACGACATTTGCTCAATAAACTTACCGAATATATCGGTTCCTCCCTCCTAGGCTGCACGGAAGTTGACGGCATGTCCACACTGGCAGTGGATTCCACAGTAGCTGAGCGATGATGGTGGCCTGCATGAGAAGCAAAGACACTATGTAAACACACACCTATGCATTGTTGACGGGTCAAAAGACATATGCCGAATTAGTTAACGGGTCAAAACTGTCATGGGCACTTCAACAACGGGGCCAAATAAGCTTCAATTTCCATGCCATTATGTGGTTAAATTTTTGGCCTACAACTACTTCCACATTGTTCTACTCAACTAAGCCAAACATTCAAGTTCAGCTTGTTATGTGGCTGACCACATCCCTTAGAGCCCATTAAAGCGGACCTTCACTCTGATTAAGAGTCTAGCTTCTATGTTTCCCACACCCTGTACATACAGATTGACCACATTACAAATCTTCCAACCTGCATCTACTGCATGTTATGAGCCTTTAAACATCAAAGATGGCGGCTTATGGAATCCGCCATCTTATCAGGCAGCCTGCAAACAGTAAGTGCCTCCTGACTGTGCTGCTCTGCATTCTTGGACTGCTGACCTTTCCCTGACCCCAGCTCTGCTCTGTCTGAGCAAAGCACAGCTATAACCCGCCCCCCTGTACCTTATCCCACTCTCCTCTCCTCAGTAAGTGTGATGCTTCGGAGTCAAGATGGCGGCGGCCGTATCCTAAATTGCCGAACAGAGTTGCAGCCCAGTGGTGGAAAGTATAATACATTAGTGACTACACATGTAAAATATATTAATTTTAGATGCTGAGGATTTTTTGGATAAGAGTTTGTGCTTTTCATTAAATCATGGTGAAGGTCCGGTTTAATGGGAACCCACAAACTTTTACACTCGGGTTCAATGTACATTCACGTCTTGTATGTGGACCAAAAATCAACAGTTAAGTGGCCACACACATGCCACACCCTGGCCCAACACAGAAATCACCTACAAGCCACAGCCTAGGTGCCTGGCTTCCCAGATGTGTTACTGGCTAATTGTGCATGCTCACTAATTGTAAAGGTCACATACATCTTACTCACCTGCAGGACGGGTCGGGGAATCTGTGTCCCTTAGGGCCGCGTGGCCTTCGACGGCGACTGGATGCATCAATCCATAAATCATCTCCTCAGCCGGGGTCAACTTGAGTTTGGAGGGAAAACCTCCTCCAGTTTTCATGCTGCAAAACAGAGTTAGGGTAATTTAGAACCAGGTGGCCAATACAACATCCAGTCTAATCCTAAAGCTAACATTTTTACCTGTCAATCCGCCTTTGATTTTCTTTCTTCCGTGCAGCATATTTGAGGTCCGATATCTTGCGCTGAATCTGTACAACATCCTTTAACTCTTCCCCCGCTGCATTCACTTGTCTGGTTAGGTCTGCCAAGATGTTGGCTCTGCGCTGTTTGGTGGTGTTTTTTGATCTGCGCCCATATAGCTCATCATAAACTAAGGTCAGGCCACTAGCCAAGGCCATAATTTGGGCCTCACCAAAACGCCCACTTAACTG
Source organism: Gastrophryne carolinensis (assembly GCA_027917425.1). NCBI lineage: Eukaryota > Metazoa > Chordata > Amphibia > Anura > Microhylidae > Gastrophryne > Gastrophryne carolinensis. Next base: position 208,820,445 of record CM051234.1, on the reverse strand, counting down.
CCCTCTTCGCAATGTGCGCCCTGTTGTTTTGGGTTGTGGGTCCTCCATGGTGTCATCCAAATGGGGTGACATCCTTGGCTGGGTTTGTGGGGTATAATGCAGGGAATGGTGGCTGCCTGGGGATTGGCCTGGACTGGGCAAGGGACTGGGTGTTCTGGCCTGGCTGGCCACAGAAGTCCCAGGTGTAGATGTGGCATAGTAACCTTGCCTTTCCACCTGTGCCGGTGCCAAATGTGGGCGAGCAGGAGAGCTTCGTTCGGAGCCTGAAGTAGTGCTGCCCTTGGAGGTAGTAGGGCGGACCAAGGGTGAGGGCGATCTTGCAGGGCCGGCCCTCTTCTGTTTTTTTTTTGGGCACACTCGTGGTGGGCTGCGGGACCTGGTTCGGCCTCTTTGTGGGCTGCATGGCCTGCTGCGGCGTCTAGGGGGGCTGCGGGACCTGGTTCGGCCTCTTTGTGGGCTGCGTGGCCTGCTGCGGCGTCTAGGGGGGCTGCGGGACCTGGTTCGGCCTCGAGGGGGACTGCGGGACCTACTGCGGACTATTGTGGGTGTTGTAGTGGGGCAGGGTGGGGTGGGTCTTCGGACCCTCTTACCCGTTTTTGGCCCAGTAGCCATACTAGCCTTTGTGGCCTGGGTCTTTGGTTTGCCTGGCTGCTCCTTTTTTTGGCCATAGCTGGTAGTTGGCTTGGCCGGCGTTTTGGTACTAGGCCGTAATTTTGCTTTTGGCTGCTGCGACCTGGTTTTGGGCCCTTCGGAAGGCTCCTGCCGTTTGGCTGCCTTCTTCCCCGTCTGCTCCTTTCCAGTTTTGCCCGGAGGTTTTTTGGGTGCCATTTTGATTTTCTCAAATAATCAGCTGGGTGTGCAGGGACCTTTAAGTAAGCAAGCCAGCGTGTGACGTACGTTCGCACGGCCGTGCGGAACCCGCTGAGGCATTGCGTACGTTCGCACGGCCGTGCGGAACGCGCTGGGGCGTTACTTATCTGCTGCCGAGAAAAAGAAGCAAGATGGCACCCACTATCTTCACCCGCCAACAAGAAGAGATCATCATGTTCGTAAGTGTATTCGATGGACTTTTGTTAGATTAGGAAATGCTGCTCTATATGTGAAGGAAGCGCAGGAATAAATGGCTTTGTTTAAAAATGTGATAAACTACATGCACAACCAAAGGCACGCAACACACGTGCCAAACAACATTTAGGCCATATTGTGAAATTAATGAACACTAGAAATGTGTGTGTGTTAATGTAATTACCCCAAAAAATGTTTTGCTGACACATATTGATATGTATTGAGAAGTAAAGTCGATGTTTTCTTTCTGTTTTGTAGACCATGCTGGAGCGCAGGTACGACTACCTGCCCAACACATTTGAAAAACGCCACGTCGCCCTGGAGATAATCTCCACCATCCAACAGCAGACCAACACCACCTTCACCCACACGCAGATCATGCAGCATTGGTCGGACCTCAAACGGCTGCACATGCCCCGGGTGCGGAGGTTCTTCGGAATCCATTTTCCAAGTAAGTAGATTGCGATTGCATGCAATATGTAACTAAGACAGAAGGTAGGACTTTACTTAGAATGCCTTTTCTTTTCTAGTGTTGGAAATGGATTACCGAATTCGCCGCACCCGGAGGCGCAGAGGACGACCAGTGCTGCATGATTCTGCAGCTGGGAGTGAAGGTGGTGGATCTCCAGGGCGACGGGCCGACCCCTCCTCTGTGGCCTCCTCAGACCAGCCCCTGGACCTTACCACAGAGGAGGGGCGGCACAGCGTGGGCAGGCAGTCGTACCCTGCCACGCATGCGGGATCCTCGGGTATGTCACTCTTCATGTCTACACCAAAAAAGAGAATTGCTAGCTCCTGATATCACCAAACTGAATCCTTTATTCTGTATTTGTAGATGTTTCGGTTGCGGGTGAAGTAGTGGGTCAGGAGGCAGCAGATAGGAGCCCACAAGACCCTGGAGAAGGTGAGTGATGTGACCCAGACTTAGCTCAAAACATTGGAGGACTGCGGAATCAGACATCCAAACTAACCATTTGGCCCATGTTTCTACAGGCACTTCTTCACAGCAGAGCCAGGAACCAGGACCTCAGGGTGTTGTCCCCAACGAGCCATCTCTCGGCCACCAACCAAGTAAGTAGTCATGTCATTATAGAGATTTCGGTCTAAATTCCCATGAACACAAAAACACATAATGCCCTAGTCAATGCCAATATAAGAGGGACCTGTGGCCACTGAATTAGCTTAATTAGTTGCCCAACTGTCCTGTGGCCACTGAATTAGCTTAATTAGTTGCCCAACTGTCCTGTGGCCACTGAATTAGCTTAATTAGTTGCCCAACTGTCCTGTGGCCACTGAATTAGCTTAATTAGTTGCCCAACTGTCCTGTGGCCACTGAATTAGCTTAATTAGTTGCCCAACTGTCCTGTGGCCACTGAATTAGCTTAATTAGTTGCCCAACTGTCCTGTGGCCACTGAATTAGCTTAATTAGTTGCCCAACTGTCCTGTGGCCACTGAATTAGCTTAATTAGTTGCCCAACTGTCCTGTGGCCACTTACTAACCTTAATTCCTGTGATTAATCATATGTGCATTATACTTAATTTGTTTCTTTAAATACATTAATTACACAGGTGATAAACATGTATTGTTCTCCGAATAATTTGAATTTCTGATTTTTGGGAAGGGACCACAAGACAGCGACTTGCTGATATCAATCGGAGGGTCCTTGAGTTGGTGGCCGATCTGCAGGCGATGCGGGACACGTTGGGGACAACAGAAGAGGAAGACTAGTGTCCTGGTTCCTGGCCCTGTAGATTTGTAAATAGTTGTATTTGTACATAGTTTTCTTGGTTAAACACCAAATTTCTTTGTATATAGTTTTCTGGTTTTTAAAAAGTTTTAAATTGTATATAGTTTTTAAAGTTTTTAACAAAAACTGTGTATATATTTTTAGTAAAGCCAAAAAAATTTGTATATAGTTATTATTTTTTTTTGGCCAAAGTTGCCAGAAAAATTTTGCCAACAAATGGCAATTGAGCTATTAAAAACCCAAAAAAAAAAAAAAAACATGTTGTCCCATTTATTTGCACACATACATTGAAAAAAAACAAGGGGACAATGACATATTTGAAAATCAAGATTGTGATGTCCGTGAAGTGATTTGGGTAAGTTTTAGGGACCTAAAATGGAAGAAGAACCAAGGCGCTAAGTGATTTGGGTAAGTTTTATGGACCAAAAATGGAAGAAGAACCAAGGCGCTAAGTGATTGGGGTAAGTTTTAGGGACCTAAAATGGAAGAAGAACCAAGGCGCTAAGTGATTTGGGTAAGTTTTAGGGACCTAAAATGGAAGAAGAACCAAGGCGCTAAGTGATTGGGGTAAGTTTTATGGACCTAAAATGGAAGAAGAAACAAGGCGCTAAGTGATTTGGGTAAGTTTTAGGGACCTAAAATGGAAGAAGAACCAAGGCGCTAAGTGATTTGGGTAAGTTTTATGGACCAAAAATGGAAGAAGAACCAAGGCGCTAAGTGATTGGGGTAAGTTTTAGGGACCTAAAATGGAAGAAGAACCAAGGCGCTAAGTGATTTGGGTAAGTTTTAGGGACCTAAAATGGAAGAAGAACCAAGGCGCTAAGTGATTGGGGTAAGTTTTAGGGACCTAAAATGGAAGAAGAACCAAGGCGCTAAGTGATTTGGGTAAGTTTTAGGGACCTAAAATGGAAGAAGAACCAAGGCGCTAAGTGATTGGGGTAAGTTTTAGGGACCTAAAATGGAAGAAGAAACAAGGCGCTAAGTGATTTGGGTAAGTTTTAGGGACCTAAAATGGAAGAAGAACCAAGGCGCTAAGTGATTTGGGTAAGTTTTATGGACCAAAAATGGAAGAAGAACCAAGGCGCTAAGTGATTGGGGTAAGTTTTAGGGACCTAAAATGGAAGAAGAACCAAGGCGCTAAGTGATTTGGGTAAGTTTTAGGGAACAAAAATGGAAGAAGAAACAAGGCGCTAAGTGATTTGGGTAAGTTTTAGGGACCTAAAATGGAAGAAGAACCAAGGCGCTAAGTGATTTGGGTAAGTTTTAGGGAACAAAAATGGAAGAAGAAACAAGGCGCTAAGTGATTTGGGTAAGTTTTAGGGACCTAAAATGGAAGAAGAACCAAGGCGCTAAGTGATTGGGGTAAGTTTTAGGGACCAAAAATGGAAGAAGAACCAAGGCGCTAAGTGATTTGGGTAAGTTTTAGGGACCTAAAATGGAAGAAGAACCAAGGCGCTAAGTGATTGGGGTAAGTTTTAGGGACCTAAAATGGAAGAAGAACCAAGGCGCTAAGTGATTGGGGTAAGTTTTAGGGACCTAAAATGGAAGAAGAACCAAGGCGCTAAGTGATTGGGGTAAGTTTTATGGACCTAAAATGGAAGAAGAAACAAGGCGCTAAGTGATTTGGGTAAGTTTTAGGGACCTAAAATGGAAGAAGAACCAAGGCGCTAAGTGATTTGGGTAAGTTTTAGGGACCTAAAATGGAAGAAGAACCAAGGCGCTAAGTGATTTGGGTAAGTTTTAGGGACCTAAAATGGAAGAAGAACCAAGGCGCTAAGTGATTGGGGTAAGTTTTAGGGACCTAAAATGGAAGAAGAAACAAGGCGCTAAGTGATTTGGGTAAGTTTTAGGGACCTAAAATGGAAGAAGAACCAAGGCGCTAAGTGATTTGGGTAAGTTTTATGGACCAAAAATGGAAGAAGAACCAAGGCGCTAAGTGATTGGGGTAAGTTTTAGGGACCTAAAATGGAAGAAGAACCAAGGCGCTAAGTGATTTGGGTAAGTTTTAGGGAACAAAAATGGAAGAAGAAACAAGGCGCTAAGTGATTGGGGTAAGTTTTAGGGACCTAAAATGGAAGAAGAACCAAGGCGCTAAGTGATTTGGGTAAGTTTTAGGGAACAAAAATGGAAGAAGAAACAAGGCGCTAAGTGATTTGGGTAAGTTTTAGGGACCTAAAATGGAAGAAGAACCAAGGCGCTAAGTGATTTGGGTAAGTTTTATGGACCAAAAATGGAAGAAGAACCAAGGCGCTAAGTGATTGGGGTAAGTTTTAGGGACCTAAAATGGAAGAAGAACCAAGGCGCTAAGTGATTTGGGTAAGTTTTAGGGAACAAAAATGGAAGAAGAAACAAGGCGCTAAGTGATTGGGGTAAGTTTTAGGGACCTAAAATGGAAGAAGAACCAAGGCGCTAAGTGATTTGGGTAAGTTTTAGGGAACAAAAATGGAAGAAGAAACAAGGCGCTAAGTGATTGGGGTAAGTTTTAGGGACCTAAAATGGAAGAAGAACCAAGGCGCTAAGTGATTGGGGTAAGTTTTAGGGACCAAAAATGGAAGAAGAACCAAGGCGCTAAGTGATTTGGGTAAGTTTTAGGGACCTAAAATGGAAGAAGAACCAAGGCGCTAAGTGATTGGGGTAAGTTTTAGGGACCTAAAATGGAAGAAGAACCAAGGCGCTATGTGATTTGGGTAAGTTTGAGGGTGTGAAAATGGAAGAAGAAACAAGGCGCTAAGTGATTGGGGTAAGTTTTAAGGGAGGTCAAGGGAAAAGGCAGAAGAGCGCTAAGTGGTTAGGGTGAGCTTTAAGGGAGCTCCAGGGAAAAGGCAGGAGAGCGCTAAGTGGTTAGGGTGAGTTTAGTGATGGAAGTGAAATTATGTAGGCGAACACTTTAATGAGAGAAGTTTGTAGTGCGCAGGCGCAATATCGCAAGAATTTCGTCTGGACAGATACTTTAGGAAAAAATGAAGCAGGATGTAGCGGGAAAATGATAGGATTCGTGTGAGGATACGATGGGAAAAGGGCAAAAACGAAAGGCTACGTTGGTAGTTGGGCAAAATAAATCTGAACCTTTTCGATGGAAAATGACATCCTCGTCTGCGTACTCTGGCATACGAGCACACGGACGCGCTACGGAAGGTTTACGAAGCATGCATAGAATCGATCGAACGTTCATGCGAGAGCGGGAAATTTTGAAAATCTTACGACGTCGGCACCAAACCGAAAGTTTGTTTGTGTCTCTCTGAATCGAGCCTCTTGTTCCAAACCTTGAGTGGTGCAGGTCCCCCCCCTTTTCTTTTTGTAATCAAAGTCACTAACCTCACGATACTCCTGACTCTCAGATGTTACTTATTTATTAGCAAGATCCCAAGAATCTCAAATCTAACCTGTAAACTAATCTTGTATATACTACTAGCAGCCAAAATCACTATTGCGGTATCCTAGAAATCAGCCCACATGCACTTCTCCACAATACTCAAAAAGTTAAACTGGATTATGATATATGCCAAACATACTAGTATTCTTAAAGTGGACCAACACCCAGTGTGATCGGCCTGGGAATCTATAAGATTCCCGGGCCGATCCAATCCCTTCCCGCGGGGCATCCAAAATCTTTCTATTCTCTTCACTCCGTACTTGAGTCTTTGAATGCTTCATATTTAGTAATTTTACCCTTGAAAAGCTATACCTGTTTCAGTATCAACTACACTTTAATAGTTTGACTTTTTTAAATTGGTCGCTTGAAGTAAGCGGCCCTTCTGACACGCTGCCTATTATAGGGGGGTTGAGGGGATTCTGCACATTGCCTGTTATAGGTGGGTTTGGAGGATTCTGCATCACTGCTTGTTATATAGGATGGGGGGATTCTGCATACTGCCTGTTATATGGAATTTGAGGGGGGTTCTGCCACACTGCATGTCATAGGGCGATTAATGGGATACTGCCACACTGCTTGTTATAGGGGACTAGGGGATTCTTCATGCTGCCTGTTATAGGGGGATTAGGGGGATTCTGCAACTGCTTGGTATGAGGGATTGGGGGGATCCTGCAAGCTGCCTGTTACTGGGGGATTGGGGGAATTCTGAAACACTGTCTTTTATAGGGGAATTGGAGGAATTTTGCACACTGCTTGTTATAGAGGATTGAAGGGAATTGTCACGGACCGGGTGGCGCGGACTTGATTGCGGATCCGCTTTGACTGTGGAACTGATGGCGAGTGCCGTGTCAGGGGAGCGGAGTCTAAGAGGCCACCGGTATTCACCAGAGCCCACCGCAAGGCAGGTTGGTCTTATAGCGGCGAGTGACCGCCAGGTCGCTACCCCCCAACAGCGGCCCAGTTCCACAGTTAGCCGAGGTTCAGCGTGGTGCACAGGGGCAGACAAAAGACGTAGTGAGTACAGGCAGAGGTCAGGGCTGGCAGCACAGGTTCGTGGTAAAGGTGAGTAGCCAAGGTCGGGGCAGGCAGCAAAGGTTCAGAGCAGGCAGAGGTCAGTACACGGGTGAGCAATCCAAAAGCAACTGATTTACAACTGCCATGGAAAGGCGCTGATGGAAAGGAAGTGCCCCTTTAAATAGGGGAAGTGGATGCAGGATTGGATGACCAGACACCAATCAGTGGTGTACAGGCCCTTTAAATCTCAGGCACCTGACCATGCGAGGAGGAAGCATGGGGGGGAAGGGAGACGGCTGAGAGCAGCCACGGAGGTGAGGGAAGTGCTGTGAGATGGATGACGGCTGGATGCAGCCATGGAGGTAAGTGAAGTGCTGTGAGATAGATGACGGCTGGATGCAGCCATGGAGGTAAGTGAAGTGCTGTGAGATGGATGACGGCTGGATGCAGCCATAGAGGTAAGTGAAGTGCTGCAAGATGAGCGCGCAGTGCTCGCCCAAACAGGAATTTTACACATTGTGTGGTCTAGTTGATTTGGACGGGGGGGGGGGGAGGCAATTCTACACAATGCTTATTATAGGAGGCTTGTGGGGGGGGGTCTGCACACTTCTTGTTATAAGAGGAATGGGGTATTCTGACATTGCTTGCTATAGGGGATTGTGGGGGTTCTACAAGCTGCTTGTTATAGGGGTATACTTGGATTCTGCACACCATTTGGTTTGGAATTTTTTTTTCTTACTTTCTCCTCTAAACCCTAGGTGTGTTTTATGGTCAGATAGTATGATAATATGGTAATTTGTGCATCGTCCATGGAAAGTAGCATTTAAAATAATCTTAAGCACCAACAAAATTAATTAGTTTGTCAAGACTCACAATACTTTATACGTTAAAATCTTCCACCTAGAAGATTGTATAAATATTCATTTCAGTCATTCATTGCAGTACAAAGAACATGGGAGATATCATGGAATAAGTGAGAACAAACTACAACGTATATGGCTGATATCTTCAAAGGTAAAGCTGGAGAAAAGAAAAATGGTCAAAAAAGTAAACCACAGAGGGATAAATTAGAAAACAAAGAGCTGTCAATCATCTGTCAACCTACTCTTTGAACATAGCAGATATTCCTACTAATCAATGCATAAAGGAACAGTAATGATGTGTGTTAACTTGAAAATTGCAAGAAACAATGCAACTCTGCTGAGGTTAGCAAAATTCTGACTGAGATGAACAATATAATGTATGGACTTTTATAGAAATAGTACAGATGCCCTACAGATTATTATTATTTATTTAGATCATTTTCAGTTTTCAATCCAGAATGCACTGCTATGTCTTTTGTCAACCTTATTTCACCAATAAACCCCCTATGCCCTAGTGAAATAGCAAAAACTTTTAAAAAAGCAAAGTCAGATACACATTGAAGAGTGTGGGGTCCTGGTAAACTGGGTGTGGGGGCAATAAGAATCCACAGTCTATTGAAAGGGACTGTAAACCCAAAGGCAATAAAAAAAGATCACAAACAGCTCCATTTCCTGCAGCTCTGGGTAGAAGCCGTATTAAGGCTCCAAAGTTTTCCCTCCTTTCGGTTTCATTCCTCCAGGACCAAGCAAAGAAAGTGCTCTAACATCCACTCTATACCTTGGTGCTGTCAGCATGTGTGAGCATGGCAAGCCACAGTGCCAGAGCTGTTTAGGACCACAGCAGAGCATGCTCATGGCTCAAAAAGTTGCACCATGAAACTCGCACTTTCCAGATCATCCATGACCCAGAAAATTGAAGTGAAAAAAGCTCTTTATTTAGCATACATATAGTATCGCAAGAGATTTTGAGATGCATTTAATTGACTCATTTTAAAGAATGGGGATGGTAGCGCTGATGATGGCGGAACTCCACTACTTCCTGCTGCTGCTCACACACCCTTTCCAGCATATGCAAAGTGGAATTCCACCTGGTTGGCAAATCACATATAAGGCGTTGAGTGGGAAGTCTGATGTTCCTCTGCAGTGCGGACATGTGAGTGGCAGCAGGGTAGGAGCACCAAAAGTGTGTGCACATGACCTGCAATTTATGCAGCAGCTCCGCCATGTTTGGATAATGGCCCAGGAAGGTTTGCACCACCAAGTTGAGCACATGCACCAGGCAAGGGATGTGCTTCAACCCCACTCGGCCCAAGACTGCTACAAGGTTATGCCCATTGTCGCACACCACCTTGCTGAGCTTCAGGTTCAGCGGCAGCATCCACTGATTTTTCTGCTCTGCCCAGACAGAACAGTTTTAGCACCGCATGCAGCTGTTTCCCCATGGCTGTGCTCAAATTGGTGATGCAGGGGTTGTGCTGACTGATTGAGGAGGAAGCAGAGCAGAAAGCAGAGAAGGAGAAGGAGGAGGAGGAAACAGGAGGCACTGACTTATGTCCAGCAATCCTGGGTGGTGGAAGGGTATGCGCCAAAGTGCTTACCGCATCAGCCTCCACTACATTGAGGCTCTCTTGCAGGTGATCGGCTGGTTGGGATCTCCTTCCCCCTGAGGTGCCCAATAACACAGGTGCTTGGCGGAGCTTTGAGCAGCTTCGGGGATTGGCTCTCCCACTCGGTGGGTTGCTTAGCAATGGCCTCAGCAACGGATTGGTTGTTCTAGCTGACCCCGCATTGGATGATGCAGCTTTGCATACAGAGTTGAGGTCACCACCCATCCTGGCAGCCTCAGGGCTCCAACAGTGCGATGGAGACATTATCAGAATGACCAGTAGCTGTCCAAAATGTGTCAGAGACCCCTCAACACTCCATGCTGCCAGGTCCACAGTTTCACATGCTTTTAGAGGTCTATTTAGGGAGATGATTTTAAGATAATCAATAAAAGGATTTTATACTACAAGGAGTGTGGACCCTTCACCTTTTCTATGCACCACTACATTGACCCAGTAGCCAGTTAGAGAGATGTAACGTCCTTGGCCATGCTTACTTGTCCATGTGTCAGTGGTAATGTAGACACTGGAACTAATAGCATTGCCCAGTGCACATCTTATTTTCTCCACAACCTGTGCAGGGTAGGGATGTCCTGGCGAGAAAAGCAGTGGTGGCTGGGAATGGCGTATTGTGGGACAGCAGCCACCAACAGATCTTTAAAATTGTCCATCTCCACTAGGTGGTGCAGGGTAGGGATGTCCTGGCGAGAAAAGTAGTAGCGGCTGGGAATGGCATATTGTGGGACAGCAGCCACCAGCAGATTTTCAAAACTGTCCGTCTCCACCAGGTGGAATGGGATCATTTCAAAGGCCAGCAATGCTCTTCGGGGCCAGGTCTTGTAGGTGAGATGGTCCCAACTTCCACTCCAAAGTTTGAGGGATTAAAAGCTGAACGCTTCCCTGGGATGGCATGGACAGGCTTGGTAAAAGTAGTGCTGCTGCTGGAGGACGTGGTGCTCTCACATCCTCCCTTTGGGGGGAGACAAGTGGTCTTGTCGTTGGGGAAGGGAAGTAGCAGAGGAAGCATCAGGTGTTTGCATGTTTTTTTTCCCAGTCTGCTTTTTATTGAATATATAGAAAGTGGTTACAGACAATCATTTTGTTTACAGTGACTCAGATATGGATGATATAATAACAAGCATTTTATTCATAGGCTCCAGGCTACAATATAGGTTCTTAAAAAGCAGCTTTACCACATCTATTCCAGTGAGGCTTTCTATTGTTGTTTCCCCGTAAGTTTTCCACATCGCTCCCTGAAACTCATCCACCCCTCATACCGAGTCACATTACCTCTTACCCAATGCCCACAATTATATGACCATTATAGGTATCAGATATATGGAAAGATGAAGAAAATAAGAGGAAAGAACCCGAATTGGGCAAAACTCAGGAGAATAAGAAGAGAGAAACATGAGTTGTATTGGACTAAAAAATCGGTATATGTTTAGGAAAGATAATGGAGAGGGTTTAGTGGCAAGCACCCACATTGAGTTACTTGACTCTTCCTATAAAATTGTTAGGGTGACATTTCCTCTTTCTAGCAGTCTGTGTCTTTGAATAGTGTCCAGACGGTCCATGTCTTTCTGTATGAATCTATTCTGTCTTGCTTCAAATGTTTTATCTCTTCCATTTCTTCTACATGATTGAAGGGAAAACCATTCCTTAATCTTCTCTGTGATCTCCAGCAACTGGGTATTACATTTTTTGCAGCATTTACCATGTGGAATCCCAGAGAACCCCTATAGTCTGTCTCCTTCAGCAGATGGAGTAAGCAAGCAGAGGGGTGCCGTTTGCATGTTTTTTAGCTGTTTCTGCCACTGCAGCTAATGTTTGGACTGCAGGTGCCTGGTCATGGATGTGGTGCTGAGATTATTATTATCAGGGACTGGTGGCGCAGAATACAATTGACCCATAAATTGTCATCTGTGCACTGCTTGAAAAAATGCCACTCTGGGGATATCCTTTGCGCCAGCTTTAGCGTGTTCAGTCCCTGAACATGGTGGGCAGTAGTAGCAGCAGGCTAACTGCTGAGGGTTTGCACCCTTCTTCCTCTTCTGCTGGCTGACCCTCACCTCTTCCTCCGAACGCTAATGGCCTTCAGTCAATGTTGGATCTAGGACTTTGTCATCATCACCCCTGGGATCATCTTCCACCCCCTCCTCCTTACTACCCTGTCTTTCAGCCTCCACATTGCAGAAAGCCATAGCAGTTGGCAGTAGGATTTCATCATCATCACACCGGGCCACCACTAGGGGGCCGTTCCCCTTTTTGATCCTACACAAATGTATTTTTTTGTCTTGGTAAAAAAAAAAAAAAAAAAAAGTTGCCAAAAACCTACCCAGCCCCTGGTCTTGCCCCGGAGCACCCCGAATTAGGATGCCCTGCTGTGTGAACCCCCCCCGTATGCCTGTAAATGCTCACCTGTCCCTCTGTGGGCTCTCATCCATTGAGAGCCATTTGCCATGACTATGTCATTCGTCAGGCAGCTCCGATTGTTGTGAATGGAGAGAGCACACTGCTGCCTCCTCCGCAGTGTGTGCACACTCCTGCCCCAAACATTCACCTAGGCTGGGATGGGAGTACGCTCCTTGGGGGATGCGCATTCTCCCCCATTCAAGTCAATATACCTGCCAAATGTATAGTCATGGCAAGCAGCTTTCAACAGACAAGAGCCAGTGCATGCGCCATTGGAACAAGGAAGAGTGAGTAAAAAGCAGTGTTCTGTGGGGTTTCTCACAGTGGGGCATCCCATTTTGATGTGAAACCCTAGATGGCCCGCAGTTTTTACCCTTCCTCAAGCATACTTCGCAGACGCAGCTCTTTTCCAATCAGCTTTTCCAGCCACACATATTACTGTGTGGCTGGATCAACTGAAATCCCAGCTGCACACATTGGCGGTGCTAGGCAACATTTGTATCCTTCGACTGTGCGCGGCCATGCCCTCTGTAACTGTGGGGCCGTGCACAGCCGAAGGATGCAAATGTTGCCGGAAAAGGATGTGAGTTATGCACCTACCTGCCTCACACGTAGGCTCTTTGGCAAGATCAGCATACCGGGGGGGTTATGCACTTACCTGCCTCACATGCACGGTGGGCTCTTTGGCAAGATATGCACACCGGGGGGGTTAAAGACAGTAGGGCATCCAAAATCAGTTTCCCTCCCCCGGTAGAGGTGATCAGGCAGCCCTGGGTCTCATAGACTCCAGAGCCACTTTTGGCAGAGACAATTCATGCATCCTTTCTCTAAATGATGCCAAGAGAGAAAATATGATAAATAAGGTTAAGGAGGAACAATGATGGGGCCCCTCTGACCTTCTGGGCCCTGATCGCAGTCCCTATAGTTACCCCCCAGGTTGGGCCCCCTGCAATAGTTTCCCCCTGCACACCCCACTTCATTTTCCTCTGTCCTCACCCCCCAGTAAATGCAAGGATTTAAAAAATAAAAGAAGGCCTTAACTTTCTCTGCTGGGTCTGCAACTGCTCCACATGCCCCCTCATACTCTCATCTGAAGAGAGAGACGGGAAGCGGGCGGAATTGGCGGTGTACGTGGAGCCGACAGAGAGAGCTTCGTGCAGTCGTCGGCCGCTGTTGCCTAGTGACAGGGTTGGGCCACAGGGGGTGGAGCACCGGCAAGCAGGTTGTGATAGCCGCATATACCATAACAGTGGCAAGTAGGGCCCGGCAGCGGCAAGCAGGACGCAAAACTGTGTTGCCATGGGGGATGAGCCCAGGCCCATTAGACCACCCCTGCCACTTCCCCCCTGATGGCAGCTGTGACATCACAGGTATCTCATGATGGTTCACCGGACAAGTCCTCATCCTCCAACACAAATTGATGGGCATCTGGGAATAAGTAAAGAGTAAAAAGAGGGGAGATCCCACCATTATCAGCCTGTGCGCTGCCTATAAATCCAGGCGTCCCACAAACCACAATAAGCTACACACTCAGTAAATACTAAAGGACAAGGTTGAGAGTGGACCTGCCCCCAAAGGTTCCTAAAGAGATTAATCTTAATTACAAAATGGCTTTAATGAATATCAAAATGGCACATTTTCCCATGTGCCATTTTGATATTCATTAAAGCCATTTTGTAATTAAGATTAATCTCTTTAGGAGCTTTTGTGCCAGTCCCACTCTCAACCTTGTCCTTTAGTGTTTATTGAGTGTGGGCATCTGGGAACCCTAGGTCTGCAACTGGGACAGAGGAAAGGTATGCCAGCTAAGAGTGTCATTATAAAGCACTAGTGACTCCATGACCTGTGGCTGGAACAGCCTTGCTGATTTTCAGGGTGTGAGGTATAGAGCTCTACACTTTTGACAGAAGTGGAGTGGGTGGGAGATAATCCCATATAATTGGTAGCACTGTGTGCCATAGAAGGGTCAATTACTGGTCGATGTGCAAAAACTCAGGCAGAGCACAAGTGATTCTGCATGCACCATGATTCATGCCTGCGTGCGCATGTGCAAATCGCACCACAACAAGCACACAGGAGAAGTGCAAATAGCGTCTTCTTGCGCCAATTTGCTGTTTTGAAGCGCAAATGGCCCTGCCCCATGCACATTTGGCCAACTAAGTGCTTAACTGCTCCCGATGGTCCCCCATGTTTATCGCTTTTCCTTTACTATTTCTCCATAGCGATTTGATCTCTCTAGCTTCTGTGTTTTTCCTTTTAGGAGTATATTCTTTGGAGAACCTGCGTTCTCCATTTTTTGGGGGGAGATATTCTGATTCCAGTTAGCCCTTAACATTTTTTTGGCCATATAACGTTTCATATTAATGCTTAATAATTTAACCATGAGATTGATACATGTGCGCTGGCTGAAAGGATACATCAGCAGCAGTGATAATGCAATGAGAAGGCTGAGCGGCTGCATTTCTTCTGTATCAGCCGTACTGAGGTAACATCTGTGGCAGTACTCACCTGTGACCAACTGCATTCTACATACTGGTTATTTGATAAAAGTACCCACCTATGCCTAACTGCATTCTACATACTGGGTGTTTGATAAAAGTACCCACCTATGCCTAACTGCATTCTACATACTGGGTGTTTGATAAAAGTACCCACCTATGCCTAACTGCATTCTACAGACTGGGTGTTTGATAAAAGTACCCACCTATGCCTAACTGCATTTTAGATACTGGGTGTTTAATAAAAGTACCCACCTATGCCTAACTGCATTCTACATACTGGGTGTTTGATAAAAGTACCCACCTATGCCTAACTGCATTCTACATACTGGGTGTTTGATAAAAGTACCCACCTATGCCTAACTGCATTCTACATACTGGGTGTTTAAATAAAAGTACCCACACCTATGCCTAACTGCATTCTACATACTGGGTGTTTGATAAAAGTACCCACATATGCCTAACTGCATTCTACATACTGGGTGTTTGATAAAAGTACCCACCTATGCCTAACTGCATTCTACATACTGGGTGTTTAATAAAAGTACCCACCTATGCCTAACTGCATTCTACATACTGGGTGTTTGATAAAAGTACCCATCTATGTCTAACTGCATTTTAGATACTGGGTGTTTAATAAAAGTACCCACCTATGCCTAACTGCATTCTACATACTGGGTGTTTGATAAAAGCACCCACATATGCCTAACTGCGTTCTACATACTGGGTGTTTGATAAAAGTACCCACCTATGTCTAACTGCATTTTAGATACTGGGTGTTTAAATAAAAGTACCCACCTATGCCTAACTGCATTCTACATACTGGGTGTTTGATAAAAGTACCCACCTATGCCTAACTGTATTTTAGATACTGGGTGTTTGATTAAAGTACCCACCTATGCCTAACTGTATTTTAGATACTGGGTGTTTGATTAAAGTACCCACCTATGCCTAACTGCATTCTACATACTGGGTGTTTGTCAGAGAACCAGGACTGTTCCCTCTGTAGTCCAGCAGAGGGCGCCTGTTCGCTTATGTCGGAGAACCAGGACTGTTCCCCCTGTAGTCCAGCAGAGGGCGCCTGTTCGCTTATGTCGGAGAACCAGGACTGTTCCTCCTGTTGACCAGCAGAGGCCGCCTGTGACTCTACTGAGCATGTGCAGGGGCCTTTAAAAACAGACAAGGCCTGTCCTCAATTGCCAGTTGATCTTTTTCCTGCATGCTCCTGAGTTCCTGTGATTCCTTCCTGTGTACCGACCCGGCTTGCTTCTGACTACGATCCTGCTTTCCTGACGACTTCGGCTTTGTTTTGTGACCACGATCCAGATCTGCCAGCCCACGACTTCAGCCTGCCTCACACTCCCAGATCAGCTCTGGTCTGTCTCCTACTCGGAATTCTGCAAAACCCACTCCTAGGTTGGCCTTCCTGCAGCCCAGTCTATCCTCACCATCAGAGGCTCTAGTGAATACCAGGTTGGTCCTTAGACTCCAGGCTTCCCGGTCCAGAGGTGAGCAAAGTTGCAGTCTCCGCAATCAGGGTTCACACCCGGTGTTCTGACAGTTAGAGATGAGCGAACTTTTGAAAAATTCGATTCGACTGATTCGCCGAATTTTCCGACAAAAATCGTTTCGACCCGAATTTATTCGCGACGAATCGCTATTAAAAACGGCTATTTCTGAGCCTCCTAGAGCCTCAATAGGGTTGTAAACCATTCTGCCTTGCTGTAACACGCACAGGATGCGTGCTGGGTTAGTTAAATAATACTTTGAATAAATATCACATGCAGATCAGAGGCATCGCTAATAGAATCACAGAGCGGAACAAATGCAGAGAGTTGAAGTGGCATCACTATGAGGGACAGGAGCCCAAACATTGCTTTAAAGAGACACTGGAGTTGGCAGCAGCAGGAGCCCAAAAATTGGATGAATCACACCCTGGAGTTAGCAGCAGCAGCAGCAGGAGCCCAAATATTACTTTAAAGAGACACTGGAGTTGGCTTCAGGAGCCCAAAAATTGGATGAATCACACCCTGGAGTTGGCAGCAGCAGCAGCAGGAGACCAGATATTACTTTAAAGAGACACTGGAGTTGGCTTCAGGAGCCCAAAAATTGGATGATTCACACCCTGGAGTTGGCAGCAGCAGCAGCAGCAGGAGCCCAAACATTACTTTAAAGAGACCCTGGGGTTGGCTTCACGAGCCCAAACATTGGATGAATCACACCCTGGAGTTGGCAGCAGCAGCAGGAGCCCAAATATTACTTTAAAGAGACACTGGGGTTGGCTTCAGTAGCCCAAAAATTGGATGAATCACACCCTGGAGTTGGCAGCAGCAGCAGCAGGAGCCCAAATATTACTTTAAAGAGACACTGGAGTTGGCTTCAGGAGCCCAAAAATTGGATGATTCACACCCTGGAGTTGGCAGCAGCAGCAGCAGGAGCAGGAGCCCAAATATTACTTTAAAGAGACCCTGGGGTTGGCTTCAGGAGCCCAAAAATTGGATGAATTACACCCTGGAGTTGGCAGCAGCAGCAGGAGCCCAAACATTACTTTAAAGAGACACTGGGGTTGGCTTCAGTAGCCCAAAAATTGGATGAATCACACCCTGGAGTTGGCAGCAGCAGCAGGAGCCCAAACATTACTTTAAAGAGACACTGGGGTTGGCTTCAGTAGCCCAAAAATTGGATGAATCACACCCTGGAGTTGGCAGCAGCAGCAGGAGCCCAAATGTTACTTTAAAGAGACACTGGAGTTGGCTTCAGGAGCCCAAAAATTGGATGATTCACACCCTGGAGTTGGCAGCAGCAGCAGCAGGAGCCCAAATATTACTTTAAAGAGACACTGGAGTTGGCTTCAGGAGCCCAAAAATTGGATGATTCACACCCTGGAGTTGGCAGCAGCAGCAGCAGGAGCCCAAATATTACTTTAAAGAGACCCTGGGGTTGGCTTCAGGAGGCCAAAAATTGGATGAATCACACCCTGGAGTTGGCAGCAGCAGGAGCAGCAGCAGCAGCAGGAGCCCAAACATTACTTTAAAGAGACACTGGAGTTGGCTTCAGGAGCCCAAACATTGGATGATTCACACCCTGGAGTTGGCAGCAGCAGCAGCAGGAGCCCAAATATTACTTTAAAGAGACACTGGAGTTGGCTTCAGGAGCCCAAAAATTGGATGATTCACACCCTGGAGTTGGCAGCAGCAGCAGGAGCCCAAATATTACTTTAAAGACACACTGGAGTTGGCTTCAGGAGCCCAAAAATTGGATGATTCACACCCTGGAGTTGGCAGCAGCAGCAGCAGGAGCCCAAATATTACTTTAAAGAGACCCTGGGGTTGGCTTCAGGAGGCCAAAAATTGGATGAATCACACCCTGGAGTTGGCAGCAGCAGCAGCAGGAGCCCAAACATTACTTTAAAGAGAAACTGGAGTTGGCTTCAGGAGCCCAAAAATTTGATGATTCACACCCTGGAGTTGGCAGCAGCAGCAGCAGGAGCCCAAATATTACTTTAAAGAGACACTGGAGTTGGCTTCAGGAGCCCAAAAATTGGATGAATCACACCCTGGAGTTGGCAGCAGCAGGAGCCTAAATATTACTTTAAAGAGACACTGGAGTTGGCTTCAGGAGCCCAAAAATTGGATTATTCACACCCTGGAGTTGGCAGCTGCAGCAGCAGGAGCCCAAATATTACTTTAAAGAGACACTGGAGTTGGCTTCAGGAGCCCAAAAATTGGATGATTCACACCCTGGAGTTGGCAGCAGCAGCAGCAGGAGCCCAAATATTACTTTAAAGAGACCCTGGGGTTGGCTTCAGGAGGCCAAAAATTGGATGAATCACACCCTGGAGTTGGCAGCAGCAGGAGCAGCAGCAGCAGCAGGAGCCCAAACATTACTTTAAAGAGACACTGGAGTTGGCTTCAGGAGCCCAAAAATTGGATGATTCACACCCTGGAGTTGGCAGCAGCAGCAGCAGGAGACCAAATATTACTTTAAAGAGACACTGGAGTTGGCTTCAGGAGCCCAAAAATTGGATGAATCACACCCTGGAGTTGGCAGCAGCAGGAGCCCAAATATTACTTTAAAGAGACACTGGAGTTGGCTTCAGGAGCCCAAAAATTGGATGATTCACACCCTGGAGTTGGCAGCAGCAGCAGCAGGAGCCCAAATATTACTTTAAAGAGACACTGGAGTTGGCTTCAGGAGCCCAAAAATTGGATGAATCACACCCTGGAGTTGGCAGCAGCAGCAGGAGCCCAAATATTACTTTAAAGAGACACTGGAGTTGGCAGCAGCAGGAGCCTAAAAATTGGATGATTCACACCCTGGAGTTGGCAGCAGCAGCAGCAGGAGCCCAAATATTACTTTAAAGAGACCCTGGGGTTGGCTTCAGGAGCCCAAAAATTGGATGATTCACACCCTGGAGTTGGCAGCAGCAGCAGCAGGAGCCCAAACATTACTTTAAAGAGACACTGGGGTTGGCTTCAGTAGCCCAAAAATTGGATCAATCACACCCTGGAGTTGGCAGGAGTTGGCAGCAGCAGCAGGAGCCCAAATATTACTTTAAAGAGACCCTGGGGTTGGCTTCAGGAGCCCAAACATTGGATGATTCACACCCTGGAGTTGGCAGCAGCAGGAGCCCAAATATTACTTTAAAGAGACACTGGAGTTGGCTTCAGGAGCCCAAAAGTTGGATGATTCACACCCTGGAGTTGGCAGCAGCAGCAGCAGGAGCCCAAATATTACTTTAAAGAGACCCTGGGGTTGGCTTCAGGAGCCCAAAAATTGGATGAATCACACACTGGAGTTGGCAGCAGCAGCAGGAGCCCAAACATTACTTTAAAGAGACACTGGGGTTGGCTTCAGTAGCCCAAAAATTGGATGAATCACACCCTGGAGTTGGCAGGAGTTGGCAGCAGCAGCAGCAGCAGGAGCCCAAATATTACTTTAAAGAGACCCTGGGGTTGGCTTCAGGAGGCCAAAAATTGGATGAATCACACCCTGGAGTTGGCATCAACAGGAGCCCAAAAATTGGCCTAAAGACATAAATATGTTTTGCACCATTTGGAAAGTGTAAAACGTGGCACCATGCTGAATCTAGTCGCATGCATTAGGCATTGGTGGGTGGAAATCCTGGCTGATCCATCCCTGATTCATTTTAACAAAGGTGAGTCTCTCCACATTTTTAGTTGACAGACGAGTTCTCCTCGCCGTAACTATGGCCCCCGCTGCACTAAACACCCGCTCAGATGGCACGCTACTTGCCGGGCAGGACAGCTTTTCCAGGGCAAACTCTGCTAGTTGCGGCCACAAATCAAGTTTGGCTGCCCAGAAGTCCAGCGGATCCTCAAGGTGTGTTGGCATGGTCATGTCAAAGTATGACATGACCTGCTGGTTCAGGTCCTGCTCCAGGTCTTCCTGCTGCTCATGAGTAGCCTCACTATGCGGGTGTAGAAAGCTACTCATTAGCGACTGAAGTCTGAGGCTGCTGCTGATGGAGCTGCTGCTGCTCCTGCCAACCCCTCCAGCGGCCATGGCAGTGGAAGGTGAGCGCAGAGGTCCCCTCGAGTCAGACCTGCGAGAGTATGGACCATGGCGCAGATAGGCATCGGCCAACTGCCTACGTAGAATGTCTTTGTAGTAGTTCAGTTTGTCCTCCCTCTCGGTGGGTTTAAAAAATGCCCCCATTTTGTGCCGGAAGCGAGGGTCCAATAAGGTCACAAATACAAATACATTTAAGCAGTTCCTCCCCTGTGTGACTCCGTTCGCCAAGACAAACCATGTGAAGCACTGCGTGACACCTCCGTGCCCTGCACACATGGTAGACTGGAGGGGCACTGAGACTTGAGCCTACAGTGGAGGGTGAGGAGATGGCGGAGGATGATGAGGCCGAGTCGCACAGTGTCACAGGCCCAACGGGCAGGGAGCGCGGAGGCCGAAGCGGCGTGACCTGTCCAATTTGCTGCTGCTGCTGCAAAGGGACCACATTCACCCAGTGGGCCGTAAACGACATGTACTGTCCCTGACCGTAGTTACAGCTCCAGATGTCGGTGCTGCCATGCACTTTGCTACACACCGACAGGCTCAAGGACTGGCCCACCTTCTGTTCAACAAAAGTGTGCAGCGCTGGTACTGCCCTCTTGGCAAAGAAATGACGGCTTGGGACTCTCCACCTCGGCTCAGCACAAGCCATCAGTTCTCTGAAAGGTGCAGATTCCACCACCTGAAAAGGGAGCGGCTGCAGCACCAGCAAATTGGACAGGAGCACATTCAGCTTCTGCGCCGTAGGATGAGTGGGCGCATACTGCTGTCTCTTGGACATGGCTTCGCTGATGGATTGCTGGCGGGATGCATGACTTGGAGGAGGAGGAGGAGGAGCAGGAGCGACAGAGGATGGGTATGACGCACAGCTGCCTTCGGCTGAGGTGCTGGAGCCTTGGCTGGCAGAAATTGGGAGCGGCGTGCCACTTGGTGAGGAAGCAGACTGGACCATTCCTTGGGAGCCTCGGTTCTCCCAGGTCGCTTTATGGTGACGCATCATATGTTGACGCAGGGCCGTGGTGCCAACATTTGGACCCTGGCCACGCTTCACCTTTTGCCTTACATATCTTGCATGTGGCCATGTTACCCTCCTGCGGATGCTTCAGGAAAAACTGCCACACTGCCGAGTAGCTACTTTTCCCACCCCCTGGCCTCACTGATTCACTGCTGCTGTTGCCAACTCCAGGAACCCCTGCTCCACTACCTCCCGATAAGGTAGACTGCCGCACAGCAGATGCTCTACCCTGGCCCCGGCCGGCTCCAGCCTTTGGAATTGTGCCCCCATGCTGACTGCTACCACCTTGCTGCCTCAGCTGCTGACTCCGGGGCAACCTGCGCCCCTCTTCTCCTGATGATGACGATGAAGCCCCTTCATCACCCGGCTCCCAAGTGCGATCGGCTTCATCGTCATCATCATTATCACCGAGTTGTGGCAGTACGTCACTGATGTTCGTGGATTCGTCAACAGTGTCTGGCGCAGGAGCTGGAACGCTCGCAGCACCCACGACACTGTCCACATCACTATTTGTCTGCCTAGCTAAAGAAGCCACCTCCATTTCTTGGCTGGGCAGTAGCTGCTGACTGTCCTCTATCTGATCGTCCTCCTCACTAAAGAGTGGAGCTGAACCCAAAGCATAGGATACGTCGCTGGGGGAGGGAACGGCGTAGGACAGAGGCAATGGGAGGACAGGGACTGCTCTCGGGGCATGCCAACTCAGGGTTGTGTCAGAGGAACCTACCGACCCTAGACTGGGGGTCTCAGACGTAAGTTGTGATGATGTTGTTGATGACCGCGTCAACCAATCTACCACGGCAGATGCGTTACTGGTGGAGACCCGACCGCTAGCAGATACTGGCAGATTAGGTCTCTCAGCGTGACTCCTGCAACTACTGGCCCCCAGTCTGCTGCGAGCTCTGCCTGTGGAATCTTGGCCTCTGCCACTCCTCTTTTCACTTCCAGGCACTTGTCTGCCCGACATAGTCTAACTGGCGTGGTAGTAGGTGATATTTTAAAAACCCCCAGGCAGCGGTGGGTCTATATGAAACAGAATATAATGCACACCAAAAGTGAGCAGTAACACTCAGCCTCCAAGAGGCCTGCCTAGTGTAAATAAGAGAGCTGCTTAGTGTAAATAAAGAGGGGTATGCTATGTTACAGAATGGGATACCCCAACAGCCAGCAGTGCACCTGGCAGCAGTACCACTATGCACAGCAAAAGTGTCTTTATCAGGCCTAATTTCTATTAGAATAAGTGCAAATGGTTATGGTATTAAATAGAGGCTGGTGTAGTCACAGAATGGGATGCCCCAAAAACCAGAGAGCACCTGGCAGCAGTAAGGCTATGCACAGCAAAAGTGTCTTTATCAGGCCTAATTTCTATTAGAATAAGTGCAAATGGTTATGGTATTAAATAGAGGCTGGTGTAGTCACAGAATGGGATGCCCCAAAAACCAGAGAGCACCTGGCAGCAGTAAGGCTATGCACAGCAAAAGTGTCTTTATCAGGCCTAATTTCTATTAGAATAAGTGCAAATGGTTATGGTATTAAATAGAGGCTGGTGTAGTCACAGAATGGGATGCCCCAAAAACCAGAGAGCACCTGGCAGCAGTAAGGCTATGCACAGCAAAAGTGTCTTTATCAGGCCTAATTTCTATTAGAATAAGTGCAAATGGTTATGGTATTAAATAGAGGCTGGTGTAGTCACAGAATGGGATGCCCCAAAAACCAGAGAGCACCTGGCAGCAGTAAGGCTATGCACAGAGTAAGTGTCTTTATCAGGCCTAATTTCTATTAGAATAAGTGCAAATGGTTATGGTATTAAATAGAGGCTGGTGTAGTCACAGAATGGGATGCCCCAAAAACCAGAGAGCACCTGGCAGCAGCAAGACTATGCACAGCAAAAGTGTCTTTATCAGGCCTAATTTCTATTAGAATAAGTGCAAATGGTTATGGTATTAAATAGAGGCTGGTGTAGTCACAGAATGGGATGCCCCAAAAACCAGAGAGCACCTGGCAGCAGTGAGACTATGCACAGCAAAAGTGTCTTTATCA
This sequence comes from Gastrophryne carolinensis, assembly GCA_027917425.1. NCBI lineage: Eukaryota > Metazoa > Chordata > Amphibia > Anura > Microhylidae > Gastrophryne > Gastrophryne carolinensis. The sequence goes on along the minus strand of CM051234.1, from coordinate 208,797,280 downwards.
GGCCTAATTTCTATTAGAATAAGTGCAAATGGTTATGGTATTAAATAGAGGCTGGTGTAGTCACAGAATGGGATGCCCAAAAAAACAGAGAGCACCTGGCAATAGTAAGGCTATGCACAGCAAAAGTGTCTTTATAAGGCCTAATTTCTATTAGAATAAGTGCAAATGGTTATGGTATTAAATAGAGGCTGGTGTAGTCACAGAATGGGATGCCACAAAAACCAGAGAGCACCTGGCAGCACTAAGACTATGCACAGAAAAGTGTCTTTATCAGGCCTCATTTCTATTAGAATAAGTGCAAATGGTTATGGTATTAAATAGAGGCTGGTGTAGTCACAGAATGGGATGCCCCAAAAACCAGAGAGCACCTGGCAGCAGCGAGACTATGCACAGCAAAAGTGTCTTTATCAGGCCTAATTTCTATTAGAATAAGTGCAAATGGTTATGGTATTAAATAGAGGCTGGTGTAGTCACAGAATGGGATGCCCCAACCAGAGAGCACCTGGGAGCAGTACTATGCACAGCAAAAGTGTCTTTATCAGGCCAAATTACTTTTAGAATATGTGCAAAGGGTTATAGTAAATAGAGGCTGGTGTAGTCACAGAATGGGATGCCCCAACCAGAGAGCACCTGGGAGCAGTACTATGCACAGCAAAAGTGTCTTTATCAGGCCAAATTACTTTTAGAATAAGTGCAAAGGGTTATAGTAAATAGAGGCTGGTGTAGTCACAGAATGGGATGCCCCAACCAGAGAGCACCTGGGAGCAGTACTATGCACAGCAAAAGTGTCTTTATCAGGCCAAATTACTTTTAGAATAAGTGCAAAGGGTTATAGTAAATAGAGGCTGGTGTAGTCACAGAATGGGATGCCCCAACCGGAGTGCACCTGGGAGCAGTACTACTATGCACAGCAAAAGTGTCTTTATCAGGCCAAATTACTTTTAGAATAAGTGCAAAGGGTTATAGTAAATAGAGGCTGGTGTAGTCACAGAATGGGATGCCCCAACCAGAGAGCACCTGGGAGCAGTACTATGCACAGCAAAAGTGTCTTTATCAGGCCAAATTACTTTTAGAATAAGTGCAAAGGGTTATAGTAAATAGAGGCTGGTGTAGTCACAGAATGGGATGCCCCAACCGGAGTGCACCTGGGAGCAGTACTACTATGCACAGCAAAAGTGTCTTTATCAGGCCAAATTACTTTTAGAATAAGTGCAAAGAGTTATAGTAAATAGAGGCTGGTGTAGTCACAGAATGGGATGCCCCAACCAGAGAGCACCTGGGAGCAGTACTATGCACAGCAAAAGTGTCTTTTTCAGGCCAAATTACTTTTAGAATAAGTGCAAAGGGTTATAGTAAATAGAGGCTGGTGTAGTCACAGAATGGGATGCCCCAACCAGAGTGCACCTGGGAGCAGTACTATGCACAGCAAAAGTGTCTTTATCAGGCCAAATTACTTTTAGAATAAGTGCAAAGGGTTATAGTAAATAGAGGCTGGTGTAGTCACAGAATGGGATGCCCCAACTGGAGAGCACCTGGGAGCAGTACTATGCACAGCAAAAGTGTCTTTATCAGGCCAAATTACTTTTAGAATAAGTGCAAAGGGTTATAGTTAATAGAGGCTGGTGTAGTCACAGAATGGGATGCCCCAACCAGAGAGCACCTGGGAGCAGTACTATGCACAGCAAAAGTGTCTTTATCAGGCCAAATTACTTTTAGAATAAGTGCAAAGGGTTATAGTAAATAGAGGCTGGTATAGTCACAGAATGGGATGCCCCAACCGGAGAGCACCTGGGAGCAGTACTATGCACAGCAAAAGTGTCTTTATCAGGCCAAATTACTTTTAGAATAAGTGCAAAGGGTTATAGTTAATAGAGGCTGGTGTAGTCACAGAATGGGATGCCCCAACCAGAGAGCACCTGGGAGCATACTATGCACAGCAAAAGTGTCTTTATCAGGCCAAATTACATTTAGAATATGTGCAAAGGGTTATAGTAAATAGAAGCTGGTGTAGACACAGAATGGGATGCCCCAACCAGAGAGCACCTGGGAGCAGTACTATGCACAGCAAAAGTGTCTTTATCAGGCCAAATTACTTTTAGAATAAGTGCAAAGGGTTATAGTAAATAGAGGCTGGTGTAGTCACAGAATGGGATGCCCCAACCAGAGAGCACCTGGGAGCAGTACTATGCACAGCAAAAGTGTTTTTATCAGGCCAAATTACTTTTAGAATAAGTGCAAAGGGTTATAGTAAATAGAGGCTGGTGTAGTCACAGAATGGGATGCCCCAACCGGAGTGCACCTGGGAGCAGTACTACTATGCACAGCAAAAGTGTCTTTATCAGGCCAAATTACTTTTAGAATAAGTGCAAAGGGTTATAGTAAGTAGAGGCTGGTGTAGTCACAGAATGGGATGCCCCAACCAGAGAGCACCTGGGAGCAGTACTATGCACAGCAAAAGTGTCTTTATCAGGCCAAATTACTTTTAGAATAAGTGCAAAGGGTTATAGTAAATAGAGGCTGGTGTAGTCACAGAATGGGATGCCCCAACCAGAGAGCACCTGGGAGCAGTACTATGCACAGCAAAAGTGCCTTTATCAGGCCTATTTTCTATTAGAATAAGTGCAAATGGTTATGGTATTAAATAGAGGCTGGTGTAGTCACAGAATGGGATGCCCCAAAAACCAGAGAGCACCTGGCAGGCAGCAGTAAGACTATGCACAGCAAAAGTGTCTTTATCAGGCCTAATTTCTATTAGAATAAGTGCAAATGGTTGTGGTATTAAATAGAGGCTGGTGTAGTCACAGAATGGGATGCCTCACAGCAGACTTAAGATCAGTTCAGTATATATGCACAGTTAGTGTATAAGCAGCCTGAAAACGCTAACAAAGCCAGTCAGCCAGCCAGTAACACTCAGGCTGGATGAAAAAAAGAAAAAATCTCCCTGTGACTGCCTCCGATTTTTCCTAACTTTCCCTGTTTTTCGCTGACTTTCTGTCTGTCTCCTGCCTTTCTCCTGCCTGTCTCCAGCCTGTCCCTGTCTGTCTAACTGTCTCTCTCCCTGCCTACAGCAGCGTCCTGTCTCTCACGAATGCAATAGAGAAATGAGGAAAAGCAAGATGGCCGCCGGCCTTAAATAGCGCTGTGACGTCACCGGGCTTGCTGGCTGCTGACAGGCTGCATGTGACTGTCCCAGCATACACTGCCCCAGCTTACATGTCTGGACATGTCCCGTCCGCCATCTTAGAATGCCTGTAATGTAAATGAATGGATGTTAAAGGAAAACTTCGAGCGATCGAATCGCGGGGAAATTCGGATTCGATCCGAATCGAAATTTTCATGAAATTCGGATCGAATCCGGGTTCGTCCGGATCGATTCGCTCATCCCTAATAAGCATGCGTCCTTCCTTATCTCTATAGCTCGCTAATTCTTCAAAGGGGCAGTGAGCTTTAATCAGAATTGATACCCCTCTTTTCATTTTATCGCATGAGTTGGATATTATATTTCCAAACTCCTGAAATGCAAATCTTGGTATTTAATTAATTTTGAAGTGAGTTTCTTGAAGAAAGCATACGTCTATTTTTTCTCTTAGTAGCTCTCTGGTGATTTTACTTCTTTTATATGGGGAGTTTGCCCCTCTAACATTGTATGTACATATTTTTAGATTTCTTAGAAGTCTTGTTTCATTGGGTTTGGAGCCATTTTTGCAGAAATGAAGTTATATCTAGTGTGCATTTGTCCTTTTTATTGTGAGAAGTACTTAAAATTTGCATTATATTCTTCTCAAATATAGTAATCCCCTTTATCCTTCCATTTACCTTTCCCCTCCCCACCCCCCCTCCCCTTTTTCCCATGCCCGCCCTGATTTAGACTGTCGGGGGCTAGGACTCCCCCCCCATTCCGATAACTCCTTTTCCGTTTAACCACCGTGCCGTTTTTTTTTAATTATTTGTGTTTTCCTGTACATAAATGTGAGTATATCTTGGAGGCCAATTTACGAACTCCTTAAATATTCACTGCTGGGGTTGATAGCTGATCAGTGATTAGACCATACTTCCGTTTCTTCAGGTTATGTGGGTTTAGCTCTTTTATGCCTGGTCCTAATTTCCAATTAGGGATTGTTATTTTTTGTATTCCTAGGGCAGTAGTGAGGGTGCCTAGTGGCTCGCCATCCTTGAGGTAAAACGTTTTACCTTCTGTACGAATCTGAAGGAGTAATGGTCCTACCCAGCGATATCGAATATTGGATTTTATCAGGATATCTGTAAGTGGTTTCAGAATATATCGCCTCTGCAAGGTGCTGACTGAAAAATCCTGATACAGGTTGATTTTCATGCCATCTATTGATATTTCTTTAATAATTCTGGCTTTCTCTAAAATCCTTTCTTTGGTAGTATAGTCTGCTACCCAACATAAGACATCTTGTGTGCTAATTCCACTCATTGTTCTTGTGTGACCAACTCTGTGGCATCAGTCTATTGTAATCTCCTTATCCTCTCGCAAAATTAACTGGAATATACGTTGTGTTAGTGGTGTTAGTTCTTCTCTGTTGACCATCTTGTTAATGCCTTTTATTTTGATATTATTTTGTCTAGATCTGTTCTCTAGATCATCTACTTTAGATACAAGATAATCGATCGTCTTATTATGGTTTGCGATTAGCTCATGGTTCATTTTCTGGTCCGAGCAAGTGTGATGACATCTGCCTCTAGGGTGTCTACTCTCTGCATAATACTGTTTAGGCCTTCTATAATTTGAGCCAATTCCTCAGCTATCGTCTCCCTGACTGTTGCTTGTACTGATTGAACTAGGGATTTTTCAATCTCCAGCATTTGTGATTCCATCGTTTTTTGTGATGATTTTACCTCTGCAACTTGTTTTTCCATTACATGTTTAAAATCTCGAAATTCTAACATGAGATTTTGAATTGTCTTACATATTTCTTGGGTTCCTGCCCCTTTTATCTCACTTTCCATGTCTTTTAAGTCTAGTTCATTTAATTGTGTTATTTCCATTGATTATGCTATGTTCTTTTTTATTCTCTCCTTTTGTTTTGTTTGTGTGCGGGTGTTGAAAGCTGCTGCAGTTGCTTGCTCAATTAATGTTATTTTTTCGTGTGCTTTATGAATTTGTTGCAGGTGATTATGGATGTCAGCAGGTGTGTGTGGTGCTGATGTCTCATATCCTTGGGGCTGCTGTGTAGGGGTGCCTGGGTATGGTAGCACTGTATCCATTGTGGTATTAATGTTTGGTTGAGGTCTTGTGGGGATACGTTGGTTAAAGGTTAAGATTGAGGTCTGTTTGAGATCAGTATATTTCGTTTTAATACTCATCTCTTTTGTGTGGCCCTTTTTTTTTCCTTGTTAGTGTGGGTCAGTGTTTAAATGCTTGTTACTTAGTTGTCTTAATACTTGTGACTGATTTATATAGTTATCCCCTTTCCTCTTCTTGATTAATTGAGTTACCTGCTCACTTTTTATTGATTGTATTTCTCTCCAGTATGGGTAAGTTTTTTACTTACTTTTATTATCCAGACACTATTTAATTGCTTTATTCTGTGCTTATTTTCTCTTGCAGTTATTTGTTTAGAGAAGAATAGTATGCTCAGCTTGGGTAGATCTTTCTTCCAGGTGGTGCCAGAAACTGATATGTTCTGTTTATCGTCTGTTTACTAGATACTTTATTTATTGTGCTTGGGCAAACATAGAGTTTTATAAGGATAGAAAAATAATAGGACAAAAACGATAGAACTTCATATATTTAAGTGGTCTGGTGCCGTCGACTGGGAGCTGAAAGGAATGTGTCTGTTGCTACTTGTTGTCCCTGATCTGTAGTGCCCCATCTGCTGACTCTAGGTCTGGGGCTGCTCACTCAGTGCTGGATATGCAGAGCACTCGGCATTCATTTGTTACTTGAGACTGAGCGGTGGGTGCTGCCGTCGTCAGAAGTTTCCCTGCATGGCAGAGCGGGAGAGCCGTAGCTTGCAGTGTTTGCTAATTTATAGCTTGGGGCAGAGAGGAGAAGCTACCCCCGCGCTGACTAATGATTATCTGAGGAGACGCCGTCCGCAGCATCAGCCCACGCCGGTGGATGATCTCCAGGCTGAAGAGCTGGGGGGGGGGGCACTACCCACAGTGACTGCTGGGCAATGTCACAGTGACACACGTCGCAGCTTGAGCTGAGTCCCCGGACGGGCGAGCAGGCAAGCCGCGTCTAGGTGCAGCCGTCTATATGTGGAAGGACGGCCCACCAGCTCCGCAGCATAGGACCACGGAGTCAGCTGGGAGCTGAAGATAGAGGCAGAGCCTGCCGACACTGCGGGAACTATAGCGAAAAACACCGGGCAGGTTTAGCCGAGGTCTGTCAGGCACATCGGGTGAAGCATGAGGCTCACAGGAACGGGCGGCAGGAGCGGTGACGTCACATCGTCTTCTGGGTCAGCTTACTCTGACCCGGAAGCTTACTCAGGATACACATGATAATACAATTGAATTAACTTCCATTACAAGAAATCAGAAAGACACATTTTCATGCACGTATAAAACAAATCTTAGTACTGTAATTAATTAGAGTAAAATACCTTGTACTGTAATTGTCAAGCCGTAGAGATCCCCAAATGGAACCTACCACCTGGGTTTTGTCCAAAGCCAAGACGCACACTCAGAATTAATTAACTAAAAGGGAATTTATTAATACAAGACAAACAAAGGATAACCTACCTGTATGATTCAGTCTGAAACAAAACAAAAAAACCTTGACATCAGGTAACAAAATAGTACAGGGCATAAGAAACAATAACTAGCTAATACAAAAATATAGTTCAGACAAAACACAGACACACAGACACACAGAGGGAACTCAAGGTGCTGGTGACTAACCCCTGGGCACAAGACAGGAGGTAGCAGCTTCCAGGAGCCAACAGGAAGCCCACTGCAGCGAGGGTCAGGAACTGGAGGTAGCCATGCAACATCAGGGAAGCCAGGAAGAGGCCTACTTGCTACTGGATACAACAGGAACTATGAGCACCAGGGGCAGATACAACATACAGGAGCTTTGCCAACACCCACTGGTGGCTTTCCTAACTGTGAACATGGTAGTAAATAAAGTGCAAGTCACCAGCAGTGCATCAGTTGACTCCTGGATCATCACAGTAATATTTGTTAGTATGATATTATTTCAATTTTATAGTAATTATATATTGATTATTGTTACCCTGTTCTAATGTACATCAAGATTTTATTTCCCACATGTTCTCTTTCTCAAATTGCCAATGTTGGGTCATGCAGTTTACTACCATTTTTACTGTGTTGGAACCAATACAATACATGAATCCATGCACAATTGCCACATATAGGGCATGCTTACTTGGTGAAACCCATTTGGAGAGGCTAGTTTTAATGTGTTTGGATTTCCATTAGGCTGCTGTTACTTTGTGACTTGAATGAGTCTAATTATAATCATATGCAGCCCACCTGTGGAAATTGAATCAATAAACACAGAGCATACAATTTAAAATGACATGAAAAGTCCAAAAATTATTGAACATCCACAGTTAGCTTTTTTTAAAAATTAGGCATCAGCCAGCTTCCATAAAAGTTCGAAGTAGGTATCCCAAAGCACATGCAAATAAACTGGCGCCTTAGTGAAGCCTAGAGGTAATCCACTTCAACTTTCCACCATGTGCCCACCACCTGTATTGGTTACCAGATGATGTGCAAACAATGCACTCAAAATGAAGCCTTTTTTGTTGCTATATAAGTCGCTTTCTTCTCAAAGCATATAATGCTTATTAGGCAATAAAGCTTTCAATTGTAGTTTTTATAGAATATATATATCCCAAACCGGATGCCATAAAAAGATAAAGCCAAAAGAGACATCTAGTGTAATACTGTTTTAATAGATCTCGCTAAAAAGTAGTTTAAAAATGTACACTCACATTTAAGATGATTGATAACAGCTTACAAAAAGTGTCAGGTGGGGGCCTTCACCCTGCTCCTTCTGCACCTTGGCCAGTGATGCTACTCGGGGAGGGGAGGATGTCCGCTGATGTCACTCTATGCAGGAAAACGCTGTAACTTCGTGTTCGCCCAGCCGCTGTCGACGTTTCGTTGCTATATGCAACTTTCTCAAGACAGGCAGTGCGGCGGTGACTGCCGCTATTTATAATGCGCGATCCGGGCGGGGCGGCGGCAGCGAATTTTCACGTATGCTGTCTAAATTAGCCTATAAACGTCTTAGTTTAGTGTAAACGTCATCTGCCTGGGAACCTATCAGTGGAATGTTATTCAGGCGCTGCTATTGGTGGCAGTGTATGAACCGCTTAATGATAGGTTGATAGGACTAGGAAGTTATTCTTCGATCCTGCTTATAAGTTAGCTTATATAAAATTCATTAATCTTCACTGTCCTCAACATATAAAAATTAAAATAAAAAGATCTTTGTTTTTGTATAAAAGCAATCTTTGTTTTAATGTATTTGGTGGCAGTTAGCCGGCCGTGACATGATATTTGTTTTACCCCATAAGCGCTATCATTCAGCCATCGACTCGCCGTGCGCAAGCCAATACTGTATATTGTAATGGCACAGTCATTCTGTTGCGGTTCATACACCGTCATCTCATCTAGCACGCATTATGCTAACATTAAAGTCGAGAAAAAAGCTCCCAGTCAGTGGGGGCCCGCGAGGGTCAATGAATGTTTGTTCATATCCAATCTTGCGGCTATTTATTGATCATGATTAAATGAAACAAGGGTACCGTGAGCGTTGTGATGTAGGGTAGGCATTACCCTAGCCCCACTTTTAACCCCCCCAGGGCTGGAACGTCCTTTTTCAGTGCCCCAAAGGGTTAGGGTGAAAGCCACACCCGCTCACAATAAAATACAATAGGCATACATAGTTTACATATAATGTCTAGCATACAATAGCATGTTATAAGTCACACCTGTATTGATTCTGATCATGTGACGCCTAATGAAATTATGCGAGACATATAGGTGTTAATGATAATGTCAGGCTTAGGTCACATTTACAGATATAAAACTAATATATACTATATCTGTTTATAGACATCTATATACTGTATCTGTTGGTTGAACACCAGATATAAAATTGTGAAGTTAGTCAATCCCCAAACAAAAGCTAAATCTGAATTTTCTACTAGTGAGTGTAAGGAGAGTATCCCTATGTGTAATGTGCACCAAAAAAGGTGTTATCCCTCTTTTTGATGCATGCTAATATGGTGCTTGATAAGTAGAAATGGATAGATATCACGTAAAGGTGTTATGCTCCCGCTAGGAAAAGAGCGGGGAAAAAGTGGGAACAGAGTGACGAAAGGACAGAAAAGGAATGGGAAGGGTGATTGTGTAGGAGTGAGTTGAGGATGAGTGATCCCCATTGTGTATAAGTGAGGATGTAAGAATTAGGACGTGTCTAAAAAACAGTTAAGGTCAAATTCGACATTTAAACCATTAGGTGCTAGGGTGTTTAACATATAAATCCAGTGACTTTCCCTTCGTGATAAGTCTCTTGTTAAATTGGAACCTCTCCAATGATGGACAGTTCGTTCTATCCCCATAAATGATAGTTGTTTAGGATCTTGCGAGTGGCTATGTTTGAAATGTGCGTTTCCACACCTTTCCTAATATTATAAAGGTGTTCCCATATGCACACTTTAAGTGGGCGAGTTGTTCTGCCAATATGTTGCAGACCACATGGACACCATATAAGGTAAACCACTCCTGCTGTATTACAGGTCATAAATGTGGATTTTTTAAATTCCGTAGTGAGTGTTGTATCTGTAAATGTCTTTTTTGGTTTCTCTATAGGGATGCCAGTCTTGCAACCCATACATACCCCACATCTATAAAATCCTTGTGGGGGGTTGTTTATTAAAGCTATTGGTTTTGGAGGGTCTAGATAGCTGGTTGTAAGTTTATCCTTCAGTTTGGGGGCCTTACGGAAAATTATTCTTGGGTGTTCTGGCAATATTGGTCCTAGAGTGGTGTCACTTTTGAGTATGTGCCAGTGTTTAAGTAAAAGTTTTTTTAATTCCCTATGTTGAAGGTTATAGTTTGTTATAAATGAAAAATCCATATGTATGCTATTTGTTCTTTTGTTCCTGTTGGGCCCTAATAGGGAAGATCTTTCCCTTGCACGAATCTCTAGTCTTTGGGCTTCCATTTCTGCCTGTCTATACCCTTTATCTATAAATCTTTGTGCCAGTATGTTAGATTGAGCATCATAATCATTTAATGAGGTGCAATTTCACCTTAGGCGCATAAATTGCCCCTTAGGTATGGCCTTCAACCAGGTTGGATGGTGGCAGCTGGTTGAAGGGACATAGCCATTGCGATCTGTGGCCTTAAAATATGTGGAAGTCACTAGGCCCTGACCCTCTCTTTTGATGGTAAGGTCTAGGAAATTAATTGAGATTGTACTACTTTCCATCGTAAAGGTTAGATTAAAGGTGTTACTATTCACCCATTGAAAAAAGTCATCGAGTTGACTTTGCGTTCCCTCCCATAAGCATAGGACGTCATCTATATAACACCTCCAGCATAGCAGTTGTGGTTGAGGATAACCAAAAATATACTGTTCCTCCCACCACCCTACATACAGATTCGCCATACTGGGGCAAATTTCGCCCCCATCGCTACGCCTGTCTTCTGGAGATAAAAACTATTATCATACCAGAAGTAGTTGTGTTGCAGGGCGAAGTTTAGGCATTCTAATAAAAAATCGATCTGTTGGGGTGGTAGGGAGGATTTTAGTGTTAGGTGTTTTACAGCCGCCACCCCTTTATCATGGGGGATGACCAAATATAGCGATGATACGTCAGCTGTTGCCAAGATGGTATGTTCCCCTATCCCCTGGTTGGCACATAATTCAAGCACCTGGGTTGAATCTTTCAGGTATGCTGTGAGCTGTGTCACTAGGGTTTGGAGGTATTGGTCCACGTATTCCCCGAGTCTGTAGGTTACCGAGCCTATCCCACTGACGATGGGTCGTCCAGGTGGTTTTTGTAGGCTTTTGTGAATTTTAGGCACCTGGTAGATCGTGGGGATGCATGGGGCCAAGGGGATTAGGTATTCAAATTCTTTTTTTGTAAGAATTCTTTTTTCCAGGCCATCTCCCAGTAGTGAGGTGAGGGCATTTTTAAACTCCAATGTAGGATCCTTCTTTAGGAGCAGATACGTTTCCGTATCCGAAAGGAGACTCAACAACTCCTCTTGGTAATCCTTCTTGTCAAGTACTACTAACCCTCCCCCCTTGACGGCTGGCTTGATAACAATATCATGCTTACTTTCTAGTTCTTTTAAGCCTTTAAAAAGGGTGGAGGGCCATCTAGTTTTCTTGACTGTGAGGGCTCTTAGATCCCTCGCCATTACTGTCTTAAAGGTATCTACTGCTGAGTTGCCACAATTTGGAGGGTTAAATAAAGATTTGTTTTTCAACTTAGTATGAGAGTATAAATCTGATTGTGGCATACTTGCTGTCAATCTGTCTATCTCAACTGAAGGTGGTTTGTTAAGAAAATATTTCTTAATATTCAGTTTTCGGATATACTTTTGAAGATCTATATATGTGTTAAATTTGTCCAGCTTCCTAGGTGGTGCGAATTTTAGACCCTTGTCAAGGAGTGTGAGTTCATTTTGAGTTAAGATGGTACTACTTAGGTTAAAAATACCCTCACCTACAGCCAACAGGGTTTTCTGGTGTCTGGTTCCTCCTCTTCTCCCCCTCTTGCTCCCTCTTTCCTTTTTCTGGATGTGCGGCCAGCTCTTGCTCTTGTTGTTCTTTGTCCCTCTGGGGTGTTTCCTCCCAGGGTAATGGTGACTTGCCCTGTCTCAGACGAAAAGGGGTAGTGGGAGAGGGGGAGGGATATTCCTGAAGGGGTTCATATCTATTTGTCAATCTCCATTGACTCTTAGGGCTCCCCATTATCCTCCTATGTTGTTGATCTCTAGAAGGTAGGGGTTTGGGGCCACTCGGGGTCCTTTTGGAATCCTTATACTGGTCTGCTTGAAGCCTCCTAGAGGGAAAATCAGTTCGAGAATCATTCCTTCTAGGGGGAAAGCGGTCCGTGGTCCTAGGTCTGTATTGCGTAGTGTATTGCTTGTAGTTATGTGAGCGTTGCTTGTCCCTTCTATTGGGGGGGCTATTTGGTCTTAGCTGGTTGGATGTGGTATTGGAAGATTCTTCCAAGTTGTTAATTTGGGAAGAGTCTTTAGATGGTTGATTTTGCCATCCAAAGACTCTATTGGTGGCATAGTCATGTTGGTCACGGTTAATTTTTTTGATTTTTAATAAGGGCCTCCTCTTTTATTAGATGTTCCCTCAGTGATGCCGAACGAATGGAGAATTCCTGTGCGGCACTTAGAGGGGTTAGTCGTTCATTCAAGGCTTCCTTTTGTGATATCAGACTACTAAGTTGGTCCTTTTTCTTGTTAACTAGCTTTTCTATTAACAATAATCCACATCCATTAAAAAAATTTAACCATTCTGCAATTGACTCAGGGCTTTCATCCCCGTCATATATCTGTAGGGACCACCGCAGCTGTTGTGGAACCATTTTGAGCTTTAAATACTGCTCCAAGGTAGCTACATCCCATTTTAGATGGAGTTCTTTATTTAGAGTCTTGTAAAGACTTTTGAACTCTAAGTCTAAACTGGGTGTTGCTATATGCGAGAACTCATCTGTTAGAATGGATCCAAAGTCCACTGTGTTGCTGTTGCAGTAATTAAAGATATCCATTTGTAGGTGATAAGTCCAATACTTGGGACCAAGCTGCAGGTTAATGGGCATAATCCAATAGTCATAAACAGTTTTTAGGGGTAAACCCGCACTTACACCTTTTCAATATGTGTTATTTTTTTTTAAATAGAATGAAATGCTCAACGTGTAGAATCCTATTATCCCTTTAGATTACATAAACTTGAATCAATAAACACAGAGCATACAATTTAAAATGACATGAAAAGTCCAAAAATTATTGAACATCCACAGTTAGCTTTTTTAAAAAATCAGGCATCAGCCAGCTTCCCTAAAAGTTTGAAGCAGGTATCCCAAAGCACATGCAATTAAACTGGTGCCTTAGTGAAGCCTAGAGGTAATCCACTTCAACTTTACACCACGTGCCCACCACCTGTATTGGTTACTCTTACCAGATGATGTGCAAATAATGCACTCCAAGTGAAGCCTTTTTTGTTGCTATATATGTTGCTTTCTTCTCAAAGCATATAATGCTTATTAGGCAATAAAGCTTTCAATTGTAGTTTTTATAGAATATATCCCAAACCGGATGCCATAAAAAGGTAAAGCCAAAAGAGACATCTAGTGTAATACTGTTTTAATAGATCGCGCTAAAAAGTAGTTAAAAATGTACACTCACATTTAAGATGATTGATAACAGCTTACAAAAAGTGTCAGGCGGGGGCCTTCACCCCGCTCCTTCTGCAACTTGGCCAGTGATGCTACTCGGGGAGGGGAGGATGTCTGCTGATGTCACTCTATGCAGGATATTAAGAATGCACACCTAACCACCACAAATATGGTTGCAAAAAAGAGGGTACATTTATTTATGTACAAAAAGCATTTAACATATAGTATTTGAGATAATGTGCAGGTAACACGTAGAGCTAAGGGACAGGTACATTACTAAACACAATATTTACAATATGTACAGTGCATCAAATCCTGGGGTTTACATTTGCTTGGTTGCATCCAGCTAAATAAGGCACAGGGATACCAGGATTTTGTAACTGAGATTGCTTTCAAGAAAAAATGGTAGGTTGCTATACCTTAAGGAGATTATGAGGCACTCCTGTATGCGGATATTATTCCAAGCACGGGATCTTTGCTCCAAGTGTCCTTAGCAAGGTATGAGGTTCAGCTTAAGAGGTCCTGGTACTGCTGCTCAGTCATGAAGTATAAGTGGAGTTGCTAACGTTGCCGCTGACACCTGTTTCGGTTCAATAATAATAAACCTTCCTCAGAGCGGTGTGTAACGAGCGGTGTCCAGATGCAGGATTGAGGCCGGAGAGGAGCGAAGTGGCACTTCGCTCCTCTCCGGCCTCAATCCTGCATCTGGAGGACACTTGGAGCAAAGATCCCGTGCTTGGGATAATATCCGCATACAGGAGTGCCTCATAATCTCCTTAAAGGAGCAGTATCGCAAATTTTTCTTGGTGACTTATATTTAAATGGTACTTTGAATGTAGGTAAGTGTTGGAGTAAGAATTACAAATTTAGAAAAAAATGGTGTGTGTTGAGCAGCTGGAGAGTAATAGCTCATGTTTATGTCTTCTGAGTGTCGGGACCCGACACTCTGGCCTGTTCCACACTGAGGAGAGGGATGAAACAATGTATCAAAGTACCAGCTGTTCAGTGCTGGCAGCCGTCCAGCATAAGATAACAACATTGCAACATTGCCTGGCCAGAACAAAAAATCCAAATCATTGGGATAACTAACACTTCCATGGGGTCACAAATGCTGCTTTTTACATGCAGAGAGGTCATAGTGTTTCCCTCTGACTGTGCATACCCGTGCTGGCCATCAGCCAGAGTTCACTGCTGCATCCTGCACATGTGATATGGGATCACTAATAAGGTACATTTTTCTGGCAAATTATGGGATTTCACACTGCAGGGCAACACAAATTGAGGGAGAGGGAATTAGCGAAGACTTTTGGACTTTAGCCATCAAGAGTTTTGGTCCTATTTTAAAGGTCATTTCAGGCAAAGGGCTAAATGCTCTCCTGATGCTGTTTGTCAGGGGCTGCATCTTTCATCCAACCTTCAATCAACCAACTTTATATTTCACAATACCCCCAGTGAACCCAGTGCCCCTTCTGCAGGGCCCTCTTCAGGAGCAGATGACGACTCGTAAATACATGTTTCAAAGTGAGGATCCCTTTAGGAGTCTCATTCTGGGGATGCTAAAAAAAAATTAGTCAGCAGAAAAGAGCAAGTTTAAGGGCTTATCAGGGAATACAAAGAGCTGGAGAATAAGCAATAAACAGTCAGCATGGGGCAAGAAGTTAGTAGACTAATTTAGAGCAAACTTTTTTCTTTTATATATATATATATATATATATATATATATATATTCTCAAATAATTTAGATACCCCTCCCCCATGTATTTAAAAGAACAAACAATGACCTGAAATAGTAAAGATTAGACTCCCTTTAAACTTTAATAGCATTATCTGCATATTCTTTGTATACATAAACTGTAATGAAAGAAAAATCCATTCATTGTCTGCATTTTATTCTAAATGTATGTGACATCCATCTGCTCATGTTATAAAAGAGCTTTTTGTTTCTTCTTTTTAAGAAATGGCACCAGTTTGAATGCCATAGTGTTAGCAGAAGCCAATTTTCATATCCACATTTATAATAGCATGCTTAAATATTCTGAACATGGTTACCATAACAATTATATGTGCAGAGCCAATATAATCTTAGATGTCGTACACTGCAATTGAAATGTACAGACGTTTCCTCTTGCTATTCATTTACATATACGCAAGGAAAGAAAGTCGCAAGACTATTACAATATGCATTGCATGTGTAATAGATAATACTCGGTTAGCAAGACCAAGACAGACTAGTTACATTCATTTCTTTTATGTTCATTAGACCTGGCTGTGCTTTATTCATGTAAAAGAACAAATATTGTGTTTTTACAAGCCACTTAATGTACTTACTTAGCTTAATGGAATATTATTAACTAAAATGTAGTTATATGGAATAATACAATATCTAAAAGCTTCTATGTCAATTTTAATACTTGTTAGGATAATATCGTTTTAGGCTCATTTTGGTGCAATATGGTTAGGTGAGTATTTCATTGATGTTTGGAAAGGTTCTCCACATTTTAAAGAACATCTTCATCTCACAAATGTGAGTTTTCTAATCTTAACAAGCAATTAAATACATGATATATATGTTTAAATACCCCTTGATCCAGTTTTTCAATTGGGTGGTACTACAAAGTTACAGAATGATTGCAAATGTATTTTTTTTAAACAATAACACCTATTAGAAAAGTAATTAAACTTTAGATGGGGTCTTCATCTTAGGATAGTGAAGTCTGTATAAGCTGTGAATATCTGTATTAACTGAAGAAGCTTCTGATGCGACGGCACAACAGCATTGATGTATGGTGTAGTTTCAGAAGTTTAAGAACCTTCAACAAATATGTATTTGATTAAGAATGTGGTTTAGGGTCCCTTGTGGACAAGGGCCCAGCCGGGAAAGGGTGAGTATAACTCATTGCTGGCATTGCAGGGGTGTATCAGGTGGAGTTCTTTCGACTTCACATCTTTGGCACAGACTTGTCAGGGAGGGTGTATATCTATTATAAATGGTAAAGTCTGCATAGCTTTTTTTTACTATTCTTTATTTAAGTTTTGCATAGAATTACAGGTAAATAGTAGAAATGTAAGCATATAGGATAAAATGAGGTAAAGGAATAAAAGGTTTCATACAAAATAATAATTGCATGTAAGTTTGGCAGACACTGCTGGTATTCACAATAAAGTGTGTCTGTTTGTTGTACAGCTTCTAAATACACGGGCAGGCTGATTCATCACTAACACCAGGTAGCGACAGATGAGCGTCTGTAGCAGGCATTTTCAGAGCGCCCACCAGTCGCTATTTGACCAGTACAGCTCTGTATGGGAGCGCATGTTAGCGACTGGTCTGTGCGACCGACTCACAATATATTCATCAAAAAAACAGCCTTACACAACTCCAGCGCTCAAAAATGCTTCTCTGAAGCCCAGAGCGCCGGAGGCTGTTTGATTAAAGTCTGTTTTTTAGCATGTATGCACCAGTAACAAAGCAAAAACATATGGAATTAAATTGTTATTACATTGTAACATGAACACATTAATGCCAGACCTGTAATGTCAATTCTGCATAAATATATAAAACATGAACATTTTTTGGAAAACTGGCTTTCTCTATGCCATAAGGGGTCACAACATTATTTGAGATTTAAAAAAAAAAAATTAACAACAACCCTGTTTAAAAAGAAATAAAAGAACGTCCATTGAAATGTATGGGAGAGCGACAGGTAGTGAGAGGTCATACCTGGCGCTCTGCAAGGCTGAATGCTGGCACTTTACGCTGAGGCTGTGATAATGATGGATTGGACGCTACATGGCGTTATCCCAGTCGCTCCACAGATTCTGCTTGATAAATGTGTAATTGCGTGCTGTGTCCGGTGTTCACCTGTCGCTACCTGTCGCTACCTGTCATTTACAAGGCACTACCTGACGCTATCCCTTCATGAATAAGGGCCTAAAACTGCATTTGTACGTTATTTATGCAATTACACTATGGAAGCCTAGTAAACTAGAGGCTCACACTAACAAGTCAGGATGGCCTGTCTGGGAGAGTATGACACCCCTAACAGAGAGCTTCTTCATTGTATGTGAAACCAGTGCAAGGTACACAAGATATCTGAGTGAACAGATGTGGAGGCTTATTCATTAATAATGCAAGATATTGGCAGATGAGCATCTGTATAGCGGTGCTAAGAGCGACTGCTAGTAGAAGTTCATGTGCGCGTATCGGGCGCTGTAGCAGAGCGTCTCTGTTGCGCTAGTAACCTGGCCGCATTGATGAATGTGATGTATGTTGGGTGCTCTAACACCAGTACAGCACTGCAGGGAGCGAAAGGTAGCGGCAGCTCAGTACGACTGACTCTCAGCGACTCACACCACACACCACGCTCTAAATCTGGTCGCTCTACCATAGTGCGCCAGACTCTGTGTGATTAAAGTCTGTTTTTGAACACATATACAGCAGTAACAAAGCAAAAACACATGGAATTACATTGTTGTAACATTGTGACATTACCACTAGTGCCAGACCCGCAATGACAATTCTGCAAAAAAATATAAAAAATCTAAAAAGTTTTCAAAAATGACTTTTTTTAGGCCAGGAGAGGTGACACAATTATTTGGGGAAAAAATAATGCAAAAACAACCTGTTTAATTAGAAGAAAAGGAAAGTCCTTTGAAATGTATGGGAGAGCAACAGGTAATACCTGACACTCTGGAAGCTAGAGCACCGGCGCTATACACTGAGCCACCTGTAATGATGAATCAGACACTACATGGTGCTCACCAAATTCGCTTTCATAAATGTGGTTTTGCGTACAGCACCCAGCGTTCACCAGACGCTGCCTGTCGCTACGAGGCACTACCTGGCGCTATCCCTTGAGGAATTACCCCCATAAAGAAAGGAAGGACTAGAAAAGGAAAGAAGTAAGTAGAAGAGAGAAGGGCATCTATCTGATGCCCTGTCAGCATCGTTTATCAGTGAATTCAATTTAGTTGTTATCTCTGATGAGGCCTAATACACTGGTATTATTGACAAATGTAATAGTCTTGCCTGATGAATCAGAGGAAGTGAAGTGAGAAAAGTAGAGGGGACAACACACAGTGGAGCACCTAGAGTCTGTTTGTGGCATTGGCCAAGGACATAATGGGTGGCAAATTGACTCTCTGGGACCTGCCTCCCAGTTAAAAACCTCCTAATCTAGTCAGAATAAGCTTGGTAAGATGCCAATCACTAGCAATTTGCCATGGAGGAGAACAATGGTGTTGAATGCAGATGTAAAGTCCACAAACAACATTCTGACATATAAACCAGTCTAGTCAGTGTGATCTAGAGTGTATTTGGTAGCCAGGTTCCCAGCATTACAGCATGATCTGTTTGCGGGTCCGTATGAGGATATGTGGCTTCCTTGTGATAGGACATTACTATGTTTTCAAAGATTTTTATGATGACTCATGTCAGAGCAATGGGTCAGTTATAGATGCTGCTTAGAACAGACTGCATCTGCTATAAGACAAGCTGGGGAGACGCCATGTGGGCCTCCGGCATTCCTGGTGTTGAAGCCATAATGATTTAATGATGTCTAATGAGAATCTCCCTTCGAGCCTAGTTAAATATTTTTCATTTTCCACTTCGATCTCTCTTGTTAGGTTATTCCAGGTTTTTTTTCCATTTTCTGTACCATTTGTAAACTTTCTATAAAAAAGAAGCCCTGTTACACAACTGGCGTTCAATAAGCTTTTTCCTTAATATGTGTCTTGTCCTGCACAGATCCAGCCTCAGGTTCCATGTGCCCCCCCTTCCAGCTCTTCAGTTCATACCATGGCCTGCTATGAGCAGAGCAAAGGTTGGAAGGCTACCCCCTGGTTATGTCATTAAATGGTGCTGCCAGACATTGCCTTGGCACAAGGGGCATACATGGAGCACAGGACCTGGATCTTCTGAGGGGGCAGGTATTGACCATCCATATCAGGCAGAATAGGCGATAGAGTGCTGTTACTAAAGAGTTTGCTTTTTGTTTTCACAACTGCAAAAGGTATTTAGTGTGGATGTTTACCGTTGCCTTCATTTCATCTAATCATTTAACCATTTGGGGCAGTCATGGCCTAGTGGTTGCAGGTTCGATTCCCCAGCTGAGATATGACTGACGTGCACTTGGGCAAGGCACCTAACCCCCAACTGCCCACCCCTATGGGGAAGTGTACACTCACTGGCCCATAGTTTGTTCAATGGTGTTTTCACTGGTTTGTAGTTTATCTTACTGCATGGAGCACACATTCCTCTGTGTGCGCAAGCATACATTGGTTATATATGCACATTGCACATGTTGATTTTTAATAACATAAGCAATTAAAAAATCCACAGTGCCTAAATACTGTAATTTTTGATTTGTGTGAACCAGAAACCCTGTTAGGATTCAATAAAGCAGCTTTGTTTGAAAAGCTGCAAAAAACAGAAAATATAAAAAGTCTTTAATATAAATTATAACTTATACCAGGTCACTGAAAATAAAGCTTGCAAGAAAACATCAATACTATATATCAGAAAGTATTTGAGGTTCCAAAGAAATAAAAGTATAATGAGAATACAAAACCTGTCTAATACCAGTAACAGGCAATTAGAAATGTGCGGGATGAGCTTGTAGTAACGATTAGGGGATTATTCATCAAGGGATAGCGGCAGGTAGCGTCCGGTGAACCCTGGGCGCTGTACGCAATACGCAATGGTAAGCGCCATGTAGCATACAATTCATCATTACAGCGTATAGCGCTGGCGTTCTCACATACATTTCAATGGACATTCCCATTCACAATTGTGTAACCTCTCCTGGCCTAGAAAGAGTCATTTTTGAAAACTTTTTATATTTTTATGCAGAATTGTCATTACAGGTCTGGCATTAAAGTATTAATGTCACAATGTTACAACGTCATTCCATGTGTCTTTGCTTTGTTACTTGTGGATATGTGTTCAAAAACAGACTTTAATCACACAGCGCTCTATGCTATAGCGACCAGATCCAGAGCGCCTACGCTCTGTGTGTCTGTTTTTTTGCTGAATATGGTGTGAGTCGCTGAGAGTCGGTCGCAATGAGCTGGCGCTACGTCTCGCTCTCTGCAAAGCTGTACTGGTGTTAGAGCGGCCAACATATATCTCATTCATAAATGCCGGCCAGGTTACTACAGCGAATGAGACCCTCTGTTACAGCTCCCAATAGCCGATCACAGCGTCTACTAGCGGTCGTTAGTAATGAATCAGCCTGCCCGAGTGCTACTCCTCCTAGATATAATATTCATGTCTAATATTAATCACTTTACTCATGTGAACACGACAAAGCAAAGCACAGTGGCTTTATTAGCGCCCACTTAATCAGTACCTCTCTGTTGAAAAAAAAAAAAGCAATTTGTAGTGGACATGACCAAGCTAAAATCTTGGTGTGCTGAATACAAGTTGAACATTGAGAATATTTACAACCACTTTTTTGTGATTATTTAAAGGCTAACATTGCCTCTACAGTGACCAGAAAAGAAGTCCAGCATAGGATAGAATGTATGTGATAGAGTTTCAAAATAAAGACAGTTAATACTTGGTATACAGAGAAAGATCACATCTGGAATTTAACCCCATAAAGGCTTGGTATCTAAACTCTGAAAGTCCAGAATTCCTCTCTGATAAGAAGCTTACATCTCATGCCCCCCCCCCCCCCCCCAGGGTCAGTCTTTCTACTACTGATAGCAATAAGGGTGGTCATATCCATGCTTTTCTCTCAAATGTCTAGACAGATTCAGGAGCTTCTGTATATTTTGTCCCCTCCCTGGCTCCATACTGTATACTGTATTTTTCACTCCGAAAGTGGATATTGTCTTGTGGATCTTATGGAGCGAATGTAGATTAAGTTAAAGCTCAGCATGTTCTGACCAGAATCCCCCTGTGGGGTCCAGCAATTGACCTGTCCAGCATGCCCGAAAGCTACATGTATGCGAGGCCGAGCAGGGCCACTGATGGCAAGGGCCTACCGCACGTATCACACAGTGCTCTTATGAGTTGGCAGCCCCTCCTTCCCTCCCTTTGTAAATTGTCTAAAGATTTTTTTCTGCATGAACATCGCACCTGCATAACTAGAGATGGGTGAACTTAACAGCAAAGTTTGGGTTCATACAGAACCAAAACCCGAACAGTGATTTCAGCCAGAATTCCACCTCAGGCTGAGCAGTGCATCAACCCGATTCACCTAAGACTGTCACTCATCTCTACCTAAACCTCTTCCTGTTAGCGGTGGAGCTGCGACGCCAGTGGTGTTGTTTGAAGCTGGCACCAGTCAGGGCTACAAATAGATGGCCGCCGGCTCCCATGAATGAGGACACTCCTAGTGCTGGCATAAGAAGTGTCCTTACTCATGGGAGCCGGCACCCATATTTTGTAGCCCTGGCTGTGGACTGTTTCTAAAGGCTGCTGCCACCACCAGTCACAGGACAAGGATTGTGGGCACAGGTAAGTTAAAGCAGCATGCTTCTGCTGCATACTCTGGGTTGAGGACTTTCGGCAAGGTCCAATTGCTAAAGGACCTTGGAGGGACCTGGTAGGGGTGTATGGTTACCCATAGATGGGATGGGGGTCCACCATGTGCCCATGGCAATGCCTCCCTTTCTGCTTTACCTAGGCCAGGGGCTCCTATGCATGTCAGCAGAGCAGGACTTTGAGGGGGTGGCACCCAGTTGATCCCTGTAGAACCTTCATTCACTGTGCCATGAACTGGATCCCCTGGATGGGCAGTCTACCCTGGGGGAAATCTTCCCGAGGGAAGAATTTCCTCGCAATGCGCTACCCACCCTGTCAGCCCAGGTGGGTTACGAGGCCACTGTGTTTTGGCCTCTAAGTGGCAGAGTCTAATATGACATTTCATTAATTCCAGATGCCTGTTCCTCTTTAACATTCCACAGTTGTAGCTTGTCATCTTAACAAAAGGTCCCTCTTTAAATAGCCATCTGCTAGCACCTCCAGGCTGCTTCCAGGATGCACTCCAAGGGGGGGGGGGGGGCTGCAAAAGACACTTCATGTGCACTTCACACCCATGGCCTGTAGAGTAGCCATCAGGTCTGGCCAACAGAACACCCCATTCTGAGCACATCCTCTTCAAACATCCCACCACTGCCCTCAAATTGTCAGGGAAACATGTATCACATGATCACACTAACAGCCCAGCTCCTATGATCAAGCAGCCCACTTTCCTAAATCACGCCACTGTGAGATCTGTAAGTCAATGCAGTGAATTAATTAAGTTTGCCCCTAATAACACATTGTTCATGAGCGATGATGAGGCAGCAAGGCCTACCTGCTTTATACTGACTGTTGTATACTGTGGTTCTTATATCCTACAAGGTTATCTATTCCCAATGTAGACTAATATATTTAACAACCTCCATGGTGCTAAGTTCTTCCTCTTTAGCAACACAGAATTTTATTTATCTACGGTAGCTAAGAGCCTACTGCAGTTTGAAGCTGAGCATAGCCCAGGCCTCTACACCCCTGGTGGGACTAAATACCATGCTACGTGCAGGTGCCTAAAAAGACAACTGCCACATTGTAAATGGATGACAGATTGCATATTGTACATTGGTTTTCCAGGTTATTTTAGGGAAGCCTGCCAAATTTCTACTCAGTAGCAGCAATATAGCTGAATCACAAGTCAAATTTAACCATGACCGGAACCTGAACCGCTATACAAATAATAATATATGTAAATTAGGTGGAAGAGAATAGGGTTGAAAAACATAGTGCAATCATAAGTACGGTACTTGTGCTTATGCCTGTCCAATAATAATAATATACCGTAAAAATGCTTCTTTTTTGGAAAATATATTAACTTTCTGTTGTGCCTTACGGATCATTTTAGTAAACTAAACATTTCTTTGTTGTCCTTTTTCCTCAAGATGAAAGATATAAAATGCATTTTTTTGAAAACATGACAAGCAGTTCTCAGCGGATGTATTCCCTTCTCTCATATACATTATATTTATTGTCACTAGCTGTCAATCTGCTTCTATTTTAATCACCTTTTGATATGAAGAATGTACAGCTTGTTACACTAGGATGCAGTAATGACAAAGACGGATTGGCATGCTAATTAGTGCATGTCAGCGTTGCTATCAAAGATTTTCCTATCCCATGGCGGCTCTTATCATTTTCTACCTTTCAACGTGTATAAAAAATGGAATGGCTCCAAGAGAACACAATGATTAAATGTGAGTTGAGTTGAAGTCTTATGGGTCATTATCATTGTTTGTACTAATAAAAGTAGTAGAGGGCTGGGTTATGGTTTTCTTAAGTTCTTGATACTTGAAAGAAAAGAAAACATTTAAATATGCATAAAAAAATCCTTACACAGAATAACCTTGTGTACGGCAGCAGCTATTGAAATCAACCCCTGCAGGTACACATCTTTAGGATGTCCTCCATGTATGATTCACCTAGAATGCCCTAAATAATCCATGACCACCAACATGACCAACATACCTGCCCACGTGGTTTGTCAAATGGGCATGTATTGCAGTATGCGCAGAGCATGCAGCTAATTTGGTGAACCCTAAAGGGAATTTCTAGGGGACAGAAAATAGATAGGCACCCCAATCAGAAAGCACTGAGGTTTAGGTTTTTTTTACAGTAAGTACTGACCTTCATATCTGGGTTACAAAGCATAGACACGACTGCCTATGCTTGGCACAGATTTGTAATATCTTTGATACTTCATACAGTACCTTTAGGCCAGGGGTTCACAACCATAGGTATCAGTACCACTGGTAGTACTCAAGAGGCTTTCCGGTGGTGTAATGATATAAACTAGGACATCCCACTACAAATGTGCAACTTAAAGTGAGTTAAAGTGATATTAAAGACAACTGTTACACCATTGCACGGCTATGTTTGGCACTAAGAGCCTTAGCCTAGGCCTAAGCGCCACTCAATGTCAGTCAGAGCCACTTTTTTGACTTAGCGTCCGATTTCACAATTGAAAAACGCTAATGCTCCTGCGGCCGCCAGCTAGCATCTTGTATAATGACAAAAAGGACGCTGTGCCAGGCTTTAGCAGTGCCAGTCGAAACCTGGAGCTGTAGCAGAAATTCCCATAGAGCACAATGGGCTGAACTGGATTCTAGCGTTTATTGCTATAATTAATTTTCCAAACATTTTTTTTATTATGCGCTTGCATTGTGACTTGTCAATAATTGAAATGCCAAAATTATATATACATTTTTTTAATTTTTAAAAATTGATTTTAATGGCTTTTTTGGCTTAAAAATGTGCAATTTGGACCCCAACAAGTAAAATTCTCCAAAAATGCAATGTAAAGTTTGTCCCCTTTGTCCCAAGCAGTGATTTCTTGTAACTGTAAAGATGAAACGCTAAGCAGCACCAGTAAAATACAGCACTAAAGATTTGAAGGGCAAAAAAACTGCAAAATATGCTGGGGAGCGTCGTCGGCACTAAGCAGCCCTCACCAGGTGCTGGGCTAATCGGCGTCTGGGACAATGATTTAGGCCGGCACTATCTACAGGAAAGGAACACATTCGTTCTTTTGTCCTGTTACAGTGGTAGACCTTCCTCATAAACACTTTACTGAAGTCTGATTTGCTGAATAAGTATAAATATGTGCCAAAAGGTGCTGCAGATCATTTAATGGGCTACTATTTGATACACTTCAAATGGTACTTTGTGTTTCAAACAGTTTTAAGTCACTAACTACCCTCATGTACCCCCGAGGTTGTGATTAAAATAATTAGAAAATTAGTACTTTTCTAATTAGAAAAAGTTTGGACCCCTCCCCCGCTCTCTATATATAGTAATATATATATATATATATATATATATATATATATATATATACATAGTATTATTATATCTATATATAGTATTTTGGTATGGTTATAAGGTTGTGTCACCTTGTATATACATGTAGCATTCCACCTCACTTGGCAGATTAAATTCCTGTAGGTATGAAGGTATATACTTGGCGACAAATAATTTGATTGATTAATTCATGGAAGGTAAACCTTTTAGAGATTGAAACCTTTAACATGTTTAGTATCTATAGTTTATGCAAGTCTGCAAATCCAGCCAAATTTACCTGGTGCTGAGATGGGGAGTAAAAAAAAAATACCTTACGCCTGGGTGAGGCCAACTTGGATCCGATGCATGGCCAGCATTGGATTCCAGGCGAGGACCATCTCGTTCTCTCTCAACGCCAGGGGCATCCACTTTAAAGGTCTAATTGCAAAACCATTCACAATTTAGGAATTTTAGGGGTTCTTAATAATCCTTCTGACGTCAGTATAATGATTTTTGCACACTTTATGTACAATAAAGGATCATGTTTATTAGCTAAAGTAAAGGAACCCTATTAAAAATGTTCTGGGATTACTTAACAGTAAAATCATTGTGGAACAAGGTTTGTGACCTCATGAGAGTTATCCCTTTTTGTGCAAAATTATAAGATATCTAAACGAACCTTGTTAAAGAGATTGTCCAGCCAATGGTTAAATATTTCTCCCCCTCCCCGCTCCTGCCTTGGCTGGAACGCTTTGTAGTCCTTCCTCTCCCACCCAATGCACATTGTCATCGTCATTGATGTTGGACTGGCCATTCATGCTTATTTATTTTCCTAGATTAAAATTCCTGGATTACTAGCTTTTAAAAATTTTAAAAAATGATTGTTCCAAATCATAATTTTTTATGCATAGCCCATGGAGTGCTGTTGTGTTTGTCTGTTCCAAACTTAAAAAATATCCTTACCTCATTGGAAAATGATGTACCTGGTCTCTAAAAATGCCCCGAAACAGGAACATGTGACTTTTGGGAAAAAATTTGAACAAAAATAATTTATTGCCAGTTTTTGTGTGTTTAATCTCACCAAGATGCAGGTTGCAATTCATACCTCAAGGCACAGCCAAAGTGCACCTTGTTTTACCAAACAATTAGCACGACCCACATTATTTGCTAAATAATTCGTAATAATAGAGATTTTTTGAATGACTGTAATCATTTAAATTATATCAAGAAATAACAGATTAAAGGCCTTATCTATGATGTGTGCCTTTTTTTCCTCCTAGAAACCTGTGTTTTTTCAGCGCTAGTTATCGTTACTTCATTACAGTTAATCAGGACCAGATTAAGTGTGGTTGAGGCCCCTGGGCACAAAATCTGGTGGTGGTTGTCTGGCACCCGCCTACATACTGGAACGTCCGATCGAGTCCCTTGTGCCACCCTTCTCCTGCTTTGCCATTCTGGATAGGGGTAGTGTAGTTGCCCAGCTGGTCCAGCAGAAAACAGTTCCTTGCACTCAGCTTCCAGCGGCTGTACTTGGTGGTTTATGTGCAGTGAATGGCTGCCGATTGACAGCTCTGCACCTGCACATCACTGTAGCATTTCTGACAGTGGCATTGCTGCTCTAGACACTCTGCCCTGTGGTGGCTTTGCAAAAACAAAAAAGGCTTGCCCAGGGGGGGGCCCCCACTGCTGCCGATAGCTTTGTTGATGGCCCTGCGGCCCATCAGACCTAAGACTGAAAAGCCTCCTGGACCAGACCATAACCAAGATTGAAGGGGGTTGAGCCCCCCTTTGCAGGGCAAGTGGTGGAGGCGCGCTACTTTTGCCCCCCTCATAATCTGGCCCTGGAGTTTATTAGTACAAAATGTATTTTTAAAAAATAATTTAGAAATAACAGCACTATATGGGGTATGCAGAAACAACTGTCATTAGAGTGCTGTTATTTTCACCTTTTTATTTCAATTTAATTAAAGCTATATATGTACTATTTACTAAAAGGGTGGAGGCATTTTTTAAGCTTTATACCTGTTATTACCTATCAAAATGCTGTATTGAAATTAGGCTTTCATAGAATTGTAGGAAAAAAGTGTTATTAGCTATGCTATTGCGGCTAAACTTTTCAGGAACAAGCACACATTGACATTTCACTTATAATTCTAATTTACTTTTAATTTTCTTATTAGCCCTTTCCTTCTCCTGACATTTTTTTCAAATGTGCTTTTATAACGCTGTAATTTCACATATGAACAGCTCTGTTATATTTGACAATAATAAATATTATTGAAAATGAAGGATCATGTTTACTAGGCATATGAGTGATAATGTATCTTCCACCTACACAGCTACCGATATGTACAGTACAGATCATTTCAAGGGAAATGTGTACTGAGCTAAATTATGACTGTGAAGGTCACAGAACAATGTATGTTCTATTACAATAAGCTAATGAAGATTAGGTTATAATTTATTTGCGATTATAATGCTTTGGAATTGCAAATGCTTTAACACAGGAAATAAATGGTGTTGCTTTAATATGCCTCTGTTGATGCAATTTGAATACATTTTTTTTTTGTTACAAACATTTTTATTGAAAGTGCAAATACAAAGACCCTTTCATCTGGCCTTTAAAGTACAATAATATCTGCTCAGAAAAATGAAGTGTAGGGTAAAAGTTGCTTACAATCTATGCATATTGGAAAGATCAATGCGAACAATAACAATCGCATATCTTAGACTCAATGCAACGTACAGTAGGCAGAATATAAATAAAAGCAAAACCATTGAAAAAGCTAAGAGCCCTTATTTGGATACCTTAATCCAAACTTGGAAACCAAAAAGTGTTTATGGCATTTATCTATCAGGACTGTGTTCCAAGCATCCAAAGAGCGAAGGGCTGATTCAACACCATAAGACTTTGAATTTTTGCACGCTTTTTTTGCAAGATTATGCATTTTCACACGCTATTTTTCATTTTTGCAGTTCGATTTTTTCCTTGGCAAATCTTTTTGTGTGAATCAAGTGCTAACATGCGAATGCATATCCGAAATATATTCCTGACCTTTCCCATTCGATAAAACGGAAATTGCTATCCATCACTTGCCTGGTGTGACCTTTTTGCATGCGAAAATAGACTTTTTCATGCGTATGTTGTGCTACCAGTCTCAAATGAACTAATAGTTAATTAGCTATGGAGCAAAACACCTTTTTAAATGACAATTCCTAATGTACCTAGGCTAGACACACATTGCAAGCAAGGACACTGCCTACCCACACACATGCTTACATGCAAACACACATCTGCAAACACCTTTTGTGTATGTATATAGTTTTAACTATTCTTATATTGTACTTATATTGATTGGACACCAACCAACTGAATAATAATAATATTTTTATTCCACAACAACACATAATACAGGACACAATAAAAACCTTAAAATACATGCAAATACAAACACAACACACAGACACATAAAGAGAGGTATAGGCGGGGGAGAGAGAAAGATGTCAATAAACCATTAAATCAATAAACCATGAATAAATCTATCAGCCCTACCTTAATATCCGGATCCTAAGTAAGTTATCAAATAAATACAAGAGAAAGTTTATACTAAATAAGTATATGAACAAAACTAAAAAAAATATCACTTGATGCTTATAATAGATCCTAAAGGCAAAGTACAAAAGCGCATGTGCAAAAAGACTCCTTATCCAAAACACTTGGCACCAACACCTAAACAATCTATCAGCCTTACCTGATCTGTATCCTAAGTGTGCAAACTATCTAATAATATGTATAATATCTATAATAATCTATACGAATATATAAAAATCAAATCAAGATTACTATCACTTAATACTTATAATAAATCCTAAAGACAAAGTGCAAAAGTGCATGTGCAAAAAATCACTTTATCCAGAACTAATGTAGAGCCAAAAACTAAACGATCAAAATCTCATCAACCATGAGATGATCATACATAACAATCAATAAATCCAAAAAAGATCTAAACAATACCAGCTGTGACAGCCTGATGAAGTGGGCCCTATAACCCACGGAATGTGTGGCTCATTGTGATGTGGCAGGAGATGGGGAGATCGTTTACCCATATGTATAGTATTGTTTAGATCAATCAGCACACTGTGTGTTTTACATATTTCATAGCTAATGTTTAGTGGATCCAGCCCACAAACTTCGGATCCATAGGTGCGTTTGCGTTATACCCTGTTATACTACAACTTGCTCTAAGCACTGAGGTGTGCCCGGTTATACTACAACTTGCTCTAAGCACTGGGGTGAGTGTATCCAGTTTTACCACAACTTGGTCTAAGCACTGAAGTGTACCCTGTTTTACCACAACTTGGTCTAAGTACTGAAGTGTACCCTGTTATACTACAACTTGGCATAAGCACTGGGGTGTACCCTGGTATACCACAACTTGGTCCAAGCACTGGGGTGTACCTTGGTATACCACAACTTGGTCCAAGCACTGGGGTATACACTGTTATACAACAACAACTTGGTCTAAGCACTAGGGTATACCCTGTTATACCACAACTTGGCCTAAGCACTGGGGTGTACCCAGGTATTCCACAACTTGGTCTAAGCACTGGGTTGTACCCTGTTATGCCACAACTTGGTCTAAGCACTGGGTTCTACCCTGTTATACCACAACTTGGCCTAAGTACTGGGGTGTACCCTGTTATACTACAACTTGCTCTAAGCACTGGGGTTTACCCTGTTATACCATAACTTGGTCTAAACATTGGAGTGTACCCTGTTATACCACAACTTGCTTTAAGCACTGTTGTGGAACAATATATAGATGTGTATACACAACTGTGTATAAGGCTCAGCGAAAACTGCATTAACACCACAGGTGCTCTTCACACAAATCCAGTGACTTCAATCCACCACCACCTTCTTATAAATCACGTACCAGATGTATTCTTTGTAATTTGCATATATGATCTCCCTTCAATTTAAAAGGCTCCACAATTTTTCTTATAATAAGAAGGACACACTTATTCCATTAGGTGCCTGTATTTCACTTCATTAAACCAAGCACAGATAGCTCCAATCACTCCACAAGTATAATTCAGCTTGATCCAAATTTATTGTAGCATGTTAGAAAAAAGACAGAGATTGCTCTAATAGCGTAAGTACGTTCCACATAAAACATAAAATCTCTATGGCCGCTGGCCCTTTAAAAAGCCGCTCACCAGATGCAAGAATAAAATGCGCTTTTCTCAATGTAACACAATAGGGCAGGCGTCATCTAAGCCCTCCGATGTGCACGCACACAGCACAGTACTGAATACTAGATAGAACGAGTTCAGCTCACCGCCTTCTCCGGCCGTAGTACGCGGCGCTGCCCGTCCAGAAACAACTCACGTGACACTCCTAGGCTCCGCCCACAAGGTTAAAGCAAGTACAGCTTGTTTTGATTTTACACAGAACCTGAGGCTTTCTATTATTACACAACACCGAAGACATTCTAGTTGCTATCCTGTTACATTTCCATCATAATAGCATCTTTGTATCACTTTCATCAGAGATATACAATTATTTACTATAAAAATGAATTTTACATAAAATATTCGCTACAATCAAACCTATTGTTCTAAAAAACCTACATAATCAATTAAACCAGTTTTATATATTCTATTATCTTCTAAAAATGCACGACTATAGATCTCAGCTATAAAATCCGTTTTAATCATTTTTAATCACATATATCATTATAAAATCCCCCAAAGGACTCTAAAAAGGGGTCTTAAAATAGCTTAGGTAAGGGTATTTCATTAATTATCCCCTATAAAGCAGTTAAGATCATATTCCACATTTAACCCTTTGGGTTGCATGGACTGGAGTTTATAGATCCATTTTGATTCCATTCTAGAGATCTCCCTGATGTTGTTACCTCCTTTTAATCCACCTATCCACTGGTCTATGACCCAAAATTTTAGCGTAGAGGGGTCTCTATTGTGGAAATGGCTAAAGTGCATTGAAACACTGTGGGATTCATATCCTTTTTTTATATTATATAAATGCTCTCTGAGTCGCACTCTAAATTTTCTCCCTGTGCGCCCCACATACTGTTTTCCACAGGGACACTCTAGCACATATACTACATTTTCACTGTTACAAGTCATAAAATTATTAATCTTAAAACTTTCCTTTGTCACTGTGGACATAAAACTCTTAATACTCTTTTTATTTTTGACATCACATGTGCGGCATCCCAAACATTTTTTACATTTGAAAAACCCTTTCACATCACAAATTAAGCTATCTCCTCTTTTTTTAGGAGGTATATAACTCTTGACCAAATGGGTCATGAGTGTAGGTGGCTTTCTGTATATCACTTTAGGTTTTTCTGGGAGATGGGGTCCTAGTACCTCATCATTTTTAATCACATGCCAATGTCTGTTTAAAATCTTACTCAGTCTGTTGTAATCTTCACCAAATCTTGTGATCATAGCGCAATTTGCAAACTTATTATTTTCTAGATTCTTTTTCTTTTTCTCTTTTGAGGCCTCAGCCATAATAGATGGTTCTAAGGCAGCTATCTTCTTAATTTCATCTTGAATTAATGATTCCTCATATCCTTTACTAATCAATCTATCACCTATTAACTTCGCCTGGCACTCAAAATCTTCTTTTTTCGTACAGTTTCTTCTTATACGATAAAATTGCCCCCTTGGGATATTATTCAACCACCTGGGGTGGTGGCAGCTTTCCTTTGGAACATATGAGTTCCTGTCGGTGTCTTTAAAGTATGTTCTGGTTATGATATCTTTATCTTTGATCTCTATTTCCAGATCAAGAAAATGGATCTTATTCCTACTCATTTCCTTTGTGAATGCCAACCCCCACTCATTGGCATTCAAATTGGCAAAAAATATTTCTAGAGATTCCTCACTACCATCCCATACAACCAGGCAATCGTCGATATATCGCCCCCATAACCTTAAATTGGGGTGTCTTTTCTCGTATATAAAGGATTCTTCCCACATCCCCATAAAGAGGTTTGCTAAACTTGGGGCGAACTTAGCGCCCATAGCAACTCCTGTTGTGGAACAACTGTTGTGGAACAAATTATTCCATTATTCCATTGTCCGCCACATCCACCATCATTGGATACGGTCTGTAGTCCAGGGAGGCATACTTTGACTCGCATGGTAGATGACTACCAGTCCATGCATCTCCTGATACTGAGCGATGGGTCCTCCATGTTCAATTTCTGGGTTGCTAAATTAGAAACATGGCCAGAGCTTGCCCTCTCTGGAGGTTTTTTACTACCTCTTCCTCCGCCTCTTACGCTTAAAGGAGCACTATCACAAACAAATGGGCCAATAAAAAAAAACCCATATAAATATGGATGGGGGGGGGAGTGAATCACTTATACACCCAGCATCAAGAAATATCCAGCCAGGCTTGGTTTTTACTTTTATTAATGGAAGCAAGAGGAAATCGGGTTCTGTCACCCCTAATTCACTAAACATGTCACCCCTGGATTTGATCCCTATCAGGAGAAGAAAACCACAAGCTTGGCAGGAGTTTTATTCAGTTCGGGTGTATAAGTAACTCCTCCTCTCACTAGCTAACATGTTTATATGGGTTTTTAATATTAAACAATTGTAATAGTGTTCCATTAAAATGGCTGTCAGTCCACTGAAGGTTAATTAAAGGACTAGGTGAGCGGGCTGGACACTGAAAGCTGAAAGCTAAGGAGACCAACATAGCAGGAATGAGAGCGCTGGTGGTACTCAATGTAAGCTACTGATATTTATTCTTTAACTTGCCAATCACTTTAAAGATAGATACATTAGAGAAGCACCAACATATCTACAAATAATGCATATATTGTGAAACAAATAAGAATAAACATTACACATAAACAGTTGAGAAAAATGTAATACATCATTTATAAAAGGGTGAAAGGAGGGACACGTTTGAATTGACATAAATATCATATTACATTAAATTCAAAGACAACATAATAAATAATACAATTTTAAAGCATTAAAGTAAATAACTTTGCTGGTTTCCTGGGAGGGCCAAAGAAGCTGCAGGATATTCTGTAAAGTATGCAGCATAAGATTTTCTTGTTAAGTTGACTACTTAAAGAGGAACCTCACCGATATGCTGCCCACCTTCCAGTTTTACCTTTGGGTGCTTTTTACTCACCTCGCCGGGGGATCCATCTTCTAGGTCTCTCGGATCCCGGGCTACCTTCTGACAGGTGGCGCCATCTTGCATCCCATCAGGCACTGCGTGCGGCCCCCGATCTTGCACCTGCGCAGTGCCCATGAATGGGATGCAATGCAGCCGCCCAAAATCCTGCGAGACTTCGCTGAGCAGTGTGGGGTTTTGAAGAGCATGGCTAAAGCATTCCTGAATCAGCCAGATGTCGCCGCTGCCTGTTGCATAGGTAAGTAGAGGCCGATGGGGAGGAAACGGCATGTTTTTATTTTTGGTCTGATATTCCTCTTTAAACCAAAAGTCGAGTCAAAAATTTACTTAACCACTTCTAAACAACTACCACATTTTGGCTCATATAAAATCTTATCTATTACTGCAATTGGCCATGGATAATAACAAGTATCCTACTTTGCTAAGTGGTTTCTACACATCACAAGGGTGATTCCACTTTTGATGGCATTTTTAAAAATGTCTATTATTGTGTGGCAAAATGTCTTCAATGTGCTAAGCTTATTCGCTGATGAGCAAACTAAAAATTAAATTCGGGTGATTCGCCAAATTTCTCCAAGAAATTTGGATTCGTCCGAATCGAACCTTTGAGAATCCCTCATCTCTAGCGGAATGCGCGATACACACAGCACAGTGGGAGCGCAGTGTATCGCACAGACACATAACTACATGCCGGCTTTCCCATCGTTCTGGTTCAGCGGCTGGCAAGCCAACTTGCACCCCCAGCCAGCCGCTGAAGCTGACTCACACAGTTGACAGTGCAGCTGGCTCTCCCCCCTGTACAGGGGAGAAGTGGGGAGCCAGCTGCACTGTCAGCTGTGCAAGATGGCTTCCTCCGCGCACATTGGATACAAGCGTGGTGCTGGAATGAGGATGGTGATTTTGTTTTACCCACCGCTCAGGGTGTCAGTGAATTTCAGGGAAAATTTGGTCAGCACGAACCCCCAAAAATTCAGTTTTGTGCCGAATTGAATTTTGATGAAATTCAACTTCTTCAGTTTGGAATGATATCAGTCTGGTGTTACAGTAGCAAAGGTTAATGGCCGGGTTCTCAGCTTGATAGGTCAATTCGGCTGCTTACGAGTTCACCAGTTACATTGGAAGAACTGTGGGACTTGTAGTCCATGTTTTTTATGCAAGGCTTTCACTGTAGCACAACAGAGCCCCAGGAATATGAGAATCATGGGAACAACTTGCTGATAAGTAAATAACAGGTCTAACGCAAATGTTTATTTTACATTCCAAAACAGTAAGGCAGAACACCAAACACCTGGCAATAAGGGAGTTTTCCTTTAACCCTTTCAGGGCTCTGGTAAAGGGGGGGAAATCATCAGCAGTATGGCTCTGTTACTGAATGCCGGGGCTTCAAAATTTCAATAGAAGTGAATAGCACTGGCAGTAGGGGTGGGGAACATTCCACCTTCATTTTATATATAATGCAAAATGTTCTTGTGGAAACTTTCATCAAGACTGGATTGACTAGTATGACTGGATTTACAGGTAAAGTAAAGCTTGAATACACCAGGACTTTCCAAAATTGTTATTTTATTCCATCTGTTTCTTTTAACTATTTGACAACTTGCAGGACACTTATTTGGAAAATGTAGCATAATAATTACTGCACAGTCGACATGGTAATACAGATTTGTGAGCTGCCAATCCCTATTAGTTTGGCCAGCCATTACATTGCAAAGAGTTGCCCTGCTTTCAGTGGGGCAGTCATGGCAGGTGGGGCATGACTGATGTGCTCTTGCATGTTAATGCACAGCATGCAGCTCGGTTTACACGCAGGAATTGCATAGAGAAAGGGGAGCGGCCGGAGTCCTGGTCTCCCTGTTGTACTCCTGTCCCTAACTTCATCTAAATGACCACATTGAGGGATCGCTGGAAGGGTGAGTCTTTGCGAGCAATCGGTGGGGTTTCAAACAGCAGTCTATTGGCCAACAGTCTATTGGCCGGCCCTGGTGTGTTTTAGACTCCAGGGGCGTCAATCAAGCTGATAGGTCTACTTTAATTAAGCTTTATGCTCTAGTGCTCTCTATACACTTGTGCCCTTATTCATCAAGCGATAGCGCCAGGTAGTGTCTGACGAGCGCCAGGTAGCGGCAGCTAACGGCGACTACCGACTCAAGTACGCCCGCGGCGGTCACAATGACGCATTTATCAAGCAAAATGAGGCTAGCGCCGGCGAGAGCGGAGGCTAGCGCGGCATTCATCATGAAGCCGCCTGGACCGAACAGCGCCGCTGCAAATTCCCTCACAGCGCCAGGTATGAGCTGTCGCTCCCTGGCGATGTCCAATGCATTTCAATGGAGCAATCTATAATAATTCATGATTAATTGGTAATAATTTTTTTTTTTGATTTTTTTAATGTCAAAAAATCGGAGACCACTTCTGCAATGTTAGGATTTATTTTTAAGTCCCAAAAAAAAAAAAAAAAAATATGTGCAGAATTGATCTAACAGGTCTGAGATTAATGTATTCATATAACGGGATGATTCTAAAAACATGTATAATGTTACATTCAAAAAATATGGTTGTTTAGGGGTTAAAAACTAGTTAATACAGATCGCCGCCAGCGCTCTGGGGTTTAAACAAGGAATGGACAGCGACAGCACATTCGGAGCGTGATTTTTTGATGAATATGAAGCTAGCCGTTCGCTCTGGCCATTCGTTGTCAGGCGCTCACATACAACGCTGGACCTGTGAAACAGCGACTCCCCAGCCCGTATTCAACATTACCGCACACCGACTGAGTCGCTGTCATCAAGCTAATGCCGGCCAAGCACAGCGAATACTGGCTGGCGCTGAAAAAATCACGCTACAGTCGCTCATCTGTCGCTACCTGGCGCTATTGATGAATCGGCCTCATATACTCTTCACTATTAAACTGTGTTTTCTGTAGTATTGCAAACTCATCAAATGTACATACAAGCAAAAAAAATATTTTTGTTTTTTTATTGCAGCAATATTGTTGCCATGCAATGTTATTATAGCCAAGTCCAGTTATATTGAACTTACAAGTCTTATGCTTGTCTGGACAAGAAGAGTTTAATTTTTCATGTAACTGGAGAGGTCATTAGACGCAACAATTTTTTTTTTTATCAAAAATTTTTATTGGAAAGAAGCAGTTATCCACATCTGTTACAAAGATATATCATACATAACAATATTGTTGACGAGATTAATTATATGACTTATGCAAAGCATTCTAATACAAAAACAACGAATCTTCGCACCATCACTTCAGATCCCTACTACAATCCAATGCCTGGAAAAAGCTTTCCCAGGCTTCAAGAGCATACTGTTCAGCACAACAAGGCCTTAAAGTGGACCGTCACCCAGGGTGATCGCCTCCCTCACCGCGGGACATCCGAGATCGGGATGTCCCGCGGTGAGGGACCCCCCCCAAAACCCCCCAAAAACGTACCTCCCGTGCGCCCCTCTAGACGTGCGCGCGCCCGCACCGGCCGTTTGTGAATGGCCGGCGCGGGCGCGCGCACTGTCAGAGGGGCGCGCGGGAGGCGGCGGCGGACGCGCTGTGTTGCCCGCCGCTGTCACCCGCTTGTCCGTTGGCGGTGATTGGTCAGCGCGACCACGTGGGAGCGTGGTGACGTGAGTTTTGGGGGCTTTCTGGGGGGTTTCAAACAGCGGGGCACCCTTAATCGGGGTGCCCCCCTGAAGTGGACCAAAACACAGGATAGTCAAAATCCTGGGTGTTGGTCCACTTTAAAAAGACCTCAATCATAACAAACAAGGGGGTAACCCCAAGTGAACACTAGAAGAGAAAGGAAACCCGGGGAAAGAGGGGGGAAGGAAAGAGGGGAAAGGTGGGAACGGGTTAAAAAAAAAAAAAAGACGCAACAAATTTATTGTACAAAAGAATAACAACACATTGTCTCATTTTATCCTTCAAGCATACAAGATGATTTAGTTGTAAGTAATCATTCTCATAACATAATAGCCCTCGTATTTGACACCGAAAGCTGGACAGTAGTTTTAATTTGTGTCCATGACTATTTAAAATTTTGGCATTCATTTTGGCATTCATTTTAGAGTAACATAAAAAAATAGAAATTATGGCAGCAACACATCTCAGATAAATTGGGACATTGCTGGAAAAATTAGTGGTATTAATGAAAGATCATTATTCTTTTTAACTACAGATGACGTAGACTTAAAAATCTCTTTGCTTGAGTTAAAATGATTTAGCAGGCAATGCCAAGCATTGGCCCATTGTGTGGGTCTAATCCTGGAAATGTTCTAAACATTTTTCTATTTTTAAGAAGAAGCATGTATTGCTGAGATATACAGTTTAAACATTTTAATTTTCTGTTTCTCTTTCTAGCACACAGAGAATAAGTCGGCATGGCCATGCAGAGCAGAGGGAATGTAATGCTGTGCTTGAGCACAGGCTGAAAGGTAGCTGGGGGGTTGCCCTTGGTCACATGAGAGAAAGGATTTTTATTTGTTCATCATCAAAGCAGAGCCCAGAAGGAGGTGGATAAATTAGAGACTGTAAATATTGCCCCAAGCTGCACAAAGCACCAAAGAAAGCTAGACAACAATCACTTAAAGTGGACCAACACCCAGGATTTTGACTATCCTGGGCCCCTCTGACAGTGCGCGCGCCCGCGCCGGCCATTCCCATACGTGCGCACGTCTAGAGGGGCGCGCGGGAGGCGGCGGCCGCCGCCGCCGCCGATGGGGTAAGTTTTTTGGGGGTTTTGGGGGGGGTCCCTTTGGGGGGGTGAGGGAGGTGATCGGCCCCGGAATCTTATAGATTCCCGGGCCGATCACCCCTGGGTGATGGTCCACTTTAAGAGGTTAGGGGACAATAGGCCTTATTAACCCCTTACATGGACAGTCCCTTTAACCATTTAAATGTCAAGCGCGTAGCGTACGTGGTTGCCTCTCCTGCCATTAAGTGAGACGTTAGAGTTACATGCTTGGCTTCACACTCACTTGACCCTTTTCTTCCAACCTGCTGGGGAGGGAAGCTTTTATAGTGCAACATCTGGGCCTCTGTTAAATCCCCCCCCCCCCAAGAAGGGGATTTCTTGGGGTATCCCCAAATGAAGCCATCAGAAAAGGTAATGAAGGACACTTATTTTGCTGATTCATCTTTTTTTTCTGTCAGGGAGGATAGGGAGGATAGTGATGTCACTACTATGCTGACATATGCCGGCTTGACTCACCCGCTCAGCAAGATTAGCCAATGAGGATCATGGATCTTGCTAAAAGAGTCTCATTTTGGGAATGTGGGAAGGAAAAAACGCACATTCTTATTTATTTTTTTATGTATTGTTTAGTATGCCCTGTCCCGAAAATAATAAGGAAATAATTCTCATGATGTCAGTGTGAGGAAAGTACATATTTTTAAGAGACTTGTTGACTGCTGACCTCGCCTATATCTCTTCTTTCTTTACCCTGTCACTTCTGCCAGATAAAGACAGAATAACCTAATAAATTAATAACAATCTTATTTTTAGACAAGATATACAACACTTGCTAATACTATATTTATCATTTATTTTCTCATAGAACAAACATATTTGTGCTAAGTTCATGATGCGAAAAGTTTCTGTTTACAAACCTTTATATTTTTTGCAATTCAAAAGTTATGTTATACGGTATAGGGTAAACACCTAGGTGGCTGGTTCATTACTAACGTCAAGTATCGGCAGATGAGCGTCTGTATAGCGGCGCTTAGAGTGACCGCTTGTAGGCGCTGTAAGCGGGTATCGGGAGCTGTAACCTAGTGACTCAGTCGCTGTAGTAACCAGGCCGGCATTGATGAATGTGATGTATGTTGTGCGCTCTAACACCAGTACATCGCTGCAGGGAGCGAAAGGTAGCACCAGCTTAGTGCGACTGACTCTCAGTGCTCCACACCATGCTTATCACAAAAGGACACACACAGCGTCGGTGCTCTAAATCTGGTCGCTATAGCATAGCGCACCAGGCTCTGTGTAATCAAAGTCTGTTTTTGAACACATATACACCTGTAACAAAGCGAAAACCCATGGAATGACATTGTTTTAACACTGTGACATTAACACTTTAGTGCCAGACCTGTAATGACAATTCTGCATAAAAATATAAAAAGTCCAAAAAGTTTCTAAAAATGTTTGTTTGCAGCCAGGAGAGGTCACACAATGATCTGAGCAAAAAATGCACGCTGTTTAAACACAAACAAATGAACAGCCATTGAAATGTATGGGAGAGCGACAGTGAGCGAAAAGTAATTCCTGGCGCTCTGGAAGCTAG
This sequence comes from Gastrophryne carolinensis, assembly GCA_027917425.1. Taxonomy (NCBI): domain Eukaryota; kingdom Metazoa; phylum Chordata; class Amphibia; order Anura; family Microhylidae; genus Gastrophryne; species Gastrophryne carolinensis. The sequence goes on along the minus strand of CM051234.1, from coordinate 208,757,622 downwards.
AGCGCTGGCGTTATGCGCTGAGCCGCCTGTAATAATATATCGGACGCTACATGGCGCTGTTAGAGTCGCTCACCATAAATGGGGTTTCATAAATGTGGTTTTGCCTACAGCGCCCGGCGTTCACCAGACGCTGACTGCCGCTACAAGGCACTACCTGGCGCTATCCCTTCCTGAATAACCCCCTTAGTGATTGTCCAGGCACACCCAAAGTTATTCTCATTGTGTAGGGCTACACAGGGCAGTGTACTTGGTCTTTGTTAGTGTTTTCTTTTCAAAAACAAAGCTATATTATCAGAATAATTATTACTTTCACCTCCTGTTGCTGTCCTCTGTGATGTGAGTGGCACACTGTGTGCATTGAATTGACGGCAGCTGAGATTTATTCTAACTTTTCTAGCTAACAGAGAAATTGTCAACCTGAAACAAGGTTTAGGAATATATTAGTAGTATGGATCAGGAGAAGGCACTGGAGGAAGATAAATAAGAAATTCACCCTCCTTTCTGTGATGAGAGCAAAGAGGCTGCATGGGACTGACACTGCATAAGGTAAGTTACCAGGCAAAATTTTAAATTGGGCTGATCAATCACTTTAACCACTCAGACAAAGCATAACTCCAAGGACCACACACAGAGCTGCCATGAGGGCAGTACAGGAAATTGTGTTGTGGAAAATAATTCTGTCCACTCCTCATCCATCCTTTGCCCACCTTTTCATCAGCAGCAGCCAATGCTCCTCCCCATGAGACCAAGAGAGGCCAGCATCACTAACACTGACCCATCTGTTTGAAACATACACAAGGATGATCGGCTGCCCCCCCCCCCCCCCCCCCCAGAAATGCCTCTGTATGCAGAGCTACTGTAAGTTTAATTATGAATATGGCTGCATTTATTTGGGGATATATAAATATTGGGGGTTGGGGGGTAGCACAGGCTCTTTTGATATACTTATACAGAGAAATGATTCATCACCTTACAGCCTTCAGAAAACTCAATAGCTGGGTCCCCATAGCCCACATTGGGGGAGCAGCACAGACTGTATGTGTTCGGAGCTTGCAACCAACCTCCAGAGTTTCCATTAAGTTCTCCTGAGCCCAGCCCCAAAGTGCCCTGTACTCACCTCTTCCAGGTGAATGGCAGGTGTCTCTCCTAAAAAATAGTAGAGTTTTGTCACATGGTGCTGAATCAATTTCACGGTCGGTATAGGCTTTATTACTTTTATCCCACAGTAGGACATTTAAGCAGGCTTTGCGTACACATTATACTAGGTGTCTGGCAGGCAAGTGTATCTTCTCCATGCCATACATAGCAGCAAAGGCAGACAAGAGGGGAGAATCACAGCTGGTATCATGTCACCAGTTGCCAGCCATGATCACATCAGCAGACAGGTGCGAGTGTGGTGTTATTTATGACACACATGCAGACATGCTCTCCAACACAAGCTCTTCAACAACTCAGAGTAAGCTAAATTAAGATTATCTAAAGAGTTGAACACATGACAGCTCAGCTGTCCATGATTATTGTAAAGACTTCGCAATGGCCCCTGCAGCAGTGGATGAGTCCCATAACCCCAGAAAGAGTGGGTCCCTAAATAAAAAAAGGGTTTAAATAATGAAATCATTAATGCAAAAAATAATGCCGACAAAAAGGGACCTTGTAACAAGTATTTTATTTATTATTAGCTGTATGATAGCACAATGTGTCTCATGGTAGATCTGACCTACTTGACACTACATATGTGGCACATTTGTCTTACTTATTAAAGACCCAATCACCCTAAAGCTGACATTTTATTTTCTAATTATATATATAAAAAGTTCAAAGCGTCCACTATTTGCTATATAGTGGGTTGAGGACCCCCACAACAATCCCTCCAGATGAGAATAACAAGAACGCAGGCAGCTCTTAAAACGTACTGGTGGAATGAGGAAGGTTGAGAACCACCAACCTCAGACAGCACCAAACAAGTACTAAGGCGTATTATATTCAGACTTCTCAGTTCCTGAGCCGTGGCACTGATTGTAGTCATCCATGTATTGACGTTTTACATGTTTTAAACATGGAGTCATGGGATAGACTGAAGACTTTTATCCAATTTAAGGAATTTTTTAATGAGCATCAATATACTTAAAGTGATTGACCACAGCTGATTGGTCCTACACTGGTGATCAACAACTCACCTGTTTGCTGGATTGCATCCCGCACTGGACAAGCACAAACGCTGGTCACCAGTACTTCCATGTCGGGATCGCACCCCATCACAGGGGTGCAGCTAAGCCCTCTTTATTGACTGCAATGGAGGGGGTGTGGGAGGCCTTATATGCAGCTCCATTGCAGTGAATGGAGAGGGTGTGGCTGAGCCCCTGTGACTGATGCTGGAGGGGTGCGATCCCGACATGGAAGTACTGGTGACCAGTGAATGTAGCCCCAACACAGCTGTCTGTCGTGTCTGTTGTGAAACCTCAATTGGGTGAGTTGCCAGTCACTGGAATAGGACTGATCTGCTTCAGGCTGACAAAAGGTAAATACCCTTTTGTTTGTTTTTTTGGGTGGTTTTACATTTTTAATCTTTGAATCTTTAACATTTGAATATATACATATTTCGGTATAAAGATAATGGAAATAGGAAGAATAGTGAATGTGCTATTAGTGATCTGCATGTCAGAGATTCTCAGAAAAGATTCACACAAGCACAAAGAAAAACCAGTATTGAGAACTTTAACGCATAGAGACAGATATTAGCCTCGATTCTAAGACACAATCGTCCAGACTTCGCTGTCTGTGAAAGTTTGGGTGGGTGTTAGTCTTTTTTTTTGCTTTTTTTCGTCCATTTTTTACTCGCACGAACGTTCGAACTAATACGTATATGCTCTTTCGATGATCCAAAGGAAATCGGAACTTTTACGGAATTTCGGCACCTCTTCCAATCCAAATCTGGATAGTTCCGATTGTTCAGAACACTTACGTTATTGCAATGGGCTGGCGATTAATTCAGAGAGCTGATTGCCGAGGGGTCAACACCCAATAAATCCGTTTCATTTTCGATCCCCTTACGGGACCATTTTGACCTCGGGAACTAGCAGGCTAGCAGCTGTCAGGAATCACCTACCTGGCCCCCGTTCCAGCGCCGTCTCCAGGCGTCCGGCCGCGGCGGTTGGTGTGCGGCGGCCGCGCCGGGCGGCGGCGGATCCGGCGGCGCCGGCTTGAGTGGCGCTCAGCTCGGTCACGCCCCCCGCTTCCTCGTCCTCTGGACGTAGTAGCTATGCCCTCCGGCGACGCTGTACTGTGCGCGCCCGCCGGAGGATCAGAGAATCTTTAAATTAAAGGGCCAATGAGCCCTAGGAGTTTAGGGAGGTGCCTCTCAGCCTGCAGACCAATCCTGGGGGGTAACCTAAAGTTAACCAACCACTTAGGGATGCGCCCTCTCAGCCCAGCAGACCAATCCTGGGTGTTATCCCAAAGTGCACCTACACTTCCCCTCCCCTGTCTGTCCCTATAAAAGCAATTCCCCCTCAGTTGGGAATTGCCTGTGATAGCGCCTTGTACCTTGCTTTGACTCGTGATATACCTTGATCTGATCTCCGTTGCCGACCCCTGCCTGAACCGACTATTCTCAATCTGATCTCCGTTGCCGACCTCTGCCTGAACCGACTATTCTGATCTCCGTTGCCGACCTCTGCCTGGATCGACTATCCTGATCTCCACTGCCGACCCCTGCCTGAACTGACCATTCTCGATCTGATCTCCGTTGCCGACCTTTGCCTTGTACCTTGACCTCGAGCTGTCTCTCCCCTCTGTACCGCTGCGAACTCTGACTCCCCGTGTCAACCTCTGGCCTGTCTCTGGACTTCCGCTACACTCGCTCTTAGCCATTGGTTCTTCAGACCTCTATTTCTGTAAGCTCTCATCCTTTGAGCCATTGAAGTCCTGGGGGCAACCAATCCCGGGCAGGCGTATTCTGCGTCCCGGCAAGCGGGGGCTCCTACAGGTGAAGCTGGCTGCGGAGATTGGGGGTTGAGGCTTACCTAGAGGGCTGGAGTTACCAGAGCGTGACAGCAGCTATGGATGACTCAAGTGCATTTGAGGAGCATAAGGATCTGCAGCTCATGGGCATTGAGATCGTCCGGAGGTCAGAGGCCAGATTGCACCGGCGGCGACGCATGGACATCAATGGCATGCATGACGTTGAGCTGTTCGAGCTCACCCGGCTTAATCGCGCTTCCCTACATAAGTTGTATAGTGAGCTGCGGCCATGGTTAGCCCGCAATTACAGGTATGACCAAGATGCTTGGCTGCCTGCAATTTTTGGCGAATGGCTCGTTCCAGAGGCTGGGTACCCTCTCCGTGGGGATCTCACAGCCTACGCTGAGCCGCGCCCTATCCAAGTTTTTGGTTTTTGTTTTCCAGAGGATATGGTAGCCAAAAACGCGATTAAGCTGGCATTTTATAATATCGCTGATATGCCCAACGTCATGGGTGCCATTGACTGTGCCCACGTAGCCCTGGTGCCTCCGGCTGCCGACGAGTACATATACAGGCAAGTTCAGTTTTTCATGTTGAGCTAATCTTTTTCATATTTTATGTTTTATTTTCATTTTTTGGTCCCTCCTTGTAAATAATCCCTCCTTCGAATTAATCCCTCCTTGTAACCTCTCCCTTATTGTAACTAGTCTCTCCTTGTAATTTTACCCTCATTGTAACTAGTCCCTCCTTGTAATTATTCCCTCACGTTAATTTGTCCTTCATTGCAAATAGTCCCTCCTTGTAACTTTTCCCTCATTGTAACTAGTCCCTCCTTGTAACTTTTCCCTCATTGTAACTTGTCCCTCCTTGTAATTTTACCCTCATTGTAACTAGTCCCTCCTTGTAATTATTCCCTCATGTTAATTTGTCCTTCATTGTAATTATTCCGTCCTTGTAATTTGTAAAGCCTTGCAAACAGTCACTCCTTGCCAAGACTCCCTCCTTGCAAAGAGTGCATGTGAACCAATGGCCCGTATTTTATGCTTTCAATTTTTTTCATGTTGTGCAAAGGCAAACATTTTAAAGTGTACTTAAAATTGAACAAGTAAATCAAAACTTTAACCCTTTCGCTGCCAGCCTACCTGCAACTTTTGCCATTCTCTGTTGCCAGACCATGTTTCACTATTTTGCGCTCCTCATGTTCAACTGCGATTTTTGAAAGGATTTCTAGGGATTTTCCAGGAAAATGATATATTGTTTTTTTCAGCAGAGTCTGGGCGTTAACATGAAATGTCTTGTTTGTAATTTTTAGGTGTATTCTCAATATTTTTGGGTGAAATATGTGAAAAAAAATTTTAAAAAATATTTTTTTACAATTTGTAGGGTTTTTTTTGTAATAAAAAATGTAAGTTTGTCAATAAAATCTTATTGCGTGGGAAATCCCAATTTCTCCCGGGTACAGCGGTACCACATATGTATTGGTAGACACCCTTTCCTGCCCAGGAGACTCCCCCAAACTGAAACAGCGCTTTAGGGGATTTTCAGATAGAATACAACTATGCTATGCAATATGCGCACCTTGCAGTTTTTCCAGAAAAACAACCCTTTACATTTGAAATACCCCCAACAAACTATATATTCTCTGGAAGTACACACCTCAAGCTTTCTAGGCGTATCAGGCATGTTGCCTGATGTGCCCATAGTTTTCTGGAAGTTATTCCTCAATGTATTCTTTAGTTGCAAAGGATTTCCCTAAAAAATGGATAAAAAAGCAGAATCAAAGCCACATTTTCCTAAAAAAACTATATACAAACAAGAAAAAACAAGTTTAATCTGAAAAAGCAACATTCCCCGAACAGAACAATACCCAACATGCATAGGTTCTGTCAAGGGAAGAGTTGGCAAACACCCCAAAGTAAAGCATGTGCGTAACGGTAATTTTACTTGAAAATTTCAGCTCTGCAGACAAAGTGCGCACCTTGCGATTTTTTGGAATATCCCTCATAAACCATACATTCCCTGAAAGTACACATGTTAAGCTTTCTAAGCGTACCCAGCTTGTTGTAGTGGGCTCATCTTTCTGGGATTAATCCCTCAAAGAATTCTTTGGTTGCGCAGGGTTTCCCTAAAAAATTTATAAAAAAAGCTGAATAAAAAACACCTTTTCCTAAAATATAAATATGCAAACCAGAAAAAACAAGCTAAGTCTGAAAGCGCAAGGTCCCCCGAACAGAAAAATACCCAACATGCATAGGTACTATTAACCCTTTTAATTGCCAGCCTACTTGAGATTTTGTCACCCTCTGTTGACAGGTCATTTTTCCCCATTTTGCGCCATGTTTTGAGCCATTTTTGCTGGGATTTTTAGGAAAATTATTTTTATATTTTTTTGCAGCAGATTTTAGGCTTTAACATGAAATGTCTTGTTTGTAAATTTTATTTTGTTTTTTTACAATATTATTAAGCAAAATAAATAAATAAATAAATAAATAAAAACATTTTTAGAAAATTGACTCCTTTATTTAAAAAAAAAAAATGTATTTTATTAAGGAAAAGCATATTGCATGTGAAAGCCCCATTTCTACCGATTAGAACGGTACCACATATTTATCGGTAGCCCCCCGTTCCTGCCTAGGAGACCCCCCTAACTGAAACAAGTACTTTATAACATTTTATAACATTTACAAATAAAATACAACTACCATCCACACTACAAAGGGTTAAATCGAGAAAAAAAATGACATAGGGGGGCATTTTTTGGGGGGATTTTTAAGGGTTAAAAACCCTTAAAAATCCCCCCATAAAATTGACATGGGGCCCCCCTTACCCAAAGTAGCCAGCCCGGGACCAGCTATGCAGGGCTTGTAGAAACAGGGCACAGGGGCCAGCTTTTGTGGCCCCTGGCCCTGCAGGCTACAAGCCCGCATAGCCCGTGGGCCCGGGCTCTTCTGCCCCCCCCTTTGGGGGGCTTTGGGGAGGCAGGTAATGGGGGTGCCAGGGGTTAATGGCAAGTCACCCGCCAGTCACAGGTGACTTGCCACCTCCCCCAACCTTGTGAACTGGTATAAGGGGTCACATGGACCCCTTACTAGTTCACAAGGGGTTAAATGTGGAATAAAAAAAACACAGACACATAAAAAAAATGATCTTTATTTTATTTTTTTTTTACTTTACTCTCCTCCGATCCTGTGTCCCCCGGCGATCTCCGCTGACAGTCTGCTCGCTGTTTGGAACAGAGAGCCTGGGGAGGGGGGGCCATCACAGCCCTCTCCTCCTCCTCTGCTCTCTGCTCCAAGCACCGAGCAGACTGATTCAGTCTCGGGGGCTTGGACAGAAGAAGCCGGTTGCTGGTGACATCACAATGAGGTCACCTGGCCCCGCCCCCAAGAGGCGGGGCTAGCAGTCGCGATGCAGGAAGTGGGGGGAGAGGGCATTTTCTGTCCTCTCCTCGCACCGAAGAGGCTGGGGGGGCGATCGGAGGCCCCCCAGTGAAGAGAAGACCCGGCGGGAGGCAGCACGACCACAGGTAAGCAAATGTCATTTTTTTTTTTTTTTTACAGTTAGCAGCTGCTGCCGAATCGGGGGGTGGCCTATTCCGGGGGCTCTCCTGGGGCCATCCGACCCCCCACAGGGGATCGGATGGCACCAAATTAAAGAGGAGACCCGGCCGGATCCAACGAGGGGTCAGGTGAGTATTTTTCATTTTTATTTTTTTAACTAGCAGCGGGGAAATTCGAGCACGTAACACCTACGGGCTTGGCACTTAAGGCCCAGCCAAGCCAGCACGTAGGTGTTACGTGCTTGACAACAAAAGGGTTAAAGGGTCTAACATACATATCCTTTTTGTGGGCACTAAAATTTAATGTAGTTATTTGGTGTGATTTGTATTGCCATCCACGTTTTACTTAGGGTGTTATGAGTTAGTGTTTAAATCATTTTGCAAGCGTTACTGATGTTTTTTTATCTTTTTTTTCCCAGAAACCGCAAAATGGGCCACTCACTGAATGTGCAAGCAGTGGTGGCCCAGGCATCCTCGCCGGCTACCCAGGCTCATCCCATGACGTCTACATCCTTAGAAGATCTGGATTGTTCTGTCGGTTTGAGTCTGGGGAATTTTCCGGTGCATGGCTCCTTGGTAAGTTGAGTCCAATAACATCATTTTATTTTCTATGTATGGCTATATTTTTTGTTTGGTTCCCCTTTCTTAAACTATGCCTTTTTCCTCACCTTGGTAACATGTGAAACACGACTGTACCCATGACATTAGCAAAAAAACCAAGGCTGGCCAAATGTTTGTCCTGCATTGTTAAAACTCTAAAGAGTAATTTGAGTCAAATTAGTAATCAGTCTTCCCCACACTTTTCTGTAAATCTGTTTTTGACTTTATCATAGGGTCTGCGCCATCTTTGCTTAGATGCATTACACTTACTGAGTAGAGGAGAGCGGGATAAAGTGCAGGGTCCGGCTTAGACCTGTTTTGCACTCAGACAAAGAAGATAATGGGTCATGCAAACTTAACCCATCCAAGATTGCTGAGCAGCACAGATTTGTTTCTTTGGCGATTTGCCCTGTGCAGTATGTATGCTCATGTTTTGGGGACATTGTCACCTAGCCTCTTTTTCAGCTAGCTTGTGGGTTTTTTGGCTGTAATGTATGCAGTAATATTTTTTTTTCCCTTTCATTTTTCAAGAAGATTCCGGATATCCACTCCTCCCGTGGCTGTTGACGCCTGTACTACGCCCACAGAATGCCGCCCAAGAGGCCTATAATAGGGCGCACCGCAAAACCAGGGCAGTGGTGCAGAGGGCCTTTGGCCTATTGAAGACCCGATTTAGATGTTTGGACCATACCGGGGGATCCCTTCAGTATGACCCAAAAAAGGTCATAGATATTATAATGGCCTGTGCTGCACTGCATAATTTTGCTATCTTGCAGCGGGTCCCCCGGTATGTAGATTTGCCACCCTCTCCACCCGCCGATGAGCCAGAGGATGCCTATGTTGGGCAGCACAGTGCGTCTGGGCAAGCCGTCCATGCTAATCTAATAGCAACACATTTTGCTTAATTGTTTTCTCCTTTTTTTTTTTTTTTTTTTTTTTTTACATTGTTTGTTGTTATTGCTTTGTGCCATTTGGTTTTGGCTTTCTGTTTTATTAATAACAAAACAGTATTGAATTAATTTCCAAAACCATCAACAATGTATTAAGGGGTTTATTTATCAAGGGCTAGCACCAGGTAGTGTCTGACGAGCGCCAGGTACCGCCAGCTAACGGCGGCTACCGACTCAAGTACGCCCGGCGGCGGTCACAATGACGCATTTATCATGCTAAATGAGGCTAGCGCCGGCGAGAGCATCAGCTAGCGCGCGATTCATCATGTAGCCAACTGCAACGAACAGCGCCACTGATAATTCTATCACAGCGACAGGTATGACCTGGCGCTCCCTGGCGTTGTCCAATGCATTTCAATGGAGCAATCTTTAAATAATCATAAATAATTGCTTTTTTAATTTTTTTTTTTTTTTTAATGTCAAAAATTCTGTGACCACTTCTGCAATGTTAGGATTTTTTTTTAAGTTAAAAAAAAAAAAAAAAAATATTGTGCAGAATTGATATTACAGGTCTGATATTAATGTATTCATATTACAAAATGCTTAGAAAAACTTGTATAATTTTTACATTAAAAAAAAAGGTTGTTTGGGGGTTAAAAACTACTTTACACACATCGCCGCCAGCGCTCTGGGGTTTAAACAAGGAATTCACAGCGCGATAAATTTTTGAGCGTGATTTGTTAATGAATCTGCAGCAAGCCGTTCGCTCTGGCCATTCGCTGTCAGGCGCACCCATAAAAAGCAGAACCTGTGAAACATCGACCCCTAACCCCGTATTCAACATTACCGCACACCGACTGAGTTGCTGTCAACAGGCAAACCCCGGCCAAGCACAGCGAATACTAGCTGGCGCTGTGAAAATCACGCTACTGGCGCTCATCTGTCGATACCTGGCGCTATTAATGAATCGGCCTCTTAGACTCTTTTTTGAATATTTTTGTGTGTTTGTTTTTGGGGCTACTTTAAGTCATATTTATTATCCAAAAACCGAAAGACAGTAACTTAGTCATAAACACGTTTGTTTTATTTTTAAAGGTATACATTTTTTAACATAACAATTGTAGTTGATGGTCACTCACATAGTATATAATTTATGCCAAAACATGCCACATAGCAATTGCACACAGCCTAGATTTACAAAGTAAGGCACTCCAGGACAAAGTTAACCTTCAAAAGAACATAGTAACATATGTGTGCCAAGCATTGTCAAGGGTATAAATCACAGATGTTACATTGTAAAAATAGGGACAAAAACACACCCTCTCCTGCTTGGCCACATTTGCCACAGGCACAGGTTGAAAGCAGACATACGTATGCCACATCTACACCTTTTACTCAGTGGCCCACCCAAACAAGAACACCCAGTCCCAATCCAAGTATAGTAAAATCTCAGCCAGGGTCCAAGGTAGAAGTTTGCCAGACCAGAATGTCACACAATCATGCCTACAAACAGGAGGAGCCACAACCAATGTAATTATGGCCAAGGCTGCAGCGCAACAGCTTGAGTGGCCGCTTCAGTGAGGCTTGACCTCTGGCATTGGCTAGTGGCCTACCTCAGCACTCGAATTAGCTATATGGGGGCAAATCCAAACCATACAAGCAAAGCCATACCAAAATGCTAGATTGGTAGGGCTCACCAGACAAGTCAATACAGTGGGGATGTAGAGCAAAGATGTAGAACAGATTCAGACCAAATATACCTTAATATGGGGGATGCTCATAGAACCCAGGTTGTAGCCCTTGGTGGTGGGCCCTAACCTGGGCCTGTGTGGCATTCAGAATCTACAACTGTTCCAAAATGTTTCTTTGGTTAGTTTGCAATTCAGCCATGCTGGCCCTGAATTCTGTTGTCAAGTTGGCCATGTGGCTGTTATGGGTCCTAAATTCAGTCAGTATGGCACTTAAGGTATTATTAAGGTTCTCTAATTGGGCATTAATATTCTCGTGGTTTTGTTGATTTTGGCGCCGAAATAGCCGCCTCTCATGGTGCAATGCTGACTCCATCATCTGCACGCCCCTCCCCTGGGAAACTGGGCGACGTTGCTGAGTACGTCTCCCAATTCCCCGGGTTGTGGGGCGTGCAGATGATGTTGCTCTAGGACCCCCAACAGCCACAGGTATGCTGTGCAAATCCTCAACAGCAGATCTTAAACTGGGGACTGGAGGGTCAGTCTCTGCATGCTGCCCACGATGTGCAGGCAGCATGCAGCCAGCTTCCCTCTGCTGCTGAGGATTTGTCTGAGAAACATTTTGGGACAGTTGCAGATTCTGGCCCAGGGGGAGATCTTCATAAGGTCCAATGAAGGTTCCATCCTCCTCCAGCTCCTGGATTTCCTCCCTCAGTGTCGCTCTGTTGGGACATGTAAATGAAAAAGGTTCAGTGTGGGGAATACATATGTAATTCAGCCAAAAGAAACATGGCAAGGCACATGCATACGCAACATCATAAAAAAACACTTACCGTAGATATCGGATCCTGGGTCCGAGGCAGCACAGAAGTAGACGGCATTGTTAAACTGGCTGAGGATTCCCCACTAGCTGAGGGATGAGGCTGGGCTGCATTAGAAGAAAACAAACAATGTCAACACACAACTATGCATTGGTGATGGTTAATAACACATATGCTTAAATCAAACACGTGGCCAAGCTGGAATGGCCACTACCACAACGGTGCAACTTGACCTTCACTATGAATGACTTTATCTTGAAAATGGATTCACAAACAAGTAAATACACATTGGTCACATGAAGCCAACCAAACATGCAAGTACTGCCTGTTGTGTGTGTTTAAACATCCTTTATAGGCCATTAAGTGAACACACTCAGCTGGCAAATAGCAGTTACTATATGATTCTGGTGGTTACCATTGTATCTATGAAAACATTGCAATCACCCCATCTTAAGCCATTGGGCCCCAAGCACAGCTCCAACCCAAGTGGGCAATAGAAAAAGATGTAAGTGTTGCATGTGATTGAATAGAAATACATAGCATGCAGTCCTTTGCTAATCTCAGTACTTTACTACTCTTCCTAAATGTTCTGAAACGTCATGTATGGGCCAGCAAATTTGCAAATTATCTGTCGACACACATGACACACCCTGGTCAAATTGATCACTCCACTACAAGGCACACCCTAGGGGCATGTGTTTAGATATGCCTTGCTGGCTAATTTCACTGGTCGGTCCATTTTTAGGGAAATTCACACATTACTAACCTGCAGAAATTGGCGGGTTGTCCGTGCCCTGTTGTGCCGAGTGTCCCTCTAACGCAACAGGATGTAGCAGGCCCAGCACCATCTCCTCTGCCTGGGTAAATTTCAATTTAGTGGGGAATCCTCCGCCAGTTTGTAAGCTGAAAAACATAGTTGCCTTTTATTCTCTTTCTTCCGTGCGGCATATTTGAGGTCCGATATTTTCCGTTGAATCTGTTCTACATCTTTGAGCTCGTCCCCCGCTGCATTGACTTGTCTGGTGAGTTCTGCCAAAATCTCCGCTTTGCACTGCTTGCTTGTTGATTTGGATTTTCTCCCATATAGCTCATCATAATATAACGTGAGACCACTAGCCAATGCCAGAGTTTGGGCCTCACCAAAACGGCCACTCAAGTGGCCTCTGCGCAATGTGCACCCTGTTTGTGGTGGTTGTGGCTCCTCATTGTTTCCAGGCAAATGGGGTGACATTCTGGCCTGGGTGTGTGTTGGAGAAATCAAGGACTGGAGGCTGGCTGCTGATCGAACTGGACTGGGAAAGGGACTGGGTGTTCGTGGCTGTGTGGCCACAGAAGTTGCAGGGGTTGATGTGGCATAGGGTGATTGCCTGCCCACCAGTGCCGGTGGGGAATGTGGCCGAGGAAGAGAGGGTCTTGAGGAGCTGGAACTTGTGCTTGGGGCCCTGTGGCTCTGTGGGCCCTTGGAAGGAGCATGGCCCTCGGAGGTACTTGGCTGGGGTGACCCAGAGCTTGTTGTTCTGCCACTCTTGCCCGTCGATTGGTCACCACGTGCGGGTGGGGAGGGGGAGCTTGGCATTGTCTGCCTTTTAGGGCTTTTGCCCCTGCTGTGGCTTCTTTTGCATCTGGGGCTTCTGGCCCTGCTGTGGCTTCTTTGGCATCTGGGGCTTTTGCCCCTGCTGTGGCTTCTTTGGCGTCTGGGGCTTCTGGCCCTGCTGTGGCTTTTTTGGAATCTGGGGCTTCTGGCCCTGCTGTGGCTTCTTTGGCGTGTGGGGCTTTTGCCCCTGCTGTGGCTTCTTTGGCGTCTGGGGCTTCTGGCCCTGCTGTGGCTTCTTTGGTGTCTGGGGCTTCTGGCCCTGCTGTGGCTTCTTTGGCGTCTGGGGCTTCTGCCCCTGCTGTGGCTTCTTTGGCATCTGGGGCTTCTGGCCCTGCTGTGGCTTCTTTGGCGTCTGGGGCTTCTGGCCCTGCTGTGGCTTCTTGGGTGTCTGGGGCTTCTTTGCCGGCTTGGGCTTCGTTCATGGTGTTTTTGGCCTTGGAACACTGCCTTGGTGGCACGTGGGGGGGGATGTTGGTCCGGGGGGGCTGGGGCTTCGCACCCTCTTACCAGGTTTGACCACCTCCCTTGGGGTAGGCTTGGTGGCCTGTGTCTTGCTCTCTGGTTGTGCCTCCTTTTTTTTGGGAGTAGTGGTGGGTTGCTTGGCCGGAGCACTGTTTTTTTGCCGCAGTTTGGCTTTGGGCATTTGTGAGCGAGTTTTGGGCCCTTCTGATGCCTCCTGGTGCTTGGGTGCCTTTTTGCCGCTTGCCACTGATTGTTTCTTGGGTGCCATTTTGCACGGACTCTGAAAGAGAATGAGATGTGTGTCCCGGAACCTTTAAATAAGATTTGCGGACTGTGACGCCTACGCGCTTGCGTACGTGTGCGTACGGCCGTTCGTTCGGCCGTGCGGAACCCGGAGACCGCTGGGGCATTACTTATCTGCTGCAGACAAGAGGCAAGATGGCGCCCACAATCTTCACCCGCCAACAAGAAGAGATCATCATGCTTGTAAGTGTCTTTTACTGCCTTTGATTTGCCATCTAAATGCATGCCTAGCTCTTAAGGAAGCGCATGACGAAAGGGTTTGTTTAAAAAGTGTCTCAAACTCCGTGGCCAACCGAAGTGAGGGCCCACATGTGCGAACCAACATTGAGGCCAGCTTAAAGGATTGTATTAGGCTCCAAATGTGTATGTTAATGTCATTTAGTCAAATGATTGATTGTTGACAGATATTTGTATGCAGTTTTAACTAAAACCTAGCTTGATTTTGTATTTTGCAGACCATGCTGGAGCGCAGGTACGACTACCTGCCCAACTCTTTTGAAAAGCGCACCATCGCACTGGAGATCATTGCCAAAATACAACTTCAACGGACACCACTTTCACCCACACGCAGATCATGCAGCATTGGTCGGACCTGAAACGACTGCACATGCCCCGGGTGCGGTGCTTTTTCGGAATCCATTTCCCTAGTAAGTACATAGCGATTGCATGCTACATGTAACTGATGCAGAAGGTAGGCATTGATTTATAATTGTATTTCTTTTGTAGTGCTGGAAATGGATTACCGAATCCGCCGCACCCGGAGGCGCACAGGCCGACCAGTGCTGCATAAATCTGCAGCTGGAAGTGAAGGTGGTGGATCTCCAGTGCGACGTCCTACCCCTCCTCTGTTGGTTCCTCAGACCAGCCCCTGGACCTTTCCACAGAGGAGGGGCGGCACGGCGTGGGCAGGGAGTCGTACCCAGTGACGCATGCCGGAGCCTCTGGTATGTGACTCTTCATGTAACCGCACACACATATACATGCTATTTCCACCCAAGCTGATTCCCTTAATCTGTTTTTGTAGATGCTTCGGGAGCGGGTGAAGATGCGCAGGCTGCAGCAGATCTCGCCCAGGAGGCACAGGGAGAAGGTGAGTGATGTGACACACACATTGAAAATGACATTTGATTACTGTTGACTAAGACATTATAAATGACCCTATTTGCCATGTCTCAACAGGCTCTACTTCACAACAGTGGCAGGGCCAAGGACGTAGGGTTGTCCCCAACGAGGCATCCGTAGGCCACCAACCAAGTAAGTTGTAATGTCATTCTTTGCAGTATGTGTTAAGTGACATGGTCACCCAGATACATAAAGGCAGAGTCAATGTCATTAGCAGAATGACCTGTGGCCACTTCCTTAGAGTAATTACTTTCCAGAATGACCTGTGCCCACTTCCTTAGAGTAATTACTTACCAGAATGACCTCTGCCCACTTCCTTAGAGTAATGACTTAGCAGAATGACCTCTGCCCACTCTGCCCACTTACTCTGCTCACTTACTTAGACAGAGTCAATGTCATTAGCAGAATGACCTGTGGCCACTTCCTTAGAGTAATTACTTACCAGAATGACCTGTGCCCACTTCCTTAGAGTAATTACTTACCAGAATGACCTGTGGCCACTTCCTTAGAGTAATGACTTAGCAGAATGACCTCTGCCCACTTACTTAGAGTAATGACTTTGCAGAATGACCTCTGCTCACTTACTTAGAGTAATGACTTAGCAGAATGACATATGTCGTGATTATTTAGGTTGGCAACTAACAAACATTCCATCCACAGGTGAGAAACATGTATTTGTCGCCAAATAATGTTTTTGTATCAATTTTATACAGGGACCACACGGGCAAGAGTTGAAGAAATGAATCGAAGGGTCCTTGGGTTGGTGGCTGATATGCAGCAGCTGGTTGACTCGTTGGGGACAACAGAAGAAGAATAGTGTTCTGGGTCCTGTCATTGTTTTTATTAATGTAAACAGTTTTAAAAATTAGAAAGTTTTACAGATTTTAAATTTTATTGTGTATTAACATTTTTTTAAAATTTGTAAACTAAAAAAATTTACAAATGCCAACAAAAAATGGCCTTCAACTAAAAAACCAAAAAAAAAACAAAAACAATGTTTCAGTGTCATTTTTTTACACAAATACATTAACATGAAACGAAGGTTTCAGTAAAGATTCAGATGAACAGGAAGTGGTTTGGGTAAGTTTTAGGGTCCTAAAATGGAAGAAGAACCTAACCGCGAAGTGGTTTGGGTAAGTTTTAGGGGCCTAAAATGGAAGAAGAACCTAACCTCGAAGTGGTTTGGGTAAGTTTTAGGGGCCTAAAATGGAAGAAGAACATAACCGCGAAATGGTTTGGGTAAGTTGTAAGGGTCCAAAAGGGAAGCTGGAGGATTGTGGTAAGTGGCTGGGGTGAGCTTTAAGGGTCCAAAAGGGAAGATGGAGGATAGTGGTAAGGGGTTGGGGTGAGCTTTAAGGGTCCAAAAGGGAAGATGGAGGATAGAGGACGTTTGTAGTGCGCAGGCGCAAAATCACAAGGATTTCCGTCTGGACGATGAGAAAATGAAACAGAAAAGTCACGATGGAAAATGACATCCTCGTACTCTGGCATACGAACGGACGGAAACTTTACAGAAGGTTTACAATGCATGCATAGAATCGCTTGCACACTCATACGAGAGCGGGAAATTTTGAAAATAATACGAAATCGGCACTAAAACGGAAGGTTTTTTTTGTCTCTCTGAATCGAGCCTATTGTGCAAAAACAAAGGTTTAATAATGGCAGAACTGTATACAGGGATAACAGCAAAACAAGCTAAACTAGAGATAGATGGATGTTAACATTCAAGAATCTAAGAATGCAGATGTCAGGGGTGTAACGAGCAAACATCAAAGCATGCAGGAATCTAGTCCAAAAGGCCAAAGTCAGAAATCAGTGGGAGTCCAGGGCCTAGCCACAGGTGACATTAAATGCTGATCCATCAGCTGCAAGGGTTGACCAGTTTATGAAGGCCAGGTCCTGTTAAACACAGGTGCTGGTAATCACCAGCACCTCTGCAGCAGAGGGCCACCTGCTGGTGGAGCAGCATAACACGGGGAAATAAAGGGAAATCGAGTCAGCAATAACAAACACCATGTAACAGCAGGCTCCCATGTTGTGAAGGAACCCCGGACCTTTCACTGCATCTCATATTTGCACATTGTATTACTAGCACTGTGTGTTTTTCCAGTATGGCATAGGTTGGTGGTTAACCCTGGAACAGTGCTGGCCAGATCTTGTGCGATGGGTCTGTTACTGCCTTTTTATTCATGTTCTAAACTTTTAAAGCTTTCCCACCATCACCTCAGGCTAGCCAGAGGAAGGAACCAGAGGGCATTCATTTCCCCTGCTTACTTTACGCTTTACAGGGATGCCAACCTGACCCATTCCTGCAGGATAATTTTTCTCCGGTCCTGCACTTGGCGTGATTATTTTCCACTCCTGCACTTAGCACTGACCATTTACCTCAACACACATGGACTTTGCACAGGTTTGTTGAAGTAAATGGTCAGTGCTAAGTGCAGGATTGGCAACTCTGCCACTGATAGCTCTACTGCAGGCCCTGTTATGTGAAGCTGGGTGCCGTATTTTCAGAATCCAGCTGTTCACAGGTGTTCAGCTTCTCTGCCAAGTAGCATATTGAAAGTAATGGGATCCTCGGTCTGACTTCATACACAGGACATGCCAATCTACAGGCCAAAACGTGGAAGTGTGGTTCAAGGCTTCAAATACAGAGCCTACTGGAGAGTGATCAGTGCCACGGGAGTAAATATAATAAAGGTAAGCCCATTGTGCTCTCTGCCCTCCTCCTTCTCTCATGTATAGATAAACATTAAAGTTGAGCATATACAGATTCCCTGCTCAACGTCTCTAAGCCACGCAGTAACTTCTTCCCTCTTTGATCTTTGCAAGAATCTTAAATGAACAGAGCAAAAGTGTCATGTAATTGTGGGAACAAAAACGTTTTCCTTGGTCATGGAATGTGGGACCACAGTGGAATTAATATATCCTCTATTTTACACTGTGGCATCCCCATTAGTCTATGAAATATTCCTGAAATATTTCTCTCAGCACTTTTTCCAAAAGTTATAAAATTTTAAACTGCAAATGTTTAAACTGTGTCCTTTGTATGCCTGTTTGCTGTTCAGTCTGCAGTTGGCATACTAGAAGAATTAGGTGGGTTCAGAGAGCACAATAAGCTTGCCTCATAATTACTCCGGTGATTCAGCACAGTGCCAAAATGAAATTTCGCACCGTTCTTTTGAAAAATTATGCATTTTCACATAGTAGTTTTAGGTGTTGCTATTCAGCACTATTTATTTTTAAGCTGTACAAATATTTTTTCTGTATTTTTTTCACCTGACCTGACCTGACCTGATTGTTCTCATGCAATAAAAAATTGCTCTCCACCATTCACTTGTCAAGTGTTCCACATGTATGTTCTGACTCACAGGTAATTAGCTAGAAAGAGAAAACAACCTTTCAAATGACAACTCCTAAGGTACATAGGACAGGCACACACTGCAAGCAAGGACACTACTTACCAAAACAAAGGCTCACATGCTAATGCATATTCCTATCCAGGCCTTAGGGAGCAGTCTGCAACCTGTTTTTTTTTTCTCTTCTGTGTATATAGTTACTACTTATTCTTATATTTTATTACTTTTATACATAATACATAGCACCAGAAGAAAAAATATTACATTTTAGGAGAGTAATCTGCCATCCCCTTGAAAGAGCACTGTCCACAGAGCTTCAGATGCTTGTAACAGCAGACAAGGCAGCCACACAGAGAACAGGCCTATGCCCGTGAACAATGGTTGCCTACAAGGGGACCAAAGAGGGGGAAGTATTGATAAATGTAATATACAACAGCATGTTAAAAGACACTATAAAAGCAAAAACAAAAATAAAACAAATAAAAGAAAGACACATTAGCAAAACATAAACATATCTACAAATAAATAAATTGTTATGAAATTGTTATATAACAATAAACTTTACACATAAACAGTTAAAAATGGATTAAATAATTAAAAAACAAGACAACATAACAGCCAATACAATGCAATATAAACTTTTCTTTTTGCAAGGTTGCTATCTGCTTAGAGGAGAAAGCACTATAAACATGTATACAATAAAATAAATAAAGACAACATATTAAATAAAATATTTATAAAATTGAATAAATAACTTTGCTTTATACATTGATGTTTATGGGAGAATTCTGCATACGGATGCCTTTTATTTTAGGACTTAAGCATATGTTTGCACCCATGCAAAAATGTGTTTTGCATGTTTTCGCATGGGTGCGAACATGTGTATGTTTATTGGGGTACACACTGTATTCTATAGATAATTTGCCCCTGAATGGAAGGGGGCTGCTGTGCTGGGTAAGAGGATACTAGAAGGGGTATTTAAACTAGAGATGAGGTGAGACAAAGGGGAAGACAGGTTACTTAGGGGACAACACATACCGGTGTGTGAGGAATTAGAAGGGGAGTGCTATGATGGATAAGGAGATCCATGTGTTGCAAACCAGCAGAGAAAAATTAGCATGCATTACTGCAGAAGCTAATACTAAAGCTCAGCGCGTCAAACTAGATAGGAACTTGTGTATGCTGTGTAAGTGTATGTTCACAAATGTCAGAAGTCTGGCAAGTAAAGTGGGGGAGCTTAAGGCTCTGGTACTGGAAGAAAATATTGATGTTATAGGTGTGGTTGATACATGGCTGGATTCCACATATAACTGGTCTGTCAATTTTCAAGGTTGCTCTCTTTCAGCAAGAATTCAAAGCATATATTAATGAGGGGATACTAGCAGAAAATTATGGGGATTTAGAATCCTTGTGGGTACAAGTGTGGGGTGATGCAATGTTAAAATACAATTTGATGTAATCTATAGATGCCCAAACATAACTGAGGAAATAGAGGGTCAGCTGCATAAACAGGTAGTGGGTGTCACAGGTTGGTACAGTGGTGGTAATGGGGGACTTCAACTACCCAGGTATCGACTGGAGACATGGTTCTTCTACTACAAGCATCCCTCAGTTTGCTACAAGATAGCTATATGCATCAGTTCGTGGAGGCACCTACTAGGATTGATGCTCTTTTGGATCTGGTAATATCAAATAATGATGACCTGATAGGGATGATAACAGTACATGAAAATCTTGATAACAGTGACCACGATATAGTTGTATTCAACATAAACTGTAATAATGATTTTCTGTCCGGAAAGGCAAAATCACAGAATTTTAGGAAGGCCAACTTCCCCAGGCTCAGGGCGGCACTCCAGGACAGACTGGGAGCATCTTTTGAAGAATAAGGATGGCAAATGGGAGTGATTGAAATCATTTGTGAGTACCAACATTGCAAAATGTATTCCTATGGGTAACAAATATAAGCGGCTAAAATTAAACCCATCATGGCTGACACCTGCGGTTAAAAGGGCAATAAAGAACAAGAAAAGGACATTTAAAAATTACAAGGCTGCGGTCTCAGCTGTAACCATTGAAAATTATAATTTAGTAAAATAAAAAATGTACGAAAGAAATAAGGCTGGCAAAAGCACAAAATGAAAGAAATGTGGCCAAAGAAAGCATATATATATATATATATATATATTCATTCAAAGAATAATAAATCATAACAGGTAGGCGCCTAATTAATGATAATGGGGAAATGGTAACTAGGGATGAAGAGAAGGCGGATCTGTTAAATGTTTAGCTCTGTGTACACAAGAGAGAAGCAATGAGCCATCACAGGGATGCCACTGATAGCAATAGTACAAGTACAAGACTCAACAGGCTAAACATGAATATCATACTCATAAATAATTTAAATGTGAATAAGACTGCAGGACCAGATAGACTTCACCCAAGAGTTCTTAAAGAACTCAGCTCTGTTTTCATCACCCCTGTTCTTGATCTTTAAAGACTCACTAATAATTGGTATAGTGCCAAGGGACTGGCGCAAGGCAAATGTGGTGCACATTTTTCAAAAGGGTTCTAGGTCTTCTGTGGGCAATTACAGGCCTGTAAATGTAACATCCATTGTGGGGAAATTGCTTGAGAAGCTATTAAGGGACTACATATACAAATATGAAACTATGCAAAATATTATAAGTGACAACCAGCACGGTTTTACTAAGGGCAGAAGCTGCCAAACTAACCGGATTAGCTTCCATGAGGAGGTGAGTAGAAGCCTGGACAGAGGGGTGGCTGTAGATATAGTTTTTTTAGGTTTTTGCAAAAACATTTTACACTGTCCCCCATAGATGCTTATTGGGGAAATTGGGGTCTTCTGGATTAGAAAATATAGTTTGTAACTGGATTGAAAACTAGCTGAAGGATCATGGGCATTGAGTTGTGGTTAATGATACCTACTCTGAATGGTTACCGGTTGTAAGCTGTATACCCCATGTATACCCCATGACACAAAGATATGTAGCACAATGCAGTGTATTGAAGATTTCCAGAAGCTTCAAGCTGACCTATCTGGGCATACACTTGGAAAATGAAGTTCAATGTGGAGAAATGTAAAGTCATGCACTTCTAATAACCTGAAGGCCACATATGTCCTCAGGGGAATTAAATGGAAGAATCGCTTGTTGAGAAGGATCTGGGGGTACTGGTAGACCACAGGCTAAATAACAGCATGCAATGTCAAGCAGTAGCTTCCAAGGCCACCAATATATTATCATGCATTAAAAGAAGCATGGAATCACAGGATAGGGATGTAATTTTGCCTCTTTACAAGGCACCATCACCTGGAATATGCCATCCAGTTCTTGGCACCAGTTCATAACAAGAATGTTCTGACTATGGAAAGGGAGCAGAGGAGAGCCACCAAACTAATAAGAGGAATGAAGGACCTAAGTTGTGAGGAAAGATTACTAGAATTAAATCTGTTTACTCTTGAAAGATGATGACTGAGGGGGACATGATTAACTTGTATAAATATATAAATGGGCAATATAAAAAATATGCGGAAACACTATTTCAGGTAAAATCCCTTCGAGGGACAATCATTGTTTACCAGAAGAACTATAAATTTGTGGAATAGCCTCCCACAGAAGCTTGCTACGGCATCAAACCCTGACAACTTCAAAAAAGGATTAGATGCATATCTAGAAGAAAATAACATTAACAGCTACTATTAGCTGTTATCAGTAAAAAAATAATAAAATAAATAAAATAAAAATTCGTATGCAAATATATATTCATTATAAGAATATTTTTTTCGCACACTATTGAATTGGCTGTGCAATACTTCTGCAGGGCATTGTACATTTTAGAATGGCAGCAATTAATGGACCGATTATAAAATTATGAATAAAAGCTTTCTGCTAAACAAAAGTATGATTACATTTTTTCCATCCTCTGTTGCAGATGGAGTCTTGATGGCAACTCACACAGCATGCTGAATTTAGATATTTCAGAATTGCTTTTTTCTTGAGCATATAATACCATAGGTGTCCTGTAACTGTGAATAGCTGAAGTTTCAGTTTTTAGCTTGGACAAGTTATGAAATGACAAGAGCTTAATTAAATGTTCAAGGTATGATAACATTCGGGAAAAAATGTGTACTTAATACTTTCAACAACCACCTACTGAGGATGTAAAAGCAGAAACTGGCTCAACAAGAATGTGAAGTTCTATTTCTGCATGCAAAACTGCTGCAGGCCATTGTTGGTGAATTTCATTTTTATTATAACTGATTGTGAACTGGTAAGGGGTATCATGGACCCCTATACCATTTCAAAAATGTGGGGCTGTCAGCAGCTGGCATGCATCTGGTGGCTTGCCATTATTCCTCGCCTAATGAAACACATTCCCATTGGACCTGTGGGGGTGTCTATGAGCAGTGTCTATGAGCAATGTTAAATACAGTCTAAATAAAGTCTAATCTAAATGCAATCCAAGTACATTTAGTATAAATAATAGTAAACCCAGAATAGAATAAATATTCCAATGTTAGTCCCAAATTAACTCAAAACATAATTACATTATTATTATTATTGCTTAAGTGAGTGAGGATATACAGATACCCCACTATAGTGGTACCAAAGCAAATAATAATAAACAGGAACTATACCCAAACATATCACAACATGCAGCTATAAAAAAAGTATAAATATTGTCTTGTGATTGAATGATGAAGAAGGGAGCCTATACCTTGTGCCATGTACTGTATCACATCATAGCTACTAAACACCCCCTCGGTGGATTTGGATTTAATCAGATTTAATCCTGTCAGTTGACTGTTAATGATATTTTTTGAAATGTATATCAATAACACCTGCCTCCAGAACAATGTGAGCTTGAGCTGAGATTCTTCAGTTAGTGACTATTCAAATACATTAAAATCAATCATGGTGATTACAGAATTCATTTTCCATTGGTCAGATGTTGAGGTTTTGTCACGTCAAAAGTGTTTTAAATTATGTAAACAAAACACATAATTCAATTTCTGCAAGAAAAGTATTATAAGAGCTTGTGGATGATTAAAAATAATATGTTTCATTTTGAAGAAGTAATAGTTTGTTGAAGACATGACTCTGCAAAATTAATGAACAAGCAGTGTCCTCCTGCAAACTCAAACATTTTATTCATACATTACTTCAGAGACATTTCCTTTTGAGGATTATCTTAGGGATTTGAAGTCAACGTTGTGCTTTAAAAACAGACACGTTGATTGTGCAGCAATTTAGAATAGAAACATAGAAACATAGAAGGTTGACGGCAGAAGGAGACCATACGGTTCCTCTAGTCTGCCCTTATGTGTATACTGTATGTACTCTTTATCTTAGGATAGATGTGTGCTTATCCCAGGCATGTTTTAATTCAGTGACTGTTGATTTTTCAACTACCTCTGCTGGAAGTTTGTTCCAAGCATCTACTACTCTTTACTACTAGCTTCAGGTTGTGCCCCCTTGTTCTATCTTTAAGCTTCTTCTTAAAAACACTTCCCTCCTGAACCTTATTCAATCCTTTCACATATTTAAAGGTCTCAATCGTGTCCCACCTCTCCCTTCTTTCCTCCAGACTGTACAAATTAAGTTCTTTAAGTCTCTCCTGATAAGTTTTAAGTTTAAGTCCTTCCACCATTTTCGTTGCCCGCCTTTGTACATGTTCTATTTGAATAATGTCTTTTTGCAGGTAAGGTCTCCAGAACTGCACACAGTATTGTAGCTGTGGCCTTACCAGGGCTCTATACAGCTGCATCACAACCTCCCTCTTCCTACTGGTGATGCCTCGAGCTATGCAGCCGATCATTCTGCTTGCTTTTCCCACTGGCTACACTGTCCACTTGCAGTGTCTGCTATTTTCATCAAATTAGTACTGCACAAGTGCTCTATGTAGCATATATAACCTTGAATTCCAATGCATCACAAAGGAGGCAGTTTGCAGAGCAGCACTTGGCTGATGTGGCCCATTTGGGGGAGGATGAGGAAAAGGAGACAGAGGAGTATAGGGCGAAAAAGAGGAGGGTTGTACAGTGACAAAGGTGGGCAAATATCCCTCTAGTAAGGATAAGATAAAGTGCACTCCTTGATGCTTGCTGGCCACCTTCCAGTAGATCTGCCCAATACCCAGTTAAAGTGGACCAAAACCAGGGACTGTCTATATTGGTCCTTGCCCTTGGGGTATCGCTCCCGGTTTGGGATATCCAACTTTGTGAGCCTCCCATGCAGTTTGCCCCCCTAAAATTCCAGGCCCATCTGAATGGCTGGGCACAAGAGAGAAGATGCTGGAGTATCAAAAAAAGGAACAGGGTGAGGCAACTGCTTTGTCTTCAGAGCCATGTGGTTTCTCCAAGAAATAGCGTGGTGGCTGCTTATGTGATGTTCACTTTGGGCCAAGTTTGTTCAGGTTTGTGGGTCATTTCAAGCACTGATGTAGATTTTGCAGGTCATCACTTGTCTTGTCATTATGCCATTAACCGATAGCAGATGTCCTTTGAGTAGCAGGGGGCTGAGCTGCTCCTGCATACTTTCAATGACAGATGGGGAAGGCCTGTTCTGGTTGGTAGTTGAGGACCATGGAGTTGAGGCCCTGTGCTTTTTGGACACCCCGCTGCATGTCTGTGTGGATTTTAAACTTCCCCACTCATTTATGCAAAGGTTCTTAATGCCATCAGCACGTGTTGTCAAGAACATCATCCTCTACCTCTTCTCTTTGTTTAACACTACCTATAGGAGGTGAACTCAGTAAACAATGGGAGGTAACATTTGGCATTCTGCTTCCCTTGTTTAGATTTGGTCTCACTGAACTACCTTGCTCCTCATCCTAGAGTTGGTCTTCCTTCTCACAGTACAGTGAAATGTATTCATCTGTGACTGTAATAGATGAGAGATGACAGCTTTAAGAAATTTCAGGCGCTGCTTGTCTTTTGCAACCTGTTAAAACCATAATGCAGCTTGGTTGACCTCATGCTGCTTCAGGAGGCAGAAAAAAAATTCCCTTGTATCCATACAAGCCCTACCACCCCAACTTACCACCCTTGCCCATTACATTTTGTTTGTTCATCTTATCCTTAAACAGATCAGGTAGGTTCTTGAATTTCCCTAATGTAATGCTGTAACACGTAGCCCCCATGCTGCCCTATAATGCCCCTCAAAATGTTGCATTCCACCATTCCTGATGCTGCCCCTCCATGTCACATCCCCTCATGTGGCCACTCCCGTGGCATGGCTGTCCCATTTCCCCCGACATTTATGTGGCTTCTCTTGCAACCTCTCCCATGGCATGGCAGCCCTCCAGGATACATAGGGTTTCCCATGCTGCTCCAGGTGCCCCACCTTTTCTATGCCCTCACACTGCCCCCCCATAGGCCCTATCCCCCCATATTCATGTAGTATCTACATTTACTTTGGTCCCCCACCACTTAAATGCATACTGTTCCCCATGGGCTCCTCTCCTATGCATGCTTCCCTCAGTTTTACCCAGCACCCCTTCCCACATAAACCATATGCTCCAGCCTACCCCCACATGCTTGCTTTCCCTCCAGCACATGCCCCCCCCAACATGCGCACACTTTCAATTCGAGTTCCCCCACCCACATCCCCAAAGTTGGCTAGGCCTTTTGCATCTGAAAGTTCCAGACTCCCTCTTCCCACCCTAAACATCACTATTAAATTTGACCCTTAGCATGGATATAGTTTCCCCCCACCTTTGCCCCAGGGATATGCATCCATCAATGCCTCACTCCTATCCCGAATGTGCTTCATTCTATCCTTCTCTCTTTACACTTCTTGTTCTAGGACCCTCAACAAGTGGAGCCTGAAATGGAATGACTGCCTGGGTGGATGATACCTGGTGCAAAACTGCCTTCTTTCTAGATACTCTTCTTTTTCTTTGAAATAGGACCCCCACCAAGTGGCATCTGAAATTAAATGGTTGCCTGCGTGGGAGGAATACCACTACTTTCTGACTCTGAGCCCTCCCCAAGGGTATCTGAAATAGAATGGCTGCCTGGGTGGGACCCACCTGGGGTAAGGAGTTTCTCTTATTCTTTCTATCTTTATACTCCCACTGGTTCTTTCTCTACCTTCTGGGTACCTAGTGCCTTCTAACCTAATAACGAATCCTATTGCTACTCTCTGTAGCTTGCTCTGTTCCTAATCTGCATCTGCTAGGATTGGTAAATGTTAGTCCCCCTACTGTTGTATTCCTGTAGCCTCTCTGCCACAACAAATTTCTAGTAGGTATGTGATGCATGTACCTGGCAAAAAAACCTAATTCAGATTCCGGGGTTGGCAAATTTCCCCTTGCAGTAAGCCTCATGCAAACTGTTCCTTACAATTCTTCATGACATAGAAGCAATGGTTGCTTCATGAAAGGAACATTCTCATCCTCAAACCTCTTTCAAGGGAGATAACAAACTGAAAAACTGACAGAATGACAACCTTCTTTTTATGTTTTATTCTCTTTAATGCTAGGTGATATACTATGGTATACCTATTTTGTCCAAATCTAATACAAAATGTCTGATGTAAACATCTGTCCCTTTTGGACAGCCAGTGAAGGTAAGTGTGTTTTTTTACATATACTTGTTCTACTTGTTAAAATGTGTAAAACATGTAACATTTTTATATTTTGTACTTATGAGTTGGCTAAGCTGAGTAAATCTAAATTCCCTTTGCATGAGGAATAGAATACTCAAATGTTGTATTGATTTTTGTAGCAACATAAAATGTAACTACAATTCATTAGACATTCATAATGAATTGCGTCAGAGGAAGAATTGATTATCTTGTCTATGGTTGTCTAACAACATGATGAAGAACAAACATTTCAGCACTCACGCAGCTGGCATGTACTGTATGATACCCTCTATGTCTATTTATTCCTGCACTGGTTACACAAGTGCACTTAGGTGTCTCACTCAAGATTTTAAAACATTAAAAGGAGCAGCACTGTTATACTTCTAGAAATGTAAAAGTCTAATAAAAGGGGGATTACAATTTAAAGTTTAAACTTTATTTACAATACTTTGCATATATGAATTGGAATGCCAAAAACAATGTAAACATTCCATATAAACATTAGAGCTTGGGCATGTGATCATTAATACTAAAAAATGAGAAAACTAAATATTTGACTGAAAACAAGTACCAAGTACCAAGATTCATTGTTAATATTCATCGTAATATTACCATATTAAGGTTTTGATTCTGTTTAACCAGAACCTGAATGTCAATGTCAATTCCATGGAAATGTAGGCATTCCAAAAATAAAAAGCCTGTTAGTGTCAGTGAATGGCCTTGACTAAGAATTAAAAAAAATTCTGATGGTAGTAAAAAATTTAATTCATGAGAAAATATCCAGAGAATTTCACCGTGATTCACCAGATAGGAGGAAAAGAAAAAAAGTATTGAACTTTTTATCCCTTTTTACCCACGGCATCAATAGTTGGATATGCCTATGCTTCATGGTTGCCCCCAAGACTTGGTAGCTCAAAGATTGTAAACTTACAGGGGTGAAGGGGGATGAACCAGAGGTAAGACTAGGCATTATCGGGCAAGCATACATGGAATAATCAGTCCTCACGATGCACAGCATCAAGGGAGAAGCACAAGAAGGGTCAAAGGTCAAGCCAAGGGTCAAACCAGGTAATCAGAAAGTTCGCAGTACAAGGAATGAAGCGGGAATGTATTCGGAAACCAGGCAAAGGTTGGCGGTCACGTAATCGTCAGGCAAGCTAGGTCGGCAACGTTATAACAATCAAGAATCACAGGACCCAGCAGCACACTACCACAGGCAGTGAGAGAGTGAGCTGGGAACACCTTTAAGGAAGGGAAGTGAATGGGATTGGCCGGAGGGGACACTAGGGCTCATTGGCCCAGCTACAAACTATGTGTCATGAATGACTTGCCTTCAGTCCGTGCCCGTGGTGTCCCTAGGCAACTGGCCAGGGTTTCTCCTGCCCAGCAGCCGCTTCTGCCTCCGGTGCCATCCCCAGCGGCACGTGTGTCGCCGAGTAAGTCCTCCCCCCTTGCCCATTGTCACTCAGCATGTGCTTGCTGGCCTATACAGTCAGCTCATGGCCTCAGGTGGTGTAATACTCAGAATGGCCACCGGATGCTGTTTAAAAGAACGAAGTCTAGAAGGTGCAGCTCTGAGCAGTTTGCCTGGGAAGCTCAGCTGGAGCAATCAGCCCAGAGCTCACCAATCAGACCACAGGGCCAGTGCTCCAATCTGCCGTCAGATCCTATGTGCACCAATCCCAGCCATTGTCTCCCTGTCCAATCCTGCCAGTTTTCCCACTATAAAGGGATTTCCTCTGCAGTGTGTCATTGCCTGTTATAGCGCCTAGTACCAAGCTTGTCTTGGGCATTGAAGCTCGATTGATTCCAGTTGCCAACCTCTGCCTTGCTGACGCCTCTCGATCTGAACCGACCTTTTGCCTGCCTGACCACGATTTTCGCCTGACCCCTCTGATACCTCGCCCCGTGACCTTCTGGATTGACCTCGGCTTGTTTGACTCCTCTTTGCTACCTCCGTTGGATACCTCGCTTCGTGATCTCCCGGTTTGACCTCGGCTAGTTTATTGGACTTCCGCCTTCTGGCATCCTCATTTGGGACTCCCTGCCGTTCATCAGTCTCCACCTTAAGCTGGTAATCTTTGCGCCCATTAAGTCCTGGGGGTAACCGAGTCAGGAGAGGCATAATCCGCGTCTCCTGCAAGCGGGGACTTGTCTATAGGCAGAAGAGGCGGTGGAGATTGGGGATTATCAGCTTAAGACAGAAAGGTGTCCGGTACAGTCCTTACACTATGGGCTGATTGCCCAATTCATAATTAGGGCATTTACGCCCATCAGTATAATCAGGGCTCATTGGCTCTTTAACTAAACCTCCGTTGGACGCACTGTCTGTTGTGCCGCTGAAGGGCATAAGAGAGCTGAGCTCGCGTGCATGAACAGAGGAGCCGGGAATGTGGCCACGATCGGAAGACACGCTCAGTGCCGCTCGAGCCGGTGCTGCCCAAGCCAGCACTGGCTGCTGATGCGGCTGCCAGGTGCCAGGTGACCAGGCCGAGCAGCCGACCGAGGACACCACGGGACTGGAAAGGTAGGTGGTTCATGACAGTGCCAGGTTACAAGTCTTACTATCACAGAATGCGGCTTCTGGAGCTTAACCATGTACCATAAAGACCAGACCTGGCTCACAGTCGTTACTTTCTCTTTTATAATCTGAATAATAGTCAATGCATTGGAAGCACAAGGAGTTACCAATTTTAAAGAAATATTGTGTGCGGCAGCCACAGAAAAGGTCACGTCAACAGTTTTTTGGGCTGCAGAATGTGCTTTATTGCTAAAATGTATGCCCCACAAATCAACTCAACTAGAGATACCTATGCTTCAACAAGGAAGACATTATAGCGATCAAAGAAATGCCATTGGAAGCCTTTAGCAGGTTTGTTGTTGCTTCACGAAAATGTGCCAGCAACTATCAGGGAATGTGGCCTCATGAGGCTTAACTACCCACATTACAGATTTGTCGTCCAGTGATTATTTTCTCGTTCATTACCTGAACAGATTTCTGTGGGGACAACCATTTCCTGATGATAATTCAGTCACAGTGGCAGTAACAGGGTTCCAGCAGCCATAAGAATATCTTTCTAGTATGAGGGTCCGATCACTGAGACGGGGAGGCCGATTCATTAATAGCGCCAGGTAGCGACAGATGAGCGCCAGTAGCGTGATTTTCACAGCGCCAGCTAGTATTCGCTGTGCTTGGCCGGGGTTTGCTTGTTGACAGCGACTCAGTCGGTGTGCAGTAATGTTGAATACGGGCTTAGGGGTCGCTGTTTCACAGGTTCAGCGTTGTATGGGTGCGCCTGACAACGAATGGCCAGAGCGAACGGCTTGCTGCAGATTCATTAACAAATCACGCTCCGAATTTTTGAGCGCTGTGAATTCCTTGTTTAAACCCCAGACCGCTGGCGGCGATGGATTTAAAATAGTTTTTAACCCCCAAACAACCATATTTTTTGATTGTAAAATTATACAAGTTTAATTAAACATTTTGTAATATCAATACATTAATATCAGACCTGTAATATCAATTCTGCACAAAATCCTTTTTTTTTTTTTTTTTTATCCTAAAAAACAAAACCTAACATTGCAGAAGTGGTCACAGAATTTTTGACATTAAAAAAAAAAAAAAAAAAACATTAATAGCAATTAATTATGATTATTTAAAGATTGCTCCATTGAAATGCATTGGACATCGCCAGGGAGCGACAGGTCATACCTGTCGCTGTGATGGGATTAGCAGCGGCGCTGTTCGTTGCAGTCGGCTACATGATGAATCCCGCGGTAGCTGTCGCTCTCGCCGGCGCTAGCCTCATTTAGCTTGATAAATGCGTCATTGTGGCCGACGCCGGGCGTACTTGAGTCGGTAGCCGCCGTTAGCTGGCGGGACCTGGCGCTCGTCAGACACTACCTGGCGCTATCGCTTGATGAATAAGGGTAAAAGGCCCTTATTTAACAAGGGATAGCGCCAGGTAGCGAATGGTGAGCGAACGGTAATGACGCTCACCGCCACGAGAATGCCGGCTCCCCTCCGCAATCACACATTTATCAAGCCGATCCTGCTTAGCGACTGACAGAGCGCCAGATAGCGAATCATTCATCATTATTCCAGCCTCACCCCACAGCGCCAGCAAGCGACCTTGAACAGCGACAGGTATGACCTCTCGCTACCTGGCGCTCTCCAATGCATTTCAATGGAGCAATCTTTAAAGATTCTTAATTAATTGCTATTAATGTTTTTTTTTTTTTTTTTTTTTTAATGTCAAAAATTCTGTGACCACTTCTGCAATGTTAGATATTTTTTTTAAGGTACAAAAAAAATAAAAAATTTCTGCAAAATTGATATTACAGGTCTGATATTAATGTATTCATATTACAAAATGTTTGTAAAAACATGTTTTTTTTTATTTCCAAAAATATGGTTGTTTGGGGGTTAAAAAACTACTTTTAACCCATCGCCGCCAGCGCTCTGGGGTTTAAACAAGCATTTCACAGCGCGAGAATTTTTTGAGCGTGATTTGTTAATGAATATGCTGGGAGCCGTTCGTTATGGCCAGTCGCTGTCATGCGCTCCCATACAGCGCGGAACCTGTCAAACAGCGACTCCTAACCCCGTATTCAACATTACCGCACACCGACTGAGTCGCTGTCAACAGCCGAACAACGGCCAAGCACAGCGAATACTAGCGGGCGCTGTGAAAATAACGCTACTGACGCTCATCTGTCGCTACCTGGCGCTATTTATGAATTGGCCTCAAAGTGTAATAAGTGTGGTGAAGTCAAGGGGGGGATAACATTGAATTGTAGAAAGGTGTTTTTTCCCAGAAAATGTTATTTTCATACACAAACCGGGTAATAGCAGCACTGTTTCTATATATATATGTGTGGGCTGATTTAATGCTCAATATCACAGCTAATGGCTGACCTGAAAGACGTTGCTGCTATGACTACCATCTGTTTCTTCATAGCTAAATAGGGACATTTTTATTTTTTGACAAAAATCCACATATTTTGCCTGCACCCAGTGTTGATCATTTCATTTTCAGTACCTGCAGCCTGTAAGCAGCATTGGTAAACCACAACAAGTCCTAGTTAAATTTAGATTGCTTAAAGCGGACCAAAACACACTGAACTTGTGAAATACATTTGACCAAAGCCCCTGGCGATGCTCTCTTCTTAGAGTGTAAAACTAGAAATAGATATTTTCACTCATCAAATCGCCCTGAAACACTGATTTCTTGCTGTCCTTCTCTGTAGGATTGCAGGTGATCAGTCATTGCATAAGTGTGGCAATGACATCATTACCACACAAAGCAGTAGCAATGAATGGAGGAGGCAGAACTTTACATCTAAAACAGGTGACATTATCTGGGATTAGAGTAAAGCGGGAGCACTAATAGGCAAAAGTTACTATTCGTAGGGGGCGCAATTCAGGGGATGCTAGCTAAAAATGTGGGTTTTGGTCCGCTTTAACTGACATTCCACAAGTATTTCCTTAAAAGGACCAGTTAACATTTTAGGTTCTTTTCTTGTATCCAGAGATTTGAACTCTAACACGGGGAGGCCGATTCATCAATAGCGCCAGGTAGCGACAGATGAGCGACTGAAGTATGGCGCTATGAGCGCCGCTAGCGTCAGCCGCGGGCGTTAGCGATTCGCTATAGCAGGCCTCCTCAGTCGCTACCTGGCGTTGTTGCGAACAACGCCTACATTGCTGAATATGATGTTGGCCCTCAGCTTTGTTGGCGCTGTCAGTCAGTGTGACCACGCTATTCTACACAGCGCCTGTTAGCTTTGCTGTGTCCTGGCCATCCAGTACCTTCTGAATAAAACACATTGCCACATTTGTTTTGAAATGTAAAAATTTTTTTATTGTGTGTAAAAGGTAATTAAATTCTACCAGATCTTCGAATATAAATGGAAAATAAAACATAATTAAACACATAGCCACATTTTTTTTTATTTTTATTTGTTACCTAAAAAGGAAATACAATTAAATCACCAATGAGAAAGAAAAGGAAAATAAAAACAGAACAGAGAAAGAAAAGGAAAATAAAAACAGAACAGAGAAAGAAAAGGAAAATAAAAACAGAACAGAGAAAGAAAAGGAAAATAAAAACAGAACAGAGAAAGAAAAGGAAAATAATAACAGAACAGAGAAAGAAAAGGAAAATAATAACAGAACAGAGAAAGAAAAGGAAAATAAAAACAGAACAGAGAAAGAAAAGGAAAATAAAAACAGAACAGAGAAAGAAAAGGAAAATAATAACAGAACAGAGAAAGAAAAGGAAAATAATAACAGAACAGAGAAAGAAAAGGAAAATAAAAACAGAACAGAGAAAGAAAAGGAAAATAATAACAGAACAGAGAAAGAAAAGGAAAATAAAAACAGAACAGAGAAAGAAAAGGAAAATAAAAACAGAACAGAGAAAGAAAAGGAAAATAATAACAGAACAGAGAAAGAAAAGGAAAATAAAAACAGAACAGAGAAAGAAAAGGAAAATAAAAACAGAACAGAGAAAGAAAAGGAAAATAAAAACAGAACAGAGAAAGAAAAGGAAAATAATAACAGAACAGAGAAAGAAAAGGAAAATGAAAATAGGAATTAGAATGTAAAGGAAACTTACAACCGAATTAAACACATAGCCACATGTATATATCTACTTTTTTTTTAATTTTGTCTCTAAAAAAAAAATAATAATAAAACATAAATGAAATAGAAAAAGAAAAGTCCAGCAGAAATGCAAAAGAAAAGTAAAGTCCAGGAAAGGGTTGTAAGAGGAATGTCGAGATCATGGTGCATCTCTTTGTGCCTGAAAAATTAAGAAAAGTGCAGTTAGTATATATCTTTATAGTTATTTTGTGCTTTCTTTTAAAAAAATGCATAACTTGATAACCAACATTGGCGTCTTACACCCCCCTTAGAGTGGTTTGGGTCATCTTACACCCCCCCTTAGAGTGGTTTGGGTCATCTTAAACCCCCCTTAGAGTGGTTTGGGTCATATTACACCCCCCTTAGAGTGGTTTGGGTCATCTTAAACCCCCCCTTAGAGTGGTTTGGGTCATCTTAAACCCCCCTTAGAGTGGTTTGGGTCATCTTACACCCCCCCTTAGAGTGGTTTGGGTCATCTTAAACCCCCCTTAGAGTGGTTTGGGTCATCTTAAACCCCCCCTTAGAGTGGTTTGGGTCATCTTAAACCCCCCCCTTAGAGTGGTTTGGGTCATCTTACACCCCCCTTAGAGTGGTTTGGGTCATCTTAAACCCCCCTTAGAGTGGTTTGGGTCATATTACACCCCCCTTAGAGTGGTTTGGGTCATATTACACCCCCCTTAGAGTGGTTTGGGTCATCTTAAACCCCCCCTTAGTGTGTTTGGTTGCTCTTTTGGATGGGAGGTCAAAGACATTTAAACAGGAGTGCAGTACTTGCATTAGAGTGAAGGGTAGTTAGCTTACCGCAAAATAAGAAGTGATCAGCCTTTCCCTTAGCTCATCGCCAGTCTGGGTGTCCTCACTTCTATCTGCGGGCAGGTTGGGGATTTCTGGCACCAGTGCTGTCTCCTCGGGGGCTTGGATTCGGTGACAAATGCAAATGTTGTGTAGCACACAGCAGGCAAGGATGATCTTGGAAACCTTCTGTGGGCTGTAGAGCATCTCTCCTCCTGGCCGTGCCAAACAGAGAAAGCGTGCTTTCAGCAGGCCGATGGTTCTTTCCACAATGCTTCTGGTCTTGCGATGCGCTGCATTGTAGCGTTCATGGGCAGAGGTCCGTGGGTTCCTGACCGGAGTCATGACCCACGTTCTCTGCCCATATCCCTTGTCCGCTGTAGACAAAACACAAGGAGAGAGACAGCAATTAGTACTAGTACATGTTTTTGGGTGGTAGTTTGTTTAAAATTGCCTTACTAGGCCACATATTAGCAAAATACATAGACATGGTTAATTTATTACCCAGTAGCCAGCCAGCTGGCATTTCGTTGTTATCAAACTTCCGGCACAGGACTGTCCGCTGCAAGACGTAAGAATCGTGGCATGAGCCGGGGAACCCCGATCTCACCGCCCGCAGCTTCATCTCATGGTCACAGACCACCATGATATTAAATGAATGGAACTGCTTCCTGTTTCTGTAGGACAGCTCCTGTGCACGGGGAGGGCGGAAAGGGATATGTGTACCATCAACGCACCCTAGCACATTCGGGATCCCTCCCATCAGATAGAAAGCATGTTTTATTTTGGCAACCTCTTCCTCCTCCTCAGGAAACTTGATGTAAATTGGGATTAAATCACAAATTGCCAGAACTACCTGGATTAGGATGCGGCTCATAGTAGCCTGGCTTATCCCGCTGAGGAGGGCTGAGGTTGCCTGGAAGGTCCCTCGTGCCAACACATTAAGAGTGGCACACAGGCGTACTATGCCTGGAATGGAGTGAGTGCGTTTGGTGGATGGCTCGATTTTGGTCTTAATCTGATCATATAGGGACTGTAGTGCAGCACGATTCAGACGGAAGCGGCTCCTGATCTGCTCGTCACTTAAGTCCCATACTGAAAGGCGGATTGCAAAGGAGCGGGGTGCCCTAAGCCTCACAACACCCCGCTCCCTTTCCTCCTGCTCTTTCAGCATACACATACATCCATCCACCCAGACACCATACATCACCCTCTTATCCATCACACACACTAAAGATATATACAAAAACAAAAATAAACAACAAAAAACACTAACACACAACACACACACAAACAATCACACTACACACACACCCGCTACAATGCAGCTCACCACAAAACCAGAACTATAGTGGTCCAAACCACCAGCCTGCTGAAAACCAGCTTTCTAAGTTAAGCACAACCAAGAGGGGAGTTGCTGCACAGCCCACAAAAGGCCCCAAAATCAAGCCTCACTTGCTGTATGCTACACAATATTTGCAGATGCCACCCAAACCAAGCTCCTAAAGAAACAGCACTGATGTCAGAAATCACCCAACAAGCCACAGAGAGTGAGGACAGAAACCAGACAGAGGCTCAAATGAGCTAAGGGAAGCGAGCACAGCACCACACCACAGCCTTTGCCACAGTGTAAGAATAGCAGAACCTAGTTCATTCCTTCCTTTTATACTTCATTTTCAAAAGTGACAGGTCCGCTTTGCCGCCTTTTGCGTCGCTCTGCTATTTCCGGCCGCCAATTAGCCGACCCAGGTGTGCGTAAAACAGAGTGCGCACGCGCACGCTAGTAGCGCTACTAGCGTACTTGAGCCGTAACGTGCGTGCATTAACGGACATGGGCCAAAAATCAGGTGGGGACCAATGAAAGTGAAGCTGTTGTTTTTTTAAATAGCCGTTAGGCTAAGCACATGTCACAAGGGTTGCAGATACATCAGTCCATTGTTGGATTTGGGTGTGTGTTGTTTGTTGATTGAGGTCTGTAATGAGTTAATTGGCTAACACACATGCTTCTGTCAGTGCAGTGGAGGTGTGCCTAGAAGGAACTGGGCTGTATGTGTGAATCAATTAAGTGGGCTGCTTTTGGATTGGCTGTTAGAGCACATAAAACCTGCCCAAGCCTAAGAGATTGCGATGCCATTCTGTAGTGTGCATGCGTGCTTGTGGGGTGTTGATTTTTGTGTGTGTGCAGCTACAGGATGGAGCCAAATACAGGACATCTGCCGGCCACAGCAGGCCCGAGTAGGAGTTTGGTGGGTGCTGTGCGCAGACCTCCCTTACGGAAAAGGGCACAGCCTGAAGGTGGGGCAGCACCCCAGGCTAAGCGCCCAGGTGCCAAGAGGGAGCCTGAATTTAATTTGGCTGAGAATAATCATCTTGTGCGCCTGACACTTGCGAAATGGGAGCTGATATTTGGCTCCCAAAGCAAGTCCATAGGCAAACAAGAAAGAAGCAAACTGTGGGATGCCATTGGTGTGGAGCTTAGTAGCACAGCTCAACACCCACGTAGTGGCCCATCCTGCAGGAAACGCTTCTACACTTTGCGAGGGGCCCTTATGAAAAAGATGAATCACGATCTTGATGTGGACAGTGGGTTCATCCAGGCTCCAAAGAGTACCTACAGGCCGTATGAGGAGATGCTGAAGGCCAAAATCCCACTGGCTCGGCTGCAGGGTGTGGATCCTGGGGATGACACCACCGGTTGGGCTGAAGGTACATATTTTATGGCTTTTACTATAACCTAATGTTAATGTATGTGATTAGCATTTTTACATTCTGACCAACTAACTGTAGGACCTGTGAAGTATTACATTATAGCTAAAACATTTGAAACTTTTCTGTCTGTTGCTTTATGCATAGGTGCACATGCTGCTGTCCGGGATGTGGCTCCGGACAACCAAGCTCCTGCCCTTCCAGCAACCTCAAGGCTACCCCAGTCTGCCATTGAAGGTATTTACCCATTATTTGTTTGCTGGTTTTTTGAAAAACAAATGGGTGTGGGACCAGCTCAAGCAATAAAGGTTTGCCCTGTTGACTATTAATAATATGTGGGTGCGCCCTAATTGCACGCCCACTGTAACACTCACAGTCAGTAACTAACAAGGCCCTAACATGTGTAGATATGTAGGATGCCAGAGATGTGTAGCCATATATAGGCATATCAATGTGTGAGCCACACTTGGCTTGATTAGTCAATATTAGTGAAAGAGCTGCTCACACACCTTAATGCATGTTGTATTTTGGCACGCACATTAGCTATGGCTCAATGTTGGTTTTATTTTGCCCTAGCTCCCATGCCCTTGGCCCCAGCATCTCCTCCGGATCCCACCTACTCTTTGGATGTCGGTAAGTGCATGTGTTCACCTTGCTTGATCCACTTTGACTCAAGTGCATGTGTCTCATTTGTCTTTTTTCTTTGTAGGGCAAGTGACTGGTTCATCTTTGGACCCCACTTCCGATGTTGCCGGTCAACAGGACCCTGTTGGTGTGTAGAGCAATACATAATGTATCCTTTCTGCTGTTTAGGTTACACTGTTTCAATTTGGTTAGTCTACTAAGCTACATGTTTGCTTTGTAAACTTGAAGATGCCTCTTGGGAGTGCTGGTTGCCTCCCCAGGGTCAGTCTATTAGTTATTTTAGTGATAGCAATGTATATTTGCGGACATATTTTTAGGAAAACATTCCCTGTAGTAGTTTGCTGAATCTTTAGACACTTTTTTTTTTTTATTTAGTTGACCCGAATATCGGAAGTGGCTGTCCAGAAAGGGCCCCTCAAGTTCCAGCTGCCAGAGATGAGGGTAAGTGGTTTTGCATTGCTATAGTATGTATTTTGGCTCTAATGTTGTGCCACTTGCTTCTGGCAACTTGTGTGTCCACATCTATTTTCAAGGTCCAATCTCGAGTGAGGACCCCACTCCAGACATCTGGGATATTGCGGGTATGTTTAATTTAAGCAATGTTTATGATGAGATTTGCAGAAATTAGTGGGTCTTAGTCCTGTAACATACATGTTAACAATCTGAGTTTAACCAAGACCTTTGGTCTACTGTGTATTTTTTAACTTTTTAGAGGTATGGCCTCGATAGCCTAACCAGGTTACATTAGAGTTTTGCCCACAGACCTACTAACCTGATTTTCCTGTTTAGCATTTGCCAACTTGCCCGACATCTCTGATGTTGATTCGCGACTCTCTGGCAGCGATACCTCGAGCCTACCTGGGCTGGAGGACACGCAGGTAACATGGCTGATGTAGACGACCTCTAAACCCATTGGCATATTCGTGGGTAGTGGAAGAAGCAACATGTAACATTTCATTTCATTGTTGTTTTGGCAGGAGGCGGAACCAGAACCCCAAGCTGGGACCTCTTCCCAAGTGCCATGTGGCCAAGCTTCAGAGGCTCAGACAAGGGTAAGTTGTCTAGTGAGTGTTTATGGTAACTTTTGGGAGGGGCATAACTGCATTTGTTCCGTTTGACTAAAATGTGGTTTACTATTTTTTTAGCCTCCAACCACAGCAAGAGGAGGTGTGGCACCAACCAGTGCCGATTTCTACACACTAGGGGTCCGGATGCTGGAGGACTACAGTCGCCAACAGCCGCGTGATGGAACTAATGAGCGCATTGCGGCGTTGGAAAATCAGGTGCTGATGTGTCAGCAACAAAATGAGGGCCTGCAGCGCCAGGTGGACCAGTTAAGGCAAAACCTACAACAGAACCAGGACCTTGGTCGCCTTGCCAATGTTATCGAGCAATCTGTACAGTGCCAGGAAGAGGCAATACAGCGCCAGGCAGAGGCAATACAGCGGCAGGACCAAACTTTGTTGTTGATACAACAGCTCATACAACAGCAGTCTATATTTTTTACTGCACTGTTGTCCCCCAACACCGCCCCTAGCAATGACTCCCAACCTCCCCGGCCACCCAGCCAAGAATATTAATTTGTATACCTTTTTCTTATGATTTATGTAAATATATTTTTGAAAACCACCTCTAATTTGTGTTTATCCATACATGTGAAAGCTAAATACACAGTCAGGGCTGATTTGCTCAATCATCTCTAATATTATGCCACCATTTATGTGCCACATTAGTTAACATTGCTTACTATGGTGTAAACATGTACTGGCTCAAAATGGCAGCCTAATTTTAGACATAATGGTTTTGGGGAATCGAAACCTATGCTGGTCAAGGAACAACACAGTTCTTGGTAAAGATAAATGTCTTTATAGAAATTGGCCCAACACGGGCAACATAGGCCAACAAAGCCAGGAAAACATGGCCAGGGCAGCCATCCCCCCCACCCTAACGTCTCCGACGCCTCTTCATGGCCAGCAGCATCCCTTTCATCTGTCGGAAGGCCCGCCACAGTCTGCGATGCTGGCGTATACAAGCTGTAGAGATGTGATAAAAAATAATATATTAGAATTTGTTTGGCAACTCAACATACACAGATGTAGCAATGTAATGTCAGTGTTTCTAACTTGCTAACACTCACATTAACATTGGTGAACAATGTGCCCCTAACATTTTAAAATAAAGTTTTAAGATTGACTTGAAAACATGTTAGGACCACATACCTTTACTCTTAAAGTGGACCAACACCCACAATATAGTTTATCCTGGGTTTTGGCCCACTTTGTTGTTTCTCACAGATCTGTATTTCCCCTGATGTGTGTATACACACAGTAATCCATAGCCACTCACCTCTCCATGCTCCAACGTGCTTGGCACAAAGAAGGCACGCTAACGTCTATGCAGGGAACAGGAATGTACCCTCCTCTTCCAACCCCTCTTCACGCATGTCACTCGCTGGCTGCTCATGGGGACCCGGCGGCCATTCACAGAGGCCCAGGGGGGAAAAATGCACGTCTGGAGTGTTGCGCAGGAGCCAGCGGAATATAATTTCCCATAATTAGGGGTTTGCTTGGTGGGGTGGACCCGTGGTCCCTGCACTTATCGTATATTCTGCGGGGTGTTAGTTGTTAGTTGTTGGCAAATTAAATGTTTAATGCACATTAAACAGCCTTGGTGTTGGGCCAGGTTCACTCTTGCAAAGGTAATAATGTTTATGGGCAAGTAAGGACATTTATGTCTTTAGTCCAAGCCAAACATCAGTGCCTAAGGAAGAGGGAAGTTTGCCCTATAATGTTATTGGTAAACACCTAATCAGCCCCATTTGGTTGTCTATACGCCACAAATAGTCCGTATGTGTCCGTAACAAGAATGTGAGGCAACTATCAAGGATGGTGACTGGCATGTTGGATTATTGACCAAACACATTTAACCTAGATGTGTGTGATATTCACACATTGGTCAATTTCACAT
The DNA here is from genome assembly GCA_027917425.1 of Gastrophryne carolinensis. NCBI lineage: Eukaryota > Metazoa > Chordata > Amphibia > Anura > Microhylidae > Gastrophryne > Gastrophryne carolinensis. The sequence continues at coordinate 208,716,896 of CM051234.1, read as the reverse complement.
TTCTACAAATGTAAGTAGAAGAGAAATGTTTACAAAGTATTTACCCATATTAATTTGGATGTACTCACCATCGCAGCTGTGGCGGTGGGCCATGCTGCTGGCCGTCCCTGGAGCTGGTGTGGGGAGGAGGAATTCTGCCTCCGTCTGCGTAGCAACATCTGTCCATAAAAAAAAAAAAACCCAAACTACATTTAGTGGAGCTATGACACCCGAAGTTTGGACATCAATCTGGTTATTGAGTCTTAGCTCCAAAAACAAACACTTCTTTACATACATGTTAAACGATATTTGCTATATTCCTGGCCCATTAGTTAATGTGAAGTGTTTATGGTTGCCACATGTATCCATTTTGCCAATCTGGCACTAACCTTTACATTGCAATGTAAATGACTCCTTACCAATTTAATGGATAATGTTACCAGTGTGCAACATGTGTTTGCCCTAACTACTTCACGTAAATTAACTTTTGCTAGCACACATCATGGTGTGGCCAGAAACATAGGGGTGGTTTCCAGTTGGCTAGCACTGTAGTGTGGTTGGTGATGTTAATGTACATTAGCAAACCAGCTTAGACAATGGACCAGGAAACGTGTCTGTTAAAAGTGTACCAAGACACAGGATTGTGATTATTCAGTGTAGTAGTCTACTTTGGCAGAGCCACACAATTTTAGTCCGCCACCGCCCCTGCCTTCCGCACATCACTCCGCCAGTGTGTGCGCACACGCATGCCAGTAGGAAACAGAGCGCAGGCGCACACACATCTCGAGTGCCACACAGGAGGCAGGGACAATGGCTTCTGCCACCCCCAAAGAGGGAAGTAGTTTGTGGTGTTTGGTTGTGGGGGGGCCCTGGGTGAGGGATGTGATTTGGCAGGCAAGGCGCCATAATCCAAACAATATCAGCAAGGTTTGTGGGTCCACTTTAAGGAATGACATAAAGTCCAAAATGAACTAGCTTAAAACATACACTTACCACGACTATGCCCGAGGAGGATTTGACGCCAAAAATCCATGGAGGTGCCGCCTATATGATGCCCTGCAAATTACAGAGGAATTGCAAGGGCTAAGCACAAATGGTCAGATGAAACCTGGCACAGACTAACAATTAAAACATGTAAACTCACCAGGGGATGAAGCGCCACTTGAAGCCCAGGGAGGGCTCTGAGGAGGAGGCGGGGAGCCTCGGCTCCTCACACTCTGCTCAGAAGATCCACCAGGCAAAGGGCCACCCTCCTCCCTCTCACTCCCTGCTTGAGAGTGGCCCCTTGCCTGGTGAGAGTCCTCAGCCTCAGAGTGTGAGGAGCTGAGGCTTGATCCAGCCTGCCCCCCAGCAGCACACTCCTCTGGGGCGTCATCCCCTTCCTCCCCTGGGTCCTCTAAATAGGACCCGCGGGAGGGACCCTCCCCCGATGACTCCCCCGAGTCCGCCTGCCTGGTTCGGGGGAGGAATCCCTTCCCACGTTTCCCCAGGGGAGGACGCTTATCTGTGTGGAGGGGGTGAAAGCAAATAATTAATATAAAGAGCAAAAAAGGACACAGCTTAGCAGATGATTCTGCACAAAGGCCAAAAAGAACATAAGCTTTAACTTACCTGATGCGTAGGCATCATATAGGCGGTACACGCCTTCTGGGTCCCGGCGCTTAAAATCTGACCATTTCTGTTGTATCGCCCGGATGGTCAGGTCGGTCTTGAAGCGCCGGGACACAGTGGCCTTCACCTCCATGGCAAGGCGTTTTTTTGCTCCTCGGGCATAGTCGTATTCGGCCAGGCAGAAGTCCTATGAAAAAAGGAAAAAAAAAAAAACAAAAAATAATCAAAACATGACCTCAGAACAATGTCATAAACAGTTATACAGAGACAAGATCAAAGTGGAACCACACCCAGGATTTACATTAGTCTGGGTTTGTGTGCACTTTTTTGGGCCACAACTATTGTGGGTGGCCCACTGTCTGCAACCCCCTTTGAAGGGCCCAAATACACAGCTGAGGACACTCCCACGTCACTCCGCAAGCCAAACACAGCGGTCCACGCCGGTGTGGTATGCGCAACCAAGGGCCTTGGGAGGTGCATACCAGCTCAGCTGCATCTGCACGGCAAAGTACGCATGTGGCGTTTGACTCTAACAGGGAGTGCGCCTGCACACCAATTGAAAATATGTATGGCGCAGGGGTACACCATGCTAGAGGTAAGCGCAATAGGCATACGCAACTCACGCATGCACAGATGGGACGGGCCAGAGTTAATTTTTGTGGCCCTCCAGGGGGGGGGGGGGGCATCCAAGCAGGACATCCACAATGGGGATGCCCCATGTGGAGTGTACAATTTTGGACTAAAAACAAAAAAATATCAGCCCCTATCCACCCTGTGTGTTTATACATTTTTAAACTAAAAATACAAAACTAAAATACTCACTTTAACAACCTGGCCATTGACCCGGCTATCCACCCGGGTGCGCCTTTGTTTTTGGGGCACAGGAGGGGAATGGGTGGGAGGGGTGGTATTTGGGGAAGGTGAGGTAGGTGGGGGATGTGGGGGAGGGGTGGTGGGGCCGGAATCTGAGGAGGAGCTGGGGAGGCGCATTACTCGCCGTTTGGGAGCCATATTGGAAACGCTAAGGAGGAAACAGGAACCGGAAATGACGCTAGCGACATGAGACATAAAAAACAAAACAAAACAAAAATACGCACCGCGCCCCAGCAACAAGCTAATATCAGCTATGTGCAAGCTAAGTGGCGGAAAAACATTAAAATGACGCTGAAAACAAGCGATTGGCATAAGCGCAAGACAGTTTTACCTTAAGGTGGCGTTGAAACGCAAAGGAGGATCCCGGAACCGGATATGACGCAAGCAACTGTGCTTCAAAAATAAAAAAAAAAAAATGCGCGCAGCAGGGACAAGCTAATATCAGCTATGTGCAAGCTAAGTGGCGGAAAAACATTAAAATGACGCAGAAAAACAAGCTATTGGCATAAGCGCAAGACAGTTTTACCTTAAGGTGGCGTTGAAACGCTAAGGAGGATCCCGGAACCGGATATGACGCAAGCAACTGTGCTTCCCAAATAAAAAAAAAAAAAGGCGCGCAGCAGGGACAAGCTAATATCAGCTATGTGCAAGCTAAGTGGCGGAAAAACATTAAAATGACGCTGAAAAACAAGCTAGGGCCCACGGCGCCACAAATTATTAGCTTGATTTAGCAGGGGGTTCTACATACTGGAATGCATAGGTCCTTCTAAAGCATACACCGTTGTGCTTAAATATACAAATCTTATTCCTTCACAAAGTCATCACACAATCAAACTAGACAACTACCTGAAAATGTGGCACACATGAGAATGCATAACGAGTTGTTATGAGCTGGTACGACTGAATGTTAATCCTGCAAAATGTGGCCAGGCACGCTCACAACTACAGTGTATTCATTAACAACGACTGGGGTCGCGGGAAGTGAATTCCTTGCAAATGGCAGAAGGGCACATGTATGAACAGCACAGCGCCGCACAACGCAGCGCAGCGAGGCACAGCGACGCTGGCGCCGCCACATAGCGAATTAAAACAGCGACTGCAGAAACACTGACCAACACAGATTCATCAAGGACAGGGCTGCCGAATAGCTTGGGCGCTGACAATTTCGAAGAGCGAACGTGACCGCCCAACCTGACAGGCTACAAAATAGCTTTACAAGCCCCGTTTGTGTGGAAAACCAGCGCTTTTGAGGCCAATGAGTTTGGGTGGAGGAGATGCAATTCCCATGTCACTCACAACATTACATTGTGAAAAAAAAAAAAAAAAAAAAAAAAGATAAATAACCAGCTAGATTAATAAAACATATCAATATAAACATGTGTTGAATTTTGTGCAAAAGCAAAAAACCCCAAAACCACTAAGAACAATCATTGCAGCGTCTGCCATAGAAATGTATGGGAGAGCGGCAGGTAGCGCCAGGTAATACGTGTCGCTGTGAAGGAATTTGCAGCGGCGCTGTTCGGTCCAGCCGGCTTCATGATGAATGCCGCGCTAGCCGTCGCTCTCGCCGGCGCTAGCCTCATTTAGCTTGATAAATGCGTCATTGTGACCGCCGCCGGGCGTACTTGAGTCGGTAGGCGCCGTTAGCTGCCGCTACCTGGCGCTCGTCAGACACTACCTGGCGCTATCGCTTGATGAATAAGGGCCATAGAGTCTAAAGCTGAAAAACATGGCATAAATATTGTTATATGTATTGTCTACTTTTGTTGTTTTCACAATAGCTAGCAATATACTTCCTGGAAATATTAGTCAAAGAAGAGAGGAGCCGCCTATTCGGCTACTTTTTTATGCAAAACTAGTAGCCTCTACAGTGTCTAAAAGAGAAAGACCGTTTTGTCTATAATAAGGACTTCATATTGCTCTCATTCAAGAAGTGATGAGGCGCTGAAGCAAAAGCCTAGGCACGGCATGACTGCTGGCACTGCCACATTGTTCAGCTTTGTGGGCTTTGCTAATTCTCAGAACAAGATGGAAAGCTGCTCCTTCTCTTACTTTGTTTTAAGTCCATCTATCTTGCCAACACCACAATGAGGATCCAAGAGTCACAGATAACACATCATACACAAGGGAAATTATGAAATTATGTGATGCTTTGGAATAGGAGGGGGGGGCTAAGAACTTGGAATGGACTATCGATTCCTCCTGCTGAGACTATAACAAACAAGATGAGTCATTTTGAAAAAAGGTTACATTATTTAAGCCAAATAGAAATGTGTTTATCTTAATTGTTTCTATAGTAAACAGCTGTTTCTAAAGCCGTCATGAGCCCGATATTGGAATTTAGGTAGGTTACAGGGCAATGTGATGTGTGCATCACACTGTGGGATGGAAAAGACTATCTAAAGATTGTCTCCTCTGTATTTGCTTTTGCCAGCACAGCCACACCATGAAATCTTAGGATGCGTTTCTTTGATTTCCACACAGCCTTGTCTGTGAATGTTCAGAGCAGAATTTATAAAGTACAGTGCTGCAGAGGCTCTGCTAGCAACAGAGATCCATCAAAAAGTACAAGGTTGTGTATTTGAACAACAGATGCTCTATGAAGGACAGTTCATGCCCATGGACTGGCTAAAGATTCAGGGTATGCATGCTATTTTAGGCTTTTCACGGGTTTTCATCCTATTTAAAAATGTATCTTCATTGAAAATTAATTAAAAATTGCTTCAATAGCAAAGCATTAAAATAGTTAAAGGACTTCAAGCAACTTGTTTCAGGTATCTTTACACCCTTAGTCAAATATAAACCGGTAAGTTGACCGCTGCCCAGTCTCTGGCATTATGTACTGTGCAAAACCCACCCACTCCCACATCACTTTCCATATAAGACAAATTTGCCCTCCTAAGGAAGCGGGGGGGGGGGAGGGCATCATGTCCTCACATTTAGTGGCTTTACATTGCTGAGCTAAGTATAGTAGCCATGAAAACATTGCCCCCTGCATTACCCATAATGATGTCTGTCAGCAAGTGTGTATCGACTGCTGTTTGTTATGGAAGGGCGGCACTAGGGGTAAAGCAACAGTTCCCAGCGAGCAAATACTCAAGCTCCCGGAGAGGGGTCAATATGTAAAGATAAGAACGCGCCACAATATACAATGTGCTTGACAAAGCAGATCACATCAAAGTGTTTTTTTAGTTTGAGAGAAGTTTCTCTAAGTACACTCATAATATACACATCTGCTTTTTAGTGTTACTTAAACCGGACCTTTACCCTTTATAAGAACATATCTTATATGTTTCCACCGCTCTGTTCATATAGCTTGACAACATTAAAAATCATCCTACCTGCACCTAGTGCATTTTGAGCCTTTAAACATCCAAGATGGCAGCACATGTAGTCTCAGGCTGCCTGCAAACAGGAATCGTCCTCTGACTGTGCTGCTCCGCTTTCTGGGATCGCTGTCCTTTACCTGACCCCAACCCTGCTCTGTCTGTGGGGTCTATAACCCCACCCCCCTGCAGTCCCCCCCTCTTCTCCTCAGTATGTGATGTTTCTGAGGCAAATGTGAAATATATTAATTTTAGGTGCTGGGGAATAGTTTTTTAAGGGTTTGGCCTTTTCATTAAATGATGCTGAAGGTCTAGTTTAAGGTATATCTTTATATCCTTAACAGTTATAGAAAGGTAAAAGGATAACTCACCCACGCCATAAACCCACTCCAAATCACAGGGGCTCTAAGGTGTGATATAAAAGTTCACTTATTACACCATTCAAAAGGGGTTAACCTACAGTGCTGTCTTCCACTCAAAGGTCCTTCAGGATCACTTCATGGCCTCGATTCAATAAAGGTAGAAAAAATTCATGAGAGAAAAGCCTGAGAATTTCACTGTTACTGAATCACTAGAAAAAAAGATAATGAAAGTCAATAGCAGCTTTTACTACAGTGTAGGAAGGAGTAAACAGTTCTTTACTTTTCTTAGGAGTAAAAAGTGCCATTGACCTTCACTGTATTCCTATCTGGTGATTCAACAACAGTGAAATTCTCAGGCTTTTTTCTCATGAATTGAATCTTTTACTACCATGAGAATTTTTTTCTACCTTTATTGAATCGAGGCCAATTGTCTGCAGTTCAAGGCAGTAGAGTCGTTAAACCAAAAGAGACACTGCTTATAAAAATCAAACATGTTTTTATTTAGTGAAGTGATACAACAACCAACACTGACACACTGCCTCCTTGACATGCGTTTCGAGACCAGCTCATCCTTGGCAGATGCCCCATCCCTATTGTCTATCTGCTGAAACAGAGGCCACTGGGGCTCAGGGTCAGGAAAATGGCATCACAGAAGTAGAAAATGTAAAAGCAGGAAGAAGGGCTGTCATAATCAAGTAAAAATATCTTTCCATTAACCCAACATGTGGGTATCAGTTGGAAGAGGAAGAAGGTAGTGTTGGCCCAGAAGAAGAGTAGAAATCAGAAAGAGCAGAAAGATCTACACAAGTTGGCTGATAATTTGTCCCTCATTCTCAGGAATGTAAGTGCATTTATGTTGCTGTGCATAGTTAATGATCTTGGCATAAAAGATCCAAAGTTCTGGATGTGTGTTACAATGTCAGAAAGGCACAATTCATCTCAGCAGCAGAGAGGTAATCCTAAATGTGTCACAGCAGAATAGACTTGCACAGAGCATTTCCTAGTGACGTAGGCATGCATCTACTACTGTACCTGTCACAACTCAGTGGCTCATGCCAGACAAGCAGGAAGCAGCAGAAGCACCACCATGTGTCTTCTTACAGAAGATGTCCTACAGCAGCTTTAGACGTGATAACCCTATAGATTACTGGGTTGCCAAATAGACCAGTGAATGATGCTATTTATGTTTACCAAACTGTTTTAATTATCACAATGTTAACAATATTCACCAAAGGTTTTTGAATCTTTTGCCGCAATTTGGGACATTTTGCGGTTTTAGGTGATTATTTGCAGCCAAACACTCCAGAATCCACCAGAATTCGAGCAACTCTACACTTGATCCCTTTTTACAAAGCACAGTGTAAAAATGTTTCAGAGGACCAGCAATTCAACATTTATGGGTGAATTTTGAACTTAAATAGTACGTCATTAAAGGTCACTGACAGTGATGATTTGGGGAGATTTTTACAATTAATTCTAGCACTGCTCCCTATTAGCTGAAAACAAGCATGTACTGAATATGCATTACAGCTACCACGTATAGCTTCAGAGGTCTGTGGTCTCAGTGGGCACATTTGTGGTTTGTCACTTCACATTCCATGTGACAATGAGGTCCCCTAACCCTGTAACCCTATACCAGTTCACCCAAAGTAAAGTAAATTAAAACACAACACACAAACAAAAATGCTGTAATTTAAGTACAGTACTTACCAGTCTGTGTCTTATTTCTCCTTTCTCTGCTGGCCAATGTTCTCCTCTGGTTCGACAAGGACTGCAGTGTCCCATTTTCTGGGGTCTTCTGGAACCTCTGGTGACTTCTGAAGCTGGTGGCTGGGGCACAGGTCCACCCTCCTTCTATCTTGAGTGCTGCCGGAAGTAATGACTGGTAGGCTGGCAGGCTAAGGCTTTTGAGGATCCTATCCCGTGTGACCAACTATGTCACTGGAGGGGAGGGGTATGGAGGGGGTTTCCTCAGGGGTGTGTTGATCTCATGGGGGGAGATTACAGAGAGTCTCCACCTCTCTAGTATAAAAGCTTTTCCCCCTCCTAATTGTCACTACCCTTGGCTGGAAGCCAAGGAAGCAGTAGTGTCCCCCTTCACTCCATTTGGTGGCGGGGCCTGGCTTCATTTTAACTGATGCTGGACAGAGGGTGGGAAAAGGTACATAGGTTAATTAAGAACAATGTTTTTGTTTCATTATTTTTTTACTACTTCTGAACTGGTAAGAAGTCCAAAAGACCACTATACCAGTTCAAAGGGCGGAGGGGGGGGGGGGGGGGTAGGCTGCAACTTTTCAGTGCCTTCTGGCCACATTACCTGCATCCCAATTGGTGGGGGGGGGGGTGGAAGAGCTGGTACCCAACAGAGCCCAGTCTTCAGGACCTGCCTGCCCCAGGCAGTTCAGCTCTTAATTCTTGGGATTATCACCCCCTAAGCGTGGTTTGCCAGAGGGCATGCTTTTTTTCTTGATTTTCTTTCGGTGGGTTTTTTTAAGCCACCCCACAAATAAAAAAATCATGCGAAAATAGATCTAGAGATCTATTAATAGAAAAATAGATCTCTAGATCTACCAGGTGCCCCAATATGGGCGCTGAAGAGTTCAGTGCCCATAGGGCACTCCTGAAAGGGCCACAGACTCATACTGAAAGGCATACAGACTGATGTACAGATAGAGGAAAGAGACTTTTTTATACCATGATGCTTAAAGTGCAGGCTTCTAAAGCTCCTCCAGTGTTGACAATGTGTGACCCAGCTGCTTCTGCCATGAGAGGAGGAATTTGTACCTTGGTGGCTTTACTTCCCCAGGATTCCCCCTAGGGTCACAGTGCATCATTTGGGAAGACAGGGAAACACCTCACTGGAGTAGAAAAGCCCCCTCCTGCACCAGAACTGGCAGATCGCTGGGTGGGACACATCACCCTTCAATCAAATCAGAAGTCATATGTATGAAGTCTGCATTCAAAGCTTCCGACTTTAAACAACACGGTAACTGCCACTGGGACTTCAAGAAACACATTGAACACTTGGAAGACTACAGGGCAATTCAGAAGATTCCGGGGGCATGTAGGAAAATGCAGACAATTTTTTTCCTGTACAACTCATTAGACATCTGGTTAGCTCCAACACATTTCCATACAATGCAGATCCAGGGCCAGGAACTCAGGAATTCTTACACTGACTAGCTATAAATGCTCTAAGACCGTACCCAGCAGCAGCATCCAGGAGAGTTAAAGTGGACCTTCACCCCTATCTTCCCCCACCCTGTACATACAGATTGCCCCCATTAAAAATCATCCTACCTGTACCTTTTAACCTTTTAACATCCAAAATGGTGGCTCATGGAGCCTAAGGCTGCCTGCAAACAGGAACTGACAATATCTGACTATGCCGCTCTGCATTCTGGGTTTGCTGTCCTTCTCCTGACCCTTGTTCTGCTCTGTCTGTGCATAGCTATAACCCACCCTGCACTTTTAACCCTTTTCCTCTCCTCAGTACGTGATGCTTCTGAAGCAAAATGGGGGTGCCCGTATCCTAGAGTCCTGAATTGCGTTGAAGACCAGCGGGGGAAAGAATAGTAACTAAGCGACTAAAAAGGTAAATAGTTTTTTTAGGGTTTGGGCTTTTCATTACATGATGCTGAAGGTCAGGTTTATGTATAGGAGAGATTCAGGAGGCTGCAAGAAGTGGGATTTTACCAGGTGCTAAGTTCCTGGGATCCGGTTTGTATAGCACCAGTGCAGGGGCTGTGTATTTGGTTCTTAAATGCATTTGAATTCTGACGCACCCAGGCAGCGCTAGGGCCGCTAGCGCATAGGCTTGTACAAGCCCCATGCAGTGCCTTAGGTGTGATGTGGGCACAGAGAGCGTCTCGCAATAGATGCTCATCTTGTGCCTGCAAGAAATTTAAATAAATAAGGCTGATAGTGTCTTATTGTCCACTTTACCAAAACCCTGCAAGAAGCACCCCAAGACACTGCACAGTGTCCCAGTTCCAGAAAGCACAAAAAGAGCAGCTAGTGGAAGTACAGAACCAAGGGTTGGAGTTTAAGGAAAGAACCACAAGCCTTCTACCAAAGCAGCCATTGTATTTTTGAGGCCCCATATGGGGGGTCCTGAACCAAGGAATGCTGCTCCGCTAGCACTACCACCCATGTCCATGTGGAGAGATATAAAGGGCTTACAAATACAGTTTACCCTGCGGATTAAATGAAGCAAGGTTCATTTTGCAGTTCCCATTTTTTTCTAAACAATCAAATGCACCTATGATGGGGAATTTCTCCAGGTGAAGTACCACATTTTTCCGATAAGGTAAACCCTATGGGGTATGCAAAAACAGCTCTCAAAATTTTTCTGCATAGCCTAAAGGTTTTCCTACCTCATTCACAATAACTAATAATAATAATGTTCACATCTTTTTCTCTTTTTTTCACTGCCAAAAACTCTTGCTTGCAGCTTCTAAGACAAAACACTCAAACAAATGCTGCTCAATGTTATTCAGTGGTGGTGCAGTTGAAAGTGTTTTACCATTGAAAATACTGTATAAATGATAAAAAAGGCTAAAAAAAGTGTAAAAATGCATGAAAACTACTGCACATTATGCAAACACACAGCGCCAAAGTAGGCACTACATCTTACAGTTTCTACTGACTTTGGTCAGTTCGACCCTACTTTTAGTTTATATAAAATCCTCAAATATACGTCTAGTCTGAATCAGTGAAGTCTGAACCAACCACCTGGATTTTGATGTTTCCTTTGCATTTTTGATTATTTTAGGAAGAGGTGTTCTTGTCCTACCTAGGCTTCAGTGTACATTTCTCAATATTTACAACATTTTTGAGTTTACCGTATTTTTAGGCACCTGCCCATAAGACACACCTAGGATTTGGAGGAGGAAATTAGGAAAAACATAGTCTAAACCAAATGTTGTGCTAAAACACCCCATTACAGGCAGTGTAGCATTCAACCCACCCCGTTCTCCATGGGCAGTGTGGAATTCCCCATCCCCTTCCCCATAGGCAGTGTGGCATTCCCCCATCCTATTCCCCATGGGCAGTGTGGCATTTCCCCCCATCTCATAGGCAGTGTGGCATCCCCCACGCCATTCTCAAAGGCAGTGTGGCATTCCGCCATCCCATTCCAGACAGGAAGTGGGGCATCCCCCTCCTCCTATTCCTCTTAGGCAGTATGGCATCCCCCCTCCCATTCCCCCTATCCCTATACTCAGTTTGGCGTGAACTCTGTCTGTCCCTGCTATGACTTTCGGCGCCGCCACTGCCTCTGGTGTGTCAGCTCATGCTGACACAAACACTCTGGTGTCAGCATGCGGTGGCCCGAGAGGAGGTGGCTGTGGTGGAAGTTGGTGCGGGGACAGCGGGTGCAAGACTAATGTAAATGTACTTTTTTTTTTTTTTACATTCTCCCGATAAGACACACTTATCTCTGTTTATTTCTCCCCCACTTTTGGGAGAAAATAGTGCGTGTTATAGGGCAAAAAATACAGTAAATGGCCTAGCTTGTCCTGTTTTTTTTTATCCTTTTTAGCTGATTTTCAGATTTTTTTTTCATAAAGCACATTTTTAAAGGTTTTATTAATTTTGAAAAAAATTTACAAATCATGTCTAACCTCTTTTATAAATGTATCATTTCATAATAGATTTTTCCTACTGTTATCACATTAAAGAAGATCTGTTTGCAGATTTTCTGTCCCTCTGGACCTTATCCATTGTCAAGTAAATTGCACATTTTTATAAAACAATTAATTATATCAAACTTTTATATTTGTTTTAGCATTGTATAACATACTGCATAGCAAAGTAGAAAATTTGCTTTATCTGAATTGTCCTCATTATGGTGTTATTGAAAACCCCTAGGATGAATATCCTGATTTATTTTTGAATTTGCACTTTATGTGCTTATTAACAATCCTATGCTATAAATAAATTGTTCCCACATGTATTCTTCTCTGGGTTTGGAATTGGACTTTGACTTCCATACACGTGTTTGAGGCCCAGATTTTGCAGTTGCTTTACAATACAGCATGGCAATGCCTGAAACAAAACAGGCTATTGGTAGTTTTTGATTTGTGGAAGGCTTTGAAATGATTCTCATGTCAGAAACTACAGAAGCTTGAGCAGAGCAGCATCGAGTAAGGCCATACAGTGTCATAGCAGTATATTGGTTTCTTTCAAAATGGTACAGGTAGCAAAAAGATAAGGAATTTCCACAAATACGTTTTTTCACTTCTGAGATGGCTTTCTAACACATGGTCTTTACTCAGTGTTCCCTCTAAGCCTCAGCAGCTGCAGAGTAGTAAAGGTATTGGGCTATGTTCCATTAAAGGTGAAAATCTCATATCTGGTTCCATTAGGTTCATGTGTGCTCATGGGCCTGGCAGAGCCTGGCATGTCCCCCCTGTCAAAGTTAATGGAGGGCAGAGCTCTTAGCTAATGTGATGGAGGTTGGGCTCTGTCCATTAAACTTAAAAAGTCTAGCAGGTTCAAGTACACTTTAAAACAAAAAAAGTAAGTGCAACAATATGCCATCAATATTACAACGTCTTAAGCGTTTGGTGTCATAGAAGAAATACATTTTGTTACTTTATCTGAAGTTAAAAGATGTACCAACTGAATACCATTTCATAGCTATTTAGTGCCAGAACATTCACTCAGGATCCTACAGTGCAGAAGACATACAGTACAGTATATCCTCTATCCATTTCTATCTATCTTATTTCTATCTTTCTATCTACCTATGTGCTATTCTTTATATTGTAAACAAAATAGGGGTCCCACACACCCCAGAATTCCCAACCCCTTGTACTCAGTGGCACCACTACAATAGGTTTATGAAAAAATACATGCCCTGATGAAGTGACGCGTGTGACGTCACGGAACGCGTCGGCTGTGGTGGCGAGGGTGAGACCTGAGCTGGCTGGGGGCTTGGTTGCTGCCTTTCTACTGTGACATAGTAAGTGTTTCATATATGTTGTGGTTTGCTTGCCTTTTTTCTTTCCTCCTTCGGTTGGTCCTTCTGTTTAACTAGATTATTATTTAGGTAGATAGCTTTATAACTTTGGCATGTAGGCACATTGCACTTTATTCAATACCTTTTGGTGATGATGAATTCTGGCTGTATTGTTCAGTAAATCGGTTTTGTTGGGGAGTTGTTTTCACATGGGTTTCTAATTTTGACATTAATTATTTAGATATTAGTGGAATGCAGGGTTACGTATAAAATTAGAACACTAAACACTAGTTTTTTATATATAGATTATATTATTGACTTTAGAGATTAATATATGTTAGATTTAGCGGCACCTTATACTTCCATCCATTATCAAATTTGTCCCCTGCCCAGCCCCTGGTGGTATAGCCTCGCCCTCCCTATACTTCCATCCATTATCAAATTTGTCCCCTGCCCAGCCCCTGGTGGTATAGCCTCGCCCTCCCTATACTCATTTATTCTTGTTATATGTTTTTTAATTGATTTTAATTGGCCTGTTATTTTGTGTGTGAATATGTAATAAATACATTTTTGTATTTTTTCATAAACCTATTGTAGTGGTGCCACTGAGTACAAGAGGTTGGGAATTCTGGGGTGTGTGGGACCCCTATTTTGTTTACAATTTGGTCTCCGGAGGGGGTTCCCCTTCGGCCAACCTCTAGTGTTGCACACTAGTTCACTTTACTTAAGATTTAGAGTGCGGTCTTTCCTTTATAAATCATACTATTCTTTATATTGCATATTACCGTGCATTGCCATGCCAGGAAAGCTGGCATCTTCTGGGATATACACAACCAATTCAATATGTGTAGAATGCATTTTTAGGTTTAATCTTATTTTATTATTATTTTGAAGCACAATACAGTACAGAAAGAAAAAACAAAAGATACACAACACAGAACAGAATGTAATACAATACACATGTCATGGCTATCCCCCCTATAGTCGCTTCAATCTCCCACATCACTGGCAGGTGCCCCTCTCCCCCGCCCCCGCCCCCGCTTCCCTCCCCGCACCCTACCCGTCATCTTGCGACAACCGATATGCCGCGGGACCCCCTGCCCCCCCCCCAACCGGGAGGTGGGAGAGGGCGCCCCGAGCCAGAACACCAGCAAGGGAATTAAGGGATATGGCCGAGCCCGGTCAAGGCCCACATTCAGTACATGAAATCAGTACATCTCCAAAGTCTATCAGCGTTCCCAACCCTACCTGGGCACTCGGCCTAAAGGCCACCAAACACCCAACACAAAGACACCACAAACACACAACCACACCCATCCACACTAAAACATTAGGACCCAGAAAGAAGGAAAAAGAAAGAAAATTTCCATTTCTACACCACCTATTCCGGTCTACGGCTCCCCTTACTGTAGTTCCAAAATCCTCTTTTGGCCAGCATCCGATTCTTTGAACATGATCCATGCAACCCATGTGTGCATGAATTTCTCATTCTCCCCCTTCAGATCCGCCGTAAGCTCCTCCATCCGCATGATGTTATTGAGTTCATCATACCATTCAAGCACTGTGGGAGTCCCCACACTCTTCCAGTGCCTAGGAATTACCATTCTCATGGCTGTCAGGAAGTGTCTTAAGGCCCCCTTCTTTGCCGCCTCCCTACTGCCAGGGAGCATAGACAGTAACGTTATCTCAGGAGTGTTTGGAATCTTAATGCTGAAGGCTTCCTCATATAATAGTAGGACCGTCTCCCACAGCCTGTTTATGCTGGGGCACTCCCACCAGATATGCAGCAGCGTCCCCCTTGCCCTATTTCACCTCCAGCACGTGTCCGGGGCTGTGGGGAAGATCTGGTGGACACGGACTGGACTTCTATACCATCTGGAAATTAGCTTAAAGTTTTTTTCCTGAGCCTTACAGGGTTTCGCCATTTTATGTGTAAGATAAAACGCCTTCTCCCAATCCTCCTCATCAAAAGTCTTCCCCATCTCCCTCTCCCATTCAGCTACAAAATCCAACTTCCGAAGCTCCTTCTCCTCCATCAGGATGCCATAAAGAAGTGAGATAACCCTTTTAGGACGTTCCGCTGCTTCCAGCAAATCCTCAAACTGAGTATTACTTCTCGATAACCCCCCCAGATCTCCAATGGAGCTCAAATAATTGCGCAACTGACTTACTGCCAGCCATGACCCCCCCTCCCCCCCCCCCCCCCAGCCGCCAGCTCCTCCACGGTAGGAGGCCTCCCCCCCCTCAATGTATTCTTCAATTTCGGTCTCGAGGACGCCTCCCAATTCAGGAATCTTGAGACCCCCAATCCGGGCGGGAACGCCGGATTGCCAAACAAAGGTGTCAAAGGACCCGGTCTTGTTGCAATTTTGAAGTTCCGGAGGCAATCCTCCCATATCTGGAGGAGCTGGGCCGTCAGGAAAGGCACCCCGTCTTCTGGAAGTAGTTTCGGTTCCACCCATTGGAGAGAAGTCAGACTTACGGCCTGCATATCTCGTTCAATTGCGACCCATTGCTTGTGCCCTTCCCCCTGGTACCAATCCACTATCCTTATCAATGCTGCTGCTCTATCCGGCAACCCTGCCCCTCCCCTGGCCTTCGGCCTGGCCAGTTTACGGAAACTAAGTCTCGGTTGACTGCCCCCCCAGATGAACCGTATGATCTCAGATCTGAGCTGTCTGAAAAAACGTTTGCTACCATGAATAGGCACCGCCTGGAAGACGTACAGTAGTTTAGGCAATACATCCATTTTGATAACGTTAATCCTCCCCAACCAGGAGATACCCTTCCTCCCATACTCCTCCAAGTCCGCCCTTGTTCTCGCCAGTAGGGGATCGTAGTTCAATCTAAATAGCGAGGTGGGATCAGCCGGAATGAGGACCCCCAGATAGCCTATAGCCTCCTCACACCATCTGAAGGGGAAATTCCCTCTAAGCCTCTGAACCAATGACTGGTCCTCAATGCTGATGTTCAGCACCTCCGACTTGGCCATATTGACCTTAAAGTTGCTGACTCTACTGAATCTCTGGAATTCCAGAATGATAGAGGGTAAGGACATATGGGGTGAAGTAACGTACAGGAGCAGATCATCAGCATACAGTGCCAGTTTACGTGTCCCTCCCCCCATTTCTATGCCCTTAATGTCCGGGTTCTGTCTCAGAGCTACCGCCAAATGCTCCATTACCAATACGAATAACAAGGGAGACAATGGGCAGCCCTGTCTCGTCCCGTTCCTCACCCGAAATGCAGAAGACAGGAGCCCGTTCGTCCTCACCTTGGCTGTAGGGCCCGAGTACAGTGCCCGAATTTTCTCTCTCATATTTGGACCCAAGCCGGCTTGCCTAAGGGAATGTTCAAGAAATTTCCAACTGATCCTGTCAAACGCCTTCTCGGCATCTACCGATAAAAGGCACATGGGAATTTTCTTAGTTCTAACGTGGGAGTTCAACAGGATAGTTTTAATTGTGTTATCCCGAGCCTCCCTTCCCGGCACAAACCCCACCTGGTCCGTATGCACCCAAGCAGGTAGCAATCCCTTCAATCTATTCGCGATCATTTTAGAGTACAGCTTCAGGTCAACGTTAATTAAAGAGATCGGCCTGTAGCTGCTACACGATGTTAGCTCCCTCCCGGGCTTGGGCAGGACCGAAATGTGTGCCTCTAGGGTCTGCGCCGGGAAGGGACACCCCCCGGACACCGCATTGAACGCCTTAGTCATGAAAGGGACTAGTTGAGTCCTAAACTGCTTATAGAATTTCACAGTGAAACCGTCGGGGCCAGGGCTTTTACCAGTGGGGGTCCCCACCAACGCCTCAAGCAATTCTAGTTGCTCAAATGGTTCCTCCAAGGCGTCCCTACTTGATGCGTCTAGGACCGGCAACCCAGTGTCATCCACGTATGCCTCTATCTCCCTCTCCTGTGCTCCTCCCCCCTCACCCCCCTCTTCAATGCTGTATAGCTGGGAATAGAACCTTCTGAAGGCTTCCACTATATCCCTAGGGTCATGCACCAAGTTGCCTCCCCCGTCCTTTATGGTTGGTATGTATGTTTGGCGTTGTCGGGGATGCAAAAGTCTCGCCAAGGGGCGCCCACATTTATTGTTGTGCTCGTAATAGAATCTGTTTGCCAATTCCCTCTGCCTGTAGGACATCTTATTGAGTAAGCTCAGCAGTTTGTTTCTGGACTCCGTCAGTTCAATCAGAATCTCGGCAGTCGGGCTCCGTTTGTGGGAGACCTCCAGCCTGGACAAGCGATCAATCAACCCCTTCACCTGTGCCCCCCTCTCCCTCTTCAGTCTTGAAGCGTGCTGGATGAGGATCCCCCTAAGTGTACACTTCAGAGCCTCCCACTGCATAGGGAGACCCGTTGTATCGGCCTCGTGATTTCTCAAGAAGTCTGCGATCCCTTCAGAAACCGCCTTGGTACACATCTCATCCTGCAGGAGACCCTCATTCAGCCGCCACTGCCACGGCCTTGCATGCAGCCCCGGCAGATCCAATGACAAGAGCAGAGGCGCATGGTCGGACCATATTCTAGTGTCGATTGTCGCAACCGGGGACCACTGAAGGGCATGGTGGCTAATGAAAAAATAATCGATCCTACTGTAAGAGGCGTGAATATTTGAATAAAAAGTGAAATCTTTTTTTACCAGGGTTACAGATCCGCCAAACATCAATCAGTTGCCTATCCTGTAGCAATTTTTTAAAGGCCCTCAGCTTTGCATAGGAGGTGGATGACCGTCCCGTTGAGGTATCCAGCATTGGTTCCATAGCCAAGTTGAAGTCCCCCCCCCAGCATCCCCTCCACAAAATCTTCTAACGCCCGAAGGATCCTTTGGGCAGCCCCCACCTGATCCACATTTGGTAAATACACGTTGGCCAAAGTAAAAATTTTTCCCCCTATTTGGACTTTCAGAAAAACAAACCTACCCTCCACATCTGACATCTTATCTAGAACCACTAGTGGGGCGTTTCTATGGATTGCTATAGAGACGCCCTTAGATTTGGCCTCTGGGTTCGGAGCATGGAACCAATCAGAAAAGTTTTTGTCCTTACAGCTTGGCACTTTACCGGTCCTGAAATGGGTCTCCTGCAGAAAGAGAATCTGGCACCTCTTCTTATGTAGGGAATATAAAATTTGGGCCCTCTTAGCCGGGTTATTCAGGCCCTTTGCATTTAATGAGCAGAACGTAATACAGGAGCCACGTCCATCCCCTTGACCCCCCATCCCCCTCCCCACCCCTTGATACAAAAGGGCCACACACAAGTAGGGCAATCACACAACTCAACACACAGACACACACTAAACACGAATCAGGGACCAGCACCAGCCGGTATCTGGTAACCCTGAGGAAGGGTAACCTCCCAAACCTAAACTATCCCCGCTGGGAGTAACTCCCACAAGACTGTCCTCCCCGGCAAAGCAAGCTCCGCAGAGGTGGTCAGTCGCCTATTTGGGGAACCTTGGTAAGACACAGCCGCAACGAGGTCCGTGCGGCCCATTTGAACCGTAAACTTTTAAACCGTTAACTCATAGCGGGTACAGTAACCCCACCCCCGGGCAGCCACCCAAGATAAATTGACACCTGGCCTTCTGATACAGCCATAACAATATAATGAGAGAAAAATAGTAATAATGCAATACTTACAGTAAAGCTAAACTGAATAACAACGGTGTTGCCTTGGCCGCGACCAGAGGAAGGGCAGGGCTGGTAAAGAGAACAAAGCAAGCCCTCGGGACCTCCCGATCAGTAAAACACTGAACTCAAACCATCAACTGCTTACCGTCCAAATAGTGCCCCGCCTATTCCTCCCGTCACCGCCAAGCACGATCCGGTCCCCCCCTCCCTCCCCGCCCCCCCTCCCCAGCCTAGGCCTCCTTTCTCGCTGTGGCAAGGGCTGAAAAGGTGACGGCAGAGCCTCTGCAAGCCAATCCGGAACCTGGACAGCGTCTATTGACAAAAAATCGAACAACTGGGGTAGTTCCTCATGAGAGCTCAAAGAGAAAAATGCATCGTCCTTCCTCACAATTAGATGGAATGGATGCCCCCACTTGTAAGAAGCTCCAGAGCTCTTGATTTTATCAAGCAGCGGGCGCATAATCCGCCGCATATGAAGAGTTTTCCTGGAAAAATCCGGCAGAATCTTAATTCTTGCTCCGCTCCAATTTACTGCGCCCCTCTCCCATGCCGTCTTAACAATCTCCTCCCTGTCTTCAAATG
Source organism: Gastrophryne carolinensis (assembly GCA_027917425.1). NCBI lineage: Eukaryota > Metazoa > Chordata > Amphibia > Anura > Microhylidae > Gastrophryne > Gastrophryne carolinensis. The sequence goes on along the minus strand of CM051234.1, from coordinate 208,697,561 downwards.
ACAGCATACGGCACAAAACGTCCCGTGGGGACGTTGGTCCCCCAAGAGGTCGGCTCATAACTCTGTGAATTCTTTCAATGCGGTATGTCGTTTCCGGTTGTCGTCCCAGCAAAGAGTTGAAGATCGCCCGAGCTGCGGATCTCAGTCTGGCGCCCCCGAACTCCTCCGGGATCCCCCTCAATTTCACGTTGTTTCTTCTTCCCCTGTTCTCCAGGTCGTCCAGTTGTAGTTGTATCTCCTTCTGCTGACGCCGGACTTCCCGCTGCAGCCCGGCCAGCTCGGACAATTCCCGAGATACCTCTTCCCGATTTCTTTCCACGGCAACCATTCTGGTGTCTAACGTAGCTGTCTGCTGTTGCAAGTCCTCAATATCTTTCCTCACGGCCTTCTCGATGCGAAGCGCCATTGATTCTAGATCCGCCTTAGAGGGAAGGGCCTGTAGGTCCTCCTTAGTAGCCAACGATTGCAGGAGACTCCTGAGTGTTGCTGTCCCCCCAGGTTCACCTCCAGCCTGCGGCGAAAAGTCCCCCGGAGGGATCACGGCCGGCGATATGACTTCCTCTGTCTGCAAGCCAACCCGGGCACCGCCTGGCACTCCATGTTTCCGGCTATATATGGGGGATAGTGTGCAGCTGCTCTGGCTAGAGCGGGGGCTCGCACCCTCAGCGCTCCCCATCTCTTCAAGGTGCTCCGGGTGAATAAGCCCTGTCCCCCCAAGGCCGTCCTCACTGCTGTCACTACAGCTGCTACTGAATATGGGGCGGGGGCTGGGGATAGGAGAGAGACCCCCCCTCCCGGAGCTTCCATGGGGGACCCCACCAGGGCAATCTGTCGGCTCTTCCCTGTCTGCTCCGCTGCCATGTGTGTTTTCCTGGTGGAATACTGGGCTTCCTGAGGGGCATTGAGGCTCATTATCTGCCTCTTTAATCAGGCTATGATTTCCCCCCTCCTTCACAGAGTCTGTGTGTTTAGTTTTGCAGACCGCAGATGCTGAGTCACCGCCTTGACGGCCCGGGTCCGGCGTCTCGCGCTGTGCCTCCAGCCCTCCTCCTCTCTCCTCCTCACCTCGCTCTGCAGAGGCGCGCTCCTCCGCCGGTCTTCTCCCCGGCGTCGATCGGTCCCGCCCGCCGCCTCCGCCACTCTCGGCCATGCAGGTATTGCGAACGGGCGGTTTCTCTCCCCTCCTCGCTGATGCCTCCTCCGCCGTCCCGTCACGCTGCGCAGCCGTCCTGGCCGCCGCCATCTTGCTCGCTGCCTCCCGCTGCTTCGATGCGGCCGGAGGGGCCAGGAATCTCTCGATCCCCGTTCTGGCGGCTGTCACCGGCCTCCTCCCGCTCTTCCTTTTTCTTTGAGACCCCATTGAAGAGAGTCTGAGACGTCCAGCTGCAGAGATTCACTGAAAAAAAACTTGGGCCACACGGAGCTCTGGCAGAACGCTCCTCACTCGGCCATGTCCAGACCACGCCCCCGTAGAATGAATTTTTATCACTTTTATCAGAATAGTGCCTCTATATTTAGCTGGCAATGTGGTTTGGAAACTCTTGTACCAAATTACTGTGTTCCCTAAAGTTGATCGGTCCTACTCCGGTGATCAGGGTATTTCTGGGTACTTCAGGCTATGCCCTTTTGCCATTAGTCACAATAGTCACACCCTCTCCATTCACTACAATGGAGCAGGCGTGTCAGGCATCAGAACTCCCCTCTCTTGCAGTAAATGAAGAGGACATGGCAATGGCTCTGTGATTGATGGCGGAAACTCTGACAACTGGTTGGCCTGGCCGGTGCAGGATTTGATCCAGTGATGTGCTGAGTTGCTGATCAGCAGAGTAGGAACGATCAGCTGCAGGGGACAAAAGGTCTATTTTGTTTTCCTTTTCTTTGGTGGTCAGTCTTTTGTAGTACATTTCAAATGATTCGATTATTATTTAAAGCAAAATTATATTGAAGTTATTGAAGTTAATGATGAAGTTATTTACAATTAGCCATAACATAAAATGCAAGTCGATTTAGAACCTGTTATTTGTTTTGGGTGGAGTAGAATTTATAGTAATAGCATCAGACAAGTTGATAGGTACAATGTAAGAAAGACTTTTTAGCATTCATTTTCATTCCTATTCGTATTGTATAGCTTGATTTTTTATGTGTTTGGGGTAGAAGCTGCCATTTGCAATAAAAATGGTTCTGTCTGTTGTTTTACTGATAAAGAGAAACTGTTGTTTTTAATGAGTATTGTTGTATCCAAGAAGTGAATTTCTTTGTCCAAGTAGGTTAGTTTTGGGTTAATAGTGGATGAAAGTGGTTTGCTTGTTCAGAATACTAGGATATCATCAATGTAGCAAAGGAATGTCATGGGTTTAAGTGGTGCATGTTGATACATATGCTCCATCAAGCTCTACCATAAAACAAATTTGCATACCTTGTGCCACGGTACCTCTAAGCCTGTCTGTCTTTCTTATGAATTTATTTCCACCTAGAACAGATAACAGGATCACTTTTTTTACATTTAACATATTTTTATATAGATTGGTTTAATGTGTATAAACTATGTTCTTTTTCTGTTCATTGTATATTGTAACATCATATCTAAAAAAGAGAACTAAACTATTTCATGTTCGTACTTAGTTTTCGACAAATCGACTATCATTTTCCCTTTTTTAGATTTGTATATTCTGCAGAGCTTTATCCCTTGGTTGAATTGAATAAACTTCTCTTCGTAACTGAAGAACCTCTGCACCTCAAGTCATCTTCAGGTCAAAACATTTTAATTGCTCAACAATGATTTGCTATCAAGATCTAGAAGTTGTATAATTGAGAGCAGAGATTGCAAAAGTGAGCAAAGGTTAATGATACACGCTTCAAATAGTTTGGAAAGGTGTAAGTCTATTTATTGGTAGACCACAAAAAAGGGTTTTTGGAGTAGTAAAGTTGGGGAATCAGGAGCGCATGGACTAGTGTTTTAGTTGTGTCATGCCTAAATGTGGAACAGATGCACGAAATGCTCATCAATCAGTGTTCATCAATGATTGCTATACAGTGCTGGGAAGCCAAAGAAATGGCAGAAAAGTTAATATCTGGGAGGGCATAAATGATGGGAAAGCTGTAAGACAGCCAGAAGGGCAAGTTAGTAAAGAAGTAAGATCACAAACAAGAGAGATACAGTATTTTGGATTAACTTGCATACAGGGGGAACTGAAATACTAACCTATATCAGAAAAATTTAGTTTGCAGTCAGGAGCTCATAAGTAAGATTGGGGAGGACAGTTTTAATAGTGCTTAGAGGAAAATGGTAATTAAAGAGTGAGATGTCTGCATCTCCTAGGATAATGTGTTTTTCCAAAGAGTTTAAATTTCAAGGGAAGACTCCATATAAAAACAAGTCTCAAATCCCTTAATTGCAACACCCAAGTTAATGAAGATATGAACAGGTAGAACAATAACAAAATCTTTAGGCCAGAAAGTAGGGATGAAAATAGGATATACACATCTTTTATCTTTATGTAAGCCAAATTTGTCCCTGAAATCCTTAAATAAAAAAAGTTCAAACTCATCTGCTCCCTCACTGTCCTCCAGTCCATCCGGTCCACGCCATCACGGCTCCGGCCACATCACTCCCCGTCCCAGAGTGGGACTATTTAAAGCCAAGGAGTGATGTGGCTGACATTACTGTAAGTGACAAGGGGGAGTGTAGGGCTTTTCCAGCCACCTCCCTCCTTGGGAGCCCAGTGCGGGTGTAGGATCTATGTCGGAGTCATACATTGGTGGACATTGTGGAACAGATGAGGACACCACCCGGCAATACTACTGTAAAAAATTGAATAAAGGATTTTTTCGAATGTCTGTTTTTTTCCATTTAACTCTTTTTGAACTGGTACCCATTACCTGCATCTTCAAAGGCCAGTGAAGTGCAGAAGAGCCCGCAGCCCATGTAGGCTATTTGGGCTGGTAACCTTGGCTTCTGCATAGCTGGTGCCAGGGCTGTTTTTTTCTGGCCTGAGGGGACCCCACACCATTTTTTAATTTTTTTTTTTTTTAATATATACGGGTTTAAAAATATTATGGCTGCAAATGGCAAAAATCAGTCTGATTAAAATCAACATCTATAGGGCAGTATTATCAATCCCTCTTACATGATTCTAAGACCCAAGATAGGACAATCCTAAAAATGCAAACCAGTTACAGTATCCATAAAATGTCAGGAAACTCGATGCTATATTATATAAAAGGCCTGGATGAATAAATTGCCACTTTTTAAAGACACTGAAATCAGTTTAGTGAATATGTGTGGAGCATGTGAACATTCATGCCCAAAGGTGTTATGAGATTGCAGAGTGTGCAACAGAAGCACGCTCCTGTAGCTTACCTCTGCCCGCGATCCTCTTCTATCAGTGATGGCAGCAGTGGCAGCAGCAGCCTTTGAATGCTCCCATGAGTGAGGACACTCCTAAGGCACTAGGCGTGTTCTCATTTATGGGATCCGGTGCCCATCTTTTTGTAGCCCCTGCTGGGGCCAGATTCAAAGGCTGCTCCTGCTGCTGACAGAGGAGGATTGGGCAGAGGTAAGTCCCTGCAACCGTAGGTGAAGAAGGTTGATGGGCTGGGTTGTTCTTGCTGGACACTGAACTTGAACCCGGACTTATGGTTTGGGAACCTGAACTCGCATTTCGGATTTACCCATCTCTGCTAATGATGCAAACATAAAAGTGCTGCGAGTACCACAAAGTGGACCAAAAATGTTAAGTGCTGTACAAATATATACCTTAATACAATATACTCAATATGATTGTTTAAATCATTATCAATCAGCCAGCTGAAATGAGACCCAGCCCCCGATGCTATAGCCCCAGCATTATGGTTTGCGGGGGCACAGTAGGGTTGCCTCGAGCTGGCCAGGGGCTGGTATTTTGGTTCTAATTGTGTTGTATATTCTATCGCTATATAGTTTGTAACAATAAACTGTATTATTTGATTATATTTTGTGTGTGGTGCATCCTATTTGCGGCAGTATCTCTCAGGGGAAGGCTTCTCCTGGTGTCCTTCTGTTTTGTATACGAGCATTCATTCTTTATTTTAGGAAAGGCTTTCAAATAGATTATGGAATAGGACGATCAAGATTTGTTCCCATTTAGCCAGAGAATACATGAGGTCAGGCTCTAATGTGGGCCAGTGAAGCATTCCCTTGACATTTGCCAACCTAGATTTAACATTTTATCATTATTACAGAGTATTTTGTTTCTTTCAAGAACTTTTGTGGCTTTACGATTTATAACTGAGCTACTGAGACATTTTTATTTGCTAAAAAAGTAAGTCTGGCAAAAATCTATGGATTTAAATGACTGCATGCACTCTCTAAATAACTGTCCATTTTATTGGTATGTAAACCTTAACTCCAAGGCCTCATTCAAAAAGAGTTTGAAAAAAAATTCTTGGTAGTAAGAAATTCACTTTAGGTGAAAAAAGCATGAGAATTTCACTGTTGCTGAATCACCAGCTAGGAAGACAATAGAGTTTATTCAGCACCATTTTTTGTCACTATTGTTTTTTGTGAGAAATAAAATGTATAATTTGCATCGCTAAAATGGTGCTGAATTGCAGGAAGAAAAACAATCATTATAAAAAAAAGTGATGGTAAAAAATTCTCACAAACAAATTCACCCCTAATGAACGACAATGTCACTTTTTACTACAGTGTAAAAAGACCTAAAAAGTTCACAACTTTTCTTAGGAGTAAAAAGTGCTATTGACTTTCATTGTCTTCCTATCTGGTGATTCAGAAACATTTACATTTTCATGCTTTTTTCACCTAAAAAAGATTTTCTACTGCCGAGAGAATTTTTTTCAAAACTTACTAAATAGAGGCACACTCAAACAGACTACCAATTCTAACAAAAAACCTAACCCCTAACACCCTACAGTTTCCTTGTTACAAGGGAGCACTGGAAGCTGTACCCATTTACACCCTGTGGCAATGGCCGTATGCCACGAACATGTGGGCTATATTTGTCAGTTTCCTTCTATGCCTCATGCCACTGTGTCTACTGCTAGGTACCCATCTATTATTTTTCTGCACTATTGTGCTTTGTTATGTGATGTTTGCATTGCACCGTTTGTTGGTCTTAATAGGTGCAAAGGATGTCTTACGGTGAAGGCCGGTGAACCCCGAGGGTATCAGCAGGGACAGGCAGGTTCGAGGGCAGACAAGCAAAGGTCGGTTCTGGCAGCAGACAAGGATGGTCGATCAAGCCGAGTCAGAAAACTGAGAATCGCTAGTAGAATCACACCCAAAGCAATGGAGCGCCTCCTAGCAATAAAACTTACATACTGCGGGACGCGTGCCTGAGCAGCTAGAGAGGAGCAGGGGAGGCTGCCAGAGCGGTGCTCCGCGCTTCCTGTCATCCGAGAGCGGCAGCCGCGCTGAGCAGCAGGAAGCCGCGAGCACCGCGCCACCCAGCAGACGTTCGTCGTGGGCTGCAGGATACAGGTAAGTACAAGTTTCCAAAAAAGTCTTTTCCCTGGGCTTCAGGGTTTTGCCTACTGCCTACCTATTGCCTTTAGCATTTTCACAGTATATTATATTTTAGTTGTTTTTAGTTTGCACTCTTTAGCACTTACAGCCAGGTGCTGCATAATCTGGTAAGTCCTTATAATTAAAAGATAAAAAGGTGGACTGTCTTTATAATTTTGACCTTGTGGATATGAGTATTTCCTACTAGCTACACATCCAGTATTAGGGTCGCACTGAACACTTTGTACCTCTCTATGTGGTGTTTAAATTACTGTATTCCAGATGTGTTCCTAAACAATGAAATTCCAAAAGGACCTCTTAGCTCCCTTATATTACTTTTCAGTAGAACAGGTTATTTTCTGTTTTGGATGCTGGTCATAACTATATAACAATTGAAATGCACTTGATGTCTTATTTTAGAGTTTAGTGCTATCTGTGTGAAAGAAATTAAAAACAGCAGTAACAGCTTTTCATTCAATTTGCAAATCATAAGAGCGGCAGTCGAGAAGGCTGTGAACCATAATTTGACAAACACATGCTTCACAAATTCAGGTACGATGAATTTTGAAGCATATCTGAATGTGCAAAATTAAAATATTATTGATCTTATTCTTTACAGTAGTTTACAAAGTAATTCATATTGTCCCCAGCCTCGCAGAGGAAAATGGCAACAAAAATAAGCACAAACTTTTTCTTAATTTCCAACCTATTATGATAGGCCCCTTTTCAGCAAAAAATACCTGACTACTCAGTGCTGCCCAGATATTAACTTCCACAATAAGGGACTGAAGGGTGAATAATAATACATTGGCAAACAAAGAAGAAGAGAAGCCAGTTGAAGCCAGTTTCACTTCTTGACTTCCCTGACCCAACAGTGATATGTTGAAAGACTTATTGACTGGGGCACAATTTAATGTAAGCTACGTGAATGTAGTTGGACTTCTTTATGGAGCAGGGTGTAATATTGGAAAGATACCTTTTAATAAAGTGATCCTATACCCAGATAGGAGGTTTATGTTGTCACCTTTGATCCACAGCCCAGTGCCCCAAAACAGCTGATTTATCTTTGCCTTGCCATATGCAAATTAATGTAGTTAATCTGTATAATGAAGTCAGCTAAACTGTCCACATAATGAAGTGCTTTCAGATTTATTGCATGTTATTATAACTGATGAGGCTGACCCCCAGGGGTGGACTGGCCATAGGGAGACAAGGGACAATGCTGGTGGGCTGCACTGCTTTGAGGCCAGTTGGGCTGCTGCTTTTTACACCCAGATTCAATCTCTGCCCCCTTAGCCTCCCTCTCAGCCACACTGTACCCACAAACCAAGGAACCCCAGATCCCAATGCTATAGGCCCAGCATTATGGTTTGGGGGGGGCACAGCATGGGTACCTCGAGTTGGCCAGGGGCTGGTAAAATACAGGGCTGAGTTTTGGACCCAGTCCACCACTGCTGACCTCCAATGCTAAGCTGTGTGTACTGTAGCAGAATGTTTCATCACTGGACAGCCTCAGGGAAGCAATATGACTGACTGCATCCAAAAATAAAAACACAGTCTGTTTCAAGGCACCAGAAGATAGAAGGGGGGATAGAAGGTGACAGCATAAACTTCCTTTCTTAGTTTAGGATCCCTTTAGGGATAGCCTTATGCTAAATCCAGCTGGAAAAGTACTCTGGAGTCTGGGCAGCATGAGAAGTTTTGTGGGCCCTGCTGGCCACTCACTCCAAACCAGTGTTCCAGACCAGAAAGCCTTCAAAGAGACTGATGAGCCACAGCCGATGGCTGCTGAATAGCCTAAGGTGTGGCACCTGCAGCGTGATGAGCGTCTGTGTGAGGGTATCAGGCGCTGTAACAGACCATCTCGATCGCTCTAGTAACCTGGCTGGCATTGATGAATGTGATGTATGTTGGGCGCTCTACTACCAGTACAGCTCTGCAGCGAGCGAAAGTTAGCGCCAGCTCAGTGCGACCGGCTCTCGGCGCTCCACACCATACTTATCTAAAAACTACACACACACCGTCGGCGCTCTAAATCTAGTCGCTATAGCATAGAGCGCCAGACGCTGTGTGATTAAAGTCTGTTTTTGAACACATATCCACCTGTAACAAAGCGAAAACACATTGAATGACATTGTTGTAACATTGTGACATTACTACTTTAATGCCAGACCTGTAATGACAATTCTGCATAAAAAAACAAAAAGTTTTCAAAAATGACTTTTTCTAGGCCAGGAGAGGTCACACAATTATTTGAGAGAAAAAAAAAGATTAAAAAACCTTGTTTAAACAGAAGAGATGGAACGTCCATTGAAATGTATGGGAGAGTAACAGGTAGTGACAGGTAATACCTGGTTCTCTGGAGCGCTGGCGCTATCCGCTGAGCCACCTTAAATGATGAATCGCACATTACATGGAGCTGTTAGAGTCCCTCACCAGATTCGCTTTCATAAATGTGGTATTGCGTCCAGCGCCCAGCGTTCACCAGACGCTGCCTGCCGCTACGAACTACCTGGCGCTATCTCTTGATGAATAACCCCCCAAGTGTCAGAATGCAGACAGCTGCAGGCGGCCGTGTGGGCTAACTGGCTGCAGGCGGCATCGGAGCTGAGGAGAGCGACAGATGTGTGGGCTACAGGGTGCAGGTGGCACCAGGAGCAGGGCTGGCTAAAGGCCCATTGCCAAACAAAGTGAGACAGTCGACAGGGCAGAAGCATCTGAGAGTCTCTGATGTGAAATGTGAGTAATCCTGTGTGGCCATATGAAATTGGGACTATGTAAACACATTCTGTCATGAGGACCTGTGTTTCCTTATGAATGCTGTAGAAAGCCTGTTTAATTTGAACTTTGTGACTTCAAATAAACCATTTGAGTTAATTACCCACTGTGTATGCCTGTGTCTGTGCCCAGAAAGATCCTGGGAGCACACAGACACACACACACACACACACACAGACACACATTTTGTAAGAGCCCATGCAGATATCTTGAAGGAGCACATGCACAGATCTTGTAGGAGTCCATGCGGAGAGATTTTGTAGGAACCCATGCTGAAAGATCTTTTAGGAGCTTGTAGATATAGAGAGATCTTGTAGAAGCACAGAAGCACATGCAGAGATTTTTTTAGGAGCGCGCATGCGCACACACACACACGCACACACGCACACACACAATCTTCAAATTAAAGCTGCTGGCCCTGGATAACCACTATAGGCATTACCATCTCCCAATATATATATATATATATATATATATATATATATATATATATATATATATAATCTCAATTAGTTAAACAGAAAAGGTTGTGGGTGTCATCATATATTGCTGTGATTGCCACTGTTGGTTCTTATATCCCTCATGGATCTCCTGTGAAATGAATACATTGATTACCAGTGACCACAATGGCACCAAGCCCATTTTTTAGCAAAAGAAGGAGATTGTCGTTGGTTCTACCCTGCTAAAACAAACTGATAAAACCTTCAATCACCATTAAAGGAACTATAAACACAATGGAAATAATAAGGCAGCAAACAGCTTAACTGATGTCTGTCCCATGTGCCTCTCCTCCATTTTCTGCAGTGTCGGGTAGAAGCTGTAGCAGGGCCCCAAGGTTTGCCCTCCTTTTAATACCTTTCCTCTGGGATCACAGAAAAACAGCCACTCTGCCCCTTGTTGCTCTCAGTGTGAGCGAGCATGGTAGGCCACAATGGTCCTCCAGCTGTCTCTGACCACATCAGAGCAAAGAAATGACTCATATAGCTGTACCATGACATGCTTTTTATAGAGTCATGGCCCAGAAATTAAAGCAATGTGGCTTCACTTGAAATACAGGCATTTACTTATATTTAGAGATTTTGATATGCTTTGAAGTGTATTTTTATTATTATAAAGCTTATATAATTATTATTAAGCTTATTTTACACTTTTTAAAGTGGATAAGGATGGAGAAATAACGTTTTTTGAGTGTACCTCAATTCCCATTATACCTCAAATACCATTCCCTTTTACAAGGAGAACCTCTCACCTGTAACTGCTTGTCTCCGGAGCCAGCCTATGAGAAACACTATTATTAATCACTTCCGCCCATTGCATTGCCTGTTCTTGTTTCCTATGGGAGTTAGGTCAGTAGTGTGAGGTTGTTGCTGCAATTTTTGCCAGAACATGACTGCTAGAGCAGTATTATCCCTGATATCACTCACGTGTGTAGGAGGAGTCGGATAGAGGAAGGAAATAACCAAATTATAAAAGAACTGTATTTCAATTAGAGCCTAAAATAGCATTCGTCAAAAGGCAGCCTGTCACAATAGGTTGTTTTGAAAGGGACTTAAAATGGGATGCATTATTTATAGAACATATTCATTTTCTTCTAACTGTTGGTAATTACATTTTTTTTACATGGCAGTTCCTCTTTAAGTGCACACTTTCTATCACCTCTAGGTTTTGAGCTGTAATAATGTACATGCAGCTGTAGTTTAAATCCTAATGAACATTCACGGCGGTTTGCCAGACCTTCGCTGCGACTATGTATTTTACAACACAGCACCATATCCATTAGCCTCTTCTTTACCGCGGCTTCTTCAAGTCAGCATGAAACAGAGCTATATGATTTCACATGGGGAAGAAAATGCATATGATGTTGAAAGGAATTATCCCACGACTAAGAGGACATATCTGTGACCTAAAGAATATAGTTTAATTATAGTTTACAGAAAACTACCTTTTTGTTTAAATAAACATTTTATTGTGGGGTTAAAAGTATGGTGAAAATCAGTTTTATCCCCTAACGGTTGCAGTAAAATTTAAAGAGACCTATTGGTTGCCATTACATTTTATAGGGGGACTCATTGATTTACTATTTATTAATTTGTATTGTCTTGCACTTCTGGGGGGGGGGGGGAAGCCCTGGTTTGGGGGTTTTAATTGTCTTAAACTGGACCTTCAGCATGATTTAATGAAAAGCCCAAACTCTTAAAAAACGGTTCCCCAGCATCTAAAATTAATATATTTTACGTTTTAGTCACTAACTTATTATTCTTTCCCCCACTGGGCTGCAACTCTGTTCAGGAATTTAGGATACGGGCGCCGCCATCTTGACTCAGAAGCATCACACTTACTGCGGAGAGGAGAGTGGGATAAGGTACAGGGGGGAGGGTTATAGCTGTGCTTTGCTCAGACAGAGCAGAGCTGGGGTCAGGTAAAGGTCAGCAGTCCCAGAATGCAGAGCAGCACAGTCAGGAGGCACTTCCTGTTTGCAGGCTGCCTGATAAAATGGCGGCTTCCATAAGCCGCCATCTTGGATGTTTAAAGGCTCATAACATGCAGTAGATGCAGGTAGGATGATTTTTAATGTGACCAATCTGTATGTACAGGGTGTGGGAAACATATAAGATAGACTCTTATTCAGAGTGAAGGTCCGCTTTAAGTCACAGTTATGGATTTTAGGCCGAATTGATGTTTTTCTTCATTAATAAAGCTATAATGGAGGCTAATTTAAGACTAGCGCCCCATATTGCCATTTGTGTGACTATGTAGCTATGCTCATAGTGTCTGGAAGTGGACGCTGCAAACGGGACTTGTGACCTAGCTCCACCGCTGTGAGATTGTAGTATCCTGTCCAGCATTGATAAATGTGATGTCTGGAGAGCTCTGTAGAAGCGTTCTTCCTGATACACTGCAGCGCCTGAGCGTACCAATGCTGCTACTGTTTCATGTAATGAAGGAAAGCAGGCCAAGGCGATGCCACAGGACAACGCTGCAACAAATGATAGATAGTGCCAGTAAAGAGCGGCCACACAAAACACAACTAAAAAGTGGACGCTCTGGTGCAGAGCACCAGACACTATATATGTATGTCTATATGTTTCTCACAATAAAAACCCCAGCCACAGAGCGAAACCACGTGGAATTACATTGTTAACACACTGCAGCACTGTCACTGCAATGGCGGAACACAAAATACAGTTCTGCAGCCTATACCTGTAGTGTGAGGTACTATGCTAAAGTCTTTCGTTGCTGCCCAGGAGAGCCAAGACAGAAAAATGTAATCCAAACGTGATTTCTACAAAACCAAAATATACACCATTGAGGTGTATAGGAGAGCGCAAGTGAGCGACAGGTGCTATGTGCCGCTACAGAACACGCAGCGCTGGTGCTTTACACTGAGCCACCGCTAGTGATACATGTGACACTACAAGATGCTTTTAGAGGCGCTCACCAGTTTGTCATATATATGGTTTTCACATACTGCGTCCAGCGTTCTTAAATAAGATCCTTAGTCTACATTTAGTGTGTGGAATCAGTTGTATAGTGGGATAATTCAGGGGCCCATCTGGCGAGACCATGGCAGTTTTTTTTCTAACCTAGGAAATGCTGCTATTATAGGGAGATATGCTATAAGGCTGGTGAATGCTGATAAAAGCAAAAGGGAACTAACAAAATGTGCTAATTTCTATGCTCATTCATATGTGTTCCACATATTTTGTTTTTAAAATTTCTCCAGTCTCACGTGTTTCATTGTTCAGTTCTACAGGGATCATTGATTATCACCTTGAATAAACCTCATTTTTAAATATTGAGACTTTATCTGACACCACCTCTAACTCCAATTGTGACTATGGTTTCAGTGAACTATCCTTAATAGTAGTGTCAGACTATAACTAAAAGGGCCTTAAAAAGGAACATCAGACATCCTGGAGTCTAAAAGATTCCAGGGCCATCCAATCTCCACTCTTTGGGGCAACCCAAATTGAGATGCTCCGCTGTGTAAAATCCCCCAGAAATCAAATTTCACTCACGTTGTTCCAGAGCCCTTGCCAAGTCTCTCCACAAAAGCCACATCCCGGCTCACCTCTAGCTATGCGTGCACACATACCCGGTCTTTTTGAATGGGCAGTGCGAGCAGCAGGGATAAGACCGCCGGGGCACTCGGCTCTTATCGCCGCTGCTTGGCTGCATAGCTGTCAGCGGTGCCGAAGGGAGCCATGTGAAACCAAGGGGGTTTTTTAAGAATGGATAGCGCCAGGTAGTGTCTCATAGCGGCAGGCAGTGTAAAGCCACATTCAAGAAAGCGAATCTAGTAAGCGCCTCTAACAGCGCCATGCAGCGTCACATGTATTATTGCAGACTGCTCAGCGTATAGCTCAGCGCTCTAGGCTCATGAGTGCCATGTAGTACCTGTCGCTCTGTAGCGCTCTCCCATACATTTCAATGGGGCTTCATTATTTGTGTATAAATAGCGTGTTTTGGAATTTACTTTTTTTTTCTTTTGCTCAGATCACCCCTGAGCTCATACCAAAGGGAATAAGGGTTAACTTTCAGGGACAGGGGGTGCCAATAGCACAGCCTCTGAGCCCTGGGTTACACCCCCTTATGCTTCGCTGGTAGCCTTTGCAGAGGATGCAGTGAATTTGCAGTCAAATTCGTCCTGGGCCATGCTAATACATATTCAAGATATTGTTGTTAACTTCAACTTCAGCATTCAATACCCCTGGCCATGGCATACTGTACTCTATATGTAATTGAGGCTATAGTAATTGTTTCCTAGAAAGCAGGGCCATCAACTTTTTAAACAAACACTTCTTAATTCTCTTTGTCCTTGCAATAGTTCATACTAGTTCATGCAACTATGGCTTACCAACTGAGGTTACACCGTTACACAAGTTAAAGAAGGTGTACTGCAAAATTGTGTAAAATTCCATATAAGCACGCGGCTAATGAGAGGAAGTGTCACTTATACAGGAATAAAATCCGAGGTGACAGGTTTGAGTGTATCAGGAAGACAGAACAACCCCCCGCCCCCCCCCCCCCCCCCCCCGACGTTTTCTTCCTTGTATTAAAAAAAAGAAAAACAAGCCTTGCTGGATATTTCTTGATCCAGGGTATATAAGTGACCTCCTCCTCTGCCATTCAGCATATTTATAGGGACAATAATACTCCTCTGAGTTACAGTAAATCTACCCATTGTAACTCTTTCCTGCACAATAAAATATTTGTCCTGTATATACATATATTTGCATATACTTGGTGTGTTGGTGTAAATTAGAGAATTAAGCTGATTCCATACATTCCTGGACTGTGTAAGCATGTGTAAGTGGGCGCAAGTGAGCTCCCCCACCTCAGCAGCAGCCATAGCAGCAGTGCTCTGTGTGTGTACAGAACTCACTTTTCTCTTCTTGTAGATTTTGGTGTATAGACTTAGGCCTTGACAATGAAAGTCAATGGCACTTTTTTACTCCTGGGAAAAGTATTGAACCTTTTACTCCTTTTTACCCTGTAGTAAAAAGTGCAATTGTCTTCATATCTGGTGATTCACTAAAAGTAAAATTCTCAGGCCTTTTTTCTCATGAATTGAATTTATTACTACCATAAGATTTTTTTTTCAACTCTTAGTGAATCAAGGCCCATATGTACAGTTGCTAATAGCAACAAATTGCAGATAGTAAAAACTGATTCCATATAAAACACATATATGCGAATATAAGAAAAAAATAATGGATGAGTTTAGCACCTTGCAGACATCCCTTTGGCCCCCAATAATATACACTTTCGAAAATGCCATAGAAACTGTATTTTTTCGTTAACACTTGTTATGCTACATAATTAATCTGTAAGCTCAGTATGATACATGAAATGGATACGACAACTGGATCTGTTAGACTAGAGCCTCAATTCAGAGACACATTCGTCCGGACTTCCGTAGCTGTCTGTGAAAGTTTTGGTGGGTGTTTGTTTTTTTTTTTGCTTTTTTTCGTCCATTTTCTACTCGCACGAACGTTCGGGAATGCGCTTCCGATGATCGGAAGCAAATCGGAACATTTCCGTTAGTTCAAATCATTTTCCAAACAAAATCTGAAATTTTCCGTTCGTTCAGAAAACTTACGTTGATTCAGAGAGCTTCCGTCTGATTCCGAGCTGATTTCCTACGGATCACCACCCTATAAATCTGTTTCATTTCCGATCCACTTACGAGACCTTTGAGGGCTTGGATTGCTATTGTTGAACATGTTTTGCGGCTATGTGGAGGAGTCTGCGCGCCTTTAGCACCAAGGCATTGCATGTATCAGCATGGCCGAGGCCATAAATTGTATAGCAATGCATACCTGAATCAATACATTTCATGTATGCCTTATAGAAGCATTTTAATGCTGACCTTAATTAGTCCTTAGCATGTAAACATTTATTTTCCCACACATCCATATAATTGCTATATTTTTTTAGACTTATGTCCTTTGTGAATTATATTTGGATTGTTGAACTTGAATCTTAATTTGTTGTAGGAGTTCTTGTTTTAGTCGGTTAACTTTGCTTTGTGTAATTATTTTATATTTGGTTGCAGGAACTGCAAGATGTGCCACTCGCCCTTGCTCCTGATGCCTGCAGAATGCGGGCCAGGGGTTCTCTAATCGGGCACTATGCAAAACCCGGCCCGTGGTGGCGAGGGCCCTCTGGCTTTTGAAGTCCAGATTTAGGTGTTTGGACCATACGGGGGGGGGGGGGGCACTGCAGCATGACCTCAACAAGGTTATACTAATATTTTAATTTACGTTTTTTAACAGGGACCACACGTGGCACCAGAGTGGCACCAGAGTGGCACAACTGAGTGTCAGGATCCTTCAGTTGGTGGGCGAGATGCAGGAGCTGCACAACTCGTTGGGGACCACAGATGAAGAATAATGTTCAGTGGCCTGCCATTGCTGTGTATTTTGTTTTTTATAGTTGTTAAAATTTGAAATTTTCAAAATTTTTAACAATTTTATATTTTATGATGGAATAAAAAAAAAATGTTACATTGTCATTTCATTTACAAAATACATTAACACAAAACTGGGCACAGAAATATTTAAAGATTAATATTCACATGACCGAGAAGTGATTTGGGTAAGTTTTAGGGGGCTAAAATGGAAGAAGAACCTAACCAAGAAGTGGTTTGGGTGAGCTTTAAGGGTCCAAAAGGGAAGATGGAGGATAGTGCTAAGTGGTTTGGGTGAGCTTTAAGGGTCAAAAAGGGAAGATGGAGGACAGTGCTAAGTGGTTTGGGTGAGCTTTAAGGGTCAAAAAGGGAAGATGGAGGACAGTGCTGAGTGATTTAGCTAAACATTGTAGTAGAAGTGAGGGTGGCAAATATGTAGGCGAGCACTTTAATGAGTTAAGTTTGTAGTGCGCAGGCGCAAGATCGTAAGGATTTCCGTCTGGACGAACATTTATTGAAAAAGGGAAACAGAATCGAACGGGAAACGTAAAGGATTCGTTGGAGGATACGATGGGAAAAGGGCAAAAACTAAAGCCTACGTTGTAACATGTGAAAATGAAACGGAAAAGTCTGGATGGAAAATGACATCCTCGTAATTCGTAATCTGCCGTACGAACGGACGGAAACTTTACAGAAGGTTTTCAATGCATGCATTGAATCGCTCGTACGCTCATACGAGAACGGAAACATTTCACACAAAAAAAACAGATCGGAACTAAAACGGAAATTTTTTTTGTCTCTCTCACAAGAATAAAAGGATAGAAACTTATAACAGACACACAGAAATGATTACGAAAATTGCCTTAATGATAGGTCTACATTAGGTATTAGGGTTCTACAATTAAAGTGAAAGCATCAGGAGTTCCTGCGTAGATTCATTTTGACAAGAAGACAGAAGAATTACAGTGAAGCAGTGTGTTTGAGCCGGTGTCTCACGTAATCACTTGATGAAAATGTTTGCTTTCAGGATTTTGGATCAAAGAGGGACCAGATGCCAGGGTCAGAAAAGATGTCTTTTAAGCTAGACACAGTGTCTGAGGCATACAGTAGCAAACCGTCATTCTTACATTGCAGATTGGAAATTTACATTTTTAAAGCTATCTTTAAAGTCCTTGGTGAAAAAAATAGATGATAAGCTTTGCTTTTTTTGCCAAATGGGGTGCGGATTCGACCATTGAAGGTCTCTAAGGCCTAAGGTCTTATGACTATATAAAACACAGAAACTGGTGGGAGGAGCTTTTAGCTTGTTTCCTCTTCATTCCAAAGGGCACTTCAGATCTAAGATGATTCACATTTGTCAACCAAATATGCATTCTTAGTTGTGGTTAAGGGGACTAATGTGGCAATAATAAGGCAGCAAGCAGTTAATTGATTCCTGTCCTATGTTACCTCCATTTTCTGCAGTGTTGGGCAGAAGATGAAACAGTTTGCCCTTCTTTCAATTTCATTCCTCTAGGACCACACAAAAAAGTGGTCACACTATTCTTAGCTCAACCATGACCCAGAAATGGTAACGAAGAGTGTGGCTTCACTTAGAATACATAAGGTATTTCATATAATTTGGGGAATTTAATATTCTTTAAAATGGCTCACTTTACTCGGTTCCCAAAGGGGGATAAAAGAGGTTCCCTGGACAGGGACTTTTAGTGTAAATTGATATTATTTTCAAAATTCCTCTAAAACTCTGAATCGAACTATGTTGTATATTGTAGGCCTATTATTGTTGTATTATGAATGTCTACGGATAGCTGTCTATAACAGATTACTGACAAGTCTCATATACTCATTTATAGGCTTATTGTACAAACAAGTCATGTGTACCCATCTTTGTTTGGTCAACAGAACAATGCTTAATAAGAATAGGAAACCCAATTGATAAGGTTTGGCTTATTGGCCTTAAAGCAGAACAAATCCCAACGGGGCCAGCTGGGGAAGTCAAAATCATGATGCACTACTGTGTGACACTACTCCCTCCCCTTGGGGTGCTCCAGAACTCAACTTCTTCCTGGGTCCCTTGACAAAGTTAATATCGGCAGCTGCATCCCCTGCATCTTTGAGATTTGCATGTGCTCCTGCCCAGACATTCAGATAGGCTGGGGGCAGAAGCATTAAATATGGCAAACTGCTCTAATTGGATGAGAGCCTGTGTATGCACTATAGGACTGTGAAGAGATATTTTTTTCTGGGTGATCTGGGGGGGTTTCACACTGCAGGGCATCCTGGGATCCTCCCTGGACAGGGAACAAATCCTGGGATAGTCAAAATCCTGAGTTTTGTTCCGCTTTAAATGGCCAATGCATGCCGTGTGCCACTGCCGATGCTCAACTCGCTGCCCTGCACCGCTCCTGTGCCCCAGTATCCGGCTCCACTGCTGCCTGCAGTTGCAGGAGAAGACTCTTCCTTGTGGCCGAATGCCAAGGAAGAGACATGCTGCTCAGTCCTTCTGGCCGTGATGCGTTATTTCAGGCAGGGAATCGATAGGGAACACACCATCAGACACAAATATCAATAAAACTTTAAACCTGAACAACGCTTACCCGATAAGTTAGACCCTTAGAGTGACCTGCTATAATGGACAGGCTTTCTTAAAGGTATATCACACAACTAGTGTGAATGTAATGTCTCTGTCTATGTGGGAAATAGCCCCGGCTGCACTCATACTCCATTAGGGACCCCCCTGGTACTAGTCTGGTGTAGCGGGCTACTCTAGAAACTAAAATAACAAACATGGTCGAAGACTAACAGCAGTCTCTGTCCAGCGGTTTCCCAGTGACAAAACACAAACAACTGAGGAGGAGAGGAAGGGATGGGGCTTTTAACCTCTTTTCAATCTTTGTGTTTCCTCCCAGGGGATGGAGTCCAATCTCTCCATGTGGCCGGTCAAACTGAAGGATGACTTGGAAAAGTAGACATCTGTTTCTCAGCATGATGCATTTCCTGCAAACTGAGTGACAAAAAACATGTGTAGCATGAGTGTGTTAACCCTTTAAGTGCCAGCATACCTGGTTTTTGTCACCCTTTGTAGTTTTTGTCACCCTTTGTTGCCAGACTATTTTGCACTATTTTGTGCTCCCCATGTTCAAATGTGATTTTTGAAGGGATTTCCAGGGATTTCCCAGAAAAGCGATATATTGTTTTATTCAGCATAGTCTGGGCTTTTACATGAAATGTCTTGTTTGTCATTTTTAGGTATATTCTCAATATTTTTGGGTGAAATATGTGCAAAAAAATAAAAACAAATCTATTTTTTACAATTTGTAGTGTTTTTTTGTAATAAAAAATGTAAGTTTGTCAATAAAATCTTATTGCGTGTGAAATCCCAATTTCTCCCGGTTATAGCAGTACCACATATGTATTGGTAGACACCATTTCCTGCCCAGGAGACTCTCCCAAACTGAAATAGAGATTTAGGGGATTTTCAGATAAAATACAACTGCGCTATGCACACCTTACAGATTTTCCAGAAAAACAACCCTTTACATTTGAAATACCACCAACAAAGTATATATTCTCTGGAAGTACACACCTCAATATTTCTAGGTGTACCAGGCTTGTTGATGTGACCATAGTTTTCTAGAAGTAATCCCTCAATGTATTCTTTGGTTGCAAAGAGTTTCCCTAAAAAAAGGATAAAAAAGCAGAATTAAAGCCACATTTTCCTAAAAAAAGTTTAGTCTGAAAAAGCAACATCCCCCGAACAGAACGATACCCAGCATGCATAGCTACTGTCAAGGAAAGAGTTGCCAAACAGCCCAAAGTAAAGCATGTGTGTAACGGTAATTTTACTTGAAAATTTCAGCTCTGCAGACAAAGTGCGCACCTTGCGATTTTTCAACCAAAACAACCCTTTACATTTGGAATATCCCCCATAAACCATATATTCCTTGAAAGTACACATGTTAAGCTTTCTAAGCGTACCCAGCTTGTTGTAGTGGGCTCATCTTTCTGGAATTAATCCCTCAAAGAATTCTTTGGTTGCGCAGTGTTTCCCTAAAAAATGTATAAAAAAGCTGAATAAAAAAACACCTTTTCCTAAAATACAAATATGCAAACAAGAAAAAACTAGCTAAGTCTGAAAGGGCAAGGTCCCCCGAACAGAACAATACCCAACATGAATAGGTAATTTTAACCCTTTTAATTGCCAGCCTACTTGAGATTTTGTCACCCTCTGTTGACAGGTAATTTTTCCCCATTTTGCGCCATGTTTTGCACCATTTTTGCTGGAATTTTCAGGAAAATTTGATATATTTTTTTTTGCAGCAAAAAGTTTAGGCTTTAACACGAAATGTCTTGTTTGTAAGTTGTATTCTGTTTTTTACAATATTATTAAGTAAAATATAAAAAATAAGTAATAACAAGTAAAAACAATTTTTTTTACAAAATTGCCTCCTAAATTTTAAATAAAAAATGTATTTTATTAAAGAAAACCATATTGCATGTGAAAGCCCCATTTCTACCGATTAGAACGGTACCACATAATTATCGGTAGCCCCCCGTTCCTGCCCAGGAGACCCCCCCAACTGAAACAAGTACCTTATAACATTTACAAATAAAATACAACTACCATCCACACTACAAAGGGCTAAATCGAGAAAAAATATGACATAGAGTCCCCCCTCCCGGGGGCGGTCCCAATTTGTTTGGGATTTTTAAGGGTTAAAAACCCTTAAAAATCAAAAAAGAAATAAAATGGGGTCCCCCTTACCCAAAGTAACCAGTCCGGGACCAGCTATGCAGGGCTTGTAGGAACAGGGCGCAGGGGCCAGCTTTTGTGGCCCCTCGCCCTGCAGGCTGCAAGCCCGCATAACCCGTGGCCACGGGCTCTTCTGCCCCCCCTGGGCTTTGGGGAGGCAGGTAATGGGGGTGCTGGGGGTTAATGGCAAGTCACCCGCTAGCTGCAGGTGACTAGCCCCCAGCCTTGTGAACTGGTATAGGGGTCTCATGGACCCCTTACCAGTTCACAAGGGGTTACATGTAAAAAACACACCACACACAAAGAGATTATTATTATTATTATTATTATTTTTTTTTTTTTTTTTAATACTTACCTCCCATCCATCCTGGAGCACTGTGTCCCTCGGCAATCACTGGCTTCTGCTCACCTGCTGGAAGCCTTTTATAGCTGCTGGGTGACAGAACATAAGGGGTTGGGGGGACCCAATTTTTTGGGGGGATTTGTAAAGGTTAAAAACCCTTAAAAATCCCAAAAAAATTGACATGGGGTCCCCCTTACCCGAAGTAACCAGCCCGGGACCAGCTTTGCAGGGCTTGTAGAAACAGGGTGCACGCCCCTTTTGTGGCCCCTGGCCCAGCAGGCTACAAGCCCGCATAGCCCATGGCCACAGGCTCTTCTGCCCCCCCCTGGGCTTTGGGGAGGCAGGTAATGGGGGTGCTGGGGGTTAATGGCAAGTCACCCGCTAGCCGCAGGTGACTTGTTATCCCCCAGCCTTGTGAACTGGTATAAGGGTCACACGGACATGGATCATTTTTTTTTTTTTTACTCTACTCACCTCCGATCCTGGGTCCCTTGTCACCGTCCCGCGCCGCTCACCCAGCTCCGGCATCTGTCAGATGCCGAAAGTGATCGGAGCAGAGCGGGTGAGAGCCGAGGAGGCTCGGATCGGAGCCTCCTAGCCTCACACCCGCCCTGCTCTGATCACTATGCTCACTATCCGATCCTCTGCTCATGCACAAGCATGAGCAGAGGAGTCGGGATGTGAGGGGAGGATCAGGCAGCCAAGGATGCCACAGGACCGGGCAGCAGGTGAGTGAATCATTGTTATGGGGGTAACAGCTACACTTCCTCCATTTAAGGGGGTTATTTAAGAAGGGATAGTGGCAGGTAGTGCCTCGTAGTGGCAGGCAGCGTCTGGTGAACGCTGGGCGCTGTAGGCAAAACCACATTTATGAAAGCAAATCTGGTGAGCAACTCTAACAGCTCTATGTAGCGTCTGATGTATTATTACAGGCAGCTCAGCGTATAGCACCGGCTCTCTAGCTTCCAGAGCGGCAGGTATTACATTTCGCTCAATGTCACTCTCCCATACATTTCAATGGCCGTTCATTTGCTTGTGTTTAAACGTGTTTGACTATTTTTTTGTTTTTTGCTTTTTTTGCTCAAATCATTGTGTGACCTTTCCTGGCTGCAAACAAACACTTTTCTTAAACTTTTCTGACTTTTTATATTTTTATGCAGAATTGTCATTACAGGTCTGGCACTAAAGTATTAATGTCACAGTGTTAAAACAATGTCATTCCATGTGTTCTCGCTTTGTTACTGGTGTATATGTGTTCAAATCATACTTTAATCACACAGAGTCTGGCTCTCTGTGCTATAGTGACCAGATTTAGAGCGCCAACGCTGTTAGTGTCCTTTTTTGATGTATGGTATGGTGTGAAGTGCCGAGAGTCGGTCGCACTGAGCTTGCGCTATCTTTCGCTAGCTGCAGCGCTGTACTGGTGTTAAAGCGCCCAACATACATCACATTCATCAATGCGGGCCAGGTTACTACAGCGACTGAGGCGCTCTGTTACAGCGCCCGATTCCTGCTTACAGCGTCTACTGGCGACTGCTCTAAGCGCCACTATACAGACGCTCTACTGCCGATATCTGGCGTTAGTAGTGAATCAGCCTCCACGTCAAACAAGGCACCCATGGGTGAATTTGAATAGTTAATAAATAAGCTCCACAGGTAGCACTTCTGATTGTCACTCCACTAGGAATTATGGCTCAGTTGAATACACATTGCACAGTGCCTGCAAATATTTTTTTCCAGTACATATTACACCAGAGTCAGACTTGAGAATTGCTTTTACCTTTGACAGAAAAATAATTATTTACCAGACTCACGCTGATGATGGAGCCCCCTGGCTCTTAGCAAAGTGCTTCAATACATAAATGATCATTTGGCTGAAACACCTACTGAACAAAATTATCTACAGAAGATATTTTAAGAAATGTATTCTGGCAAAAACAAATATATGCCAGGAATATGTTTATGTGTGAATAAACCCTGAACATTATAAAACTAACTTTAAAGCAGGCCTACTCCCAAGTAATGCTGACCCCCCTCCCCACCAAGTCAGCTAGTACAGTGGCTATTAAGGATAACCACCTTCATTTTGCATCTGATTTCTCAGAAACAGTTGCAAAATGTGTTTTGGATCCAAATCAATGATCCAATTCAAAATGTTAATTTTTTATTTCAAAGATTAAGAAAGAAATCTGAACAAATGTCTAACATTTTGGATTCAGTTTGAAATTCAAACTGAATTAAATGCTATGCAACTGGATCATCCCTAGAAGATCTGCTAACCTGGTCTGGCTAACCAGGTGGCTGCAGCTACTTGTTGCTCTAGAGAGGAATTCCTCCCAACATCACTTTGGTGTATGTCATCTTTGATGAAAGGTCTTTAGGAGTAAAGTAGTCCAAAAGTCAGATGGGACAGATCTCCTAAGGACGTTGTAGGTCTGTCTTAAGACATGTCAGTGTTAGTAACCAACAGATTTTTTCTTTTTAAAGGTTGTGGGTCTGCTTTATACTCCCAGGTGGCACCCTTGAATTGACTCCATAACATTTAACTCACCTTCTCCCCCCTCTCTGCGTCTCGGCTCTCTGCATAAAGTATCCTTATAGGTAGGACACAAGTCTACTATTTTTCCTATATCCTTAATAAATAATGAGTTAACTTTTAACAGCAAGCAGGCATTCATCAGTGTCATATTACAAGCCAAAATGTGTTGTCCATGCTGGGAGTAGGATCAAATCATTCATTCCTTACCTCCATGCAGAAACTGAATTAAAGGCAGCCAGAAAGAGGTACAGGAGAATCCCTTGTTTCAGAGACTGAAATGTAATATCCTAGTTGACTCATACATGCCGCAGACAAACTTGCAGCCCCAGCACTACAAGAAAGAATGATTATGCAGCAACACTCTTCTCAGCACAGAAGGCTGTCAGAAATCAGCTAACTGGGAGGTAAGGCATGTCTTTGGTGTCTTTGAAAAATTAACATGCAGTATTGGCTCAATTTTGGCCCCAAAAACAGCACAACATACTGGAACAATATCTGTTCTGCAGACTTTGTCTTCTTCTGTTGTTTTCTTGTACAGGGCTGTCTGTATGAGGACCAAACATATGCAGACAAATATTAATGCCTGCCTCTGCCCAGCTATACATGAAATAAGAATACTTAATATCCCATACAAAGCTGCATCAGATATTCATATTGTTAGTACAATGAACTAAAGCATAGACTGAACAGTAATATTACATCAAATTATTTCCATCATTGTAACATGCAACCTGAGAAATTGCTCTTAAGATTAATAAAAGAAACATACCAGATCATTAAAGGATTATTCTGGAAAAACTGTATATTAGCAGGAGCCTCGCTTGAATAGAAGGGGCTTTCACACAGACTTTGTGATACAAGGCTCATTGTGCAATTAAAATTTCCCACTGGAACAATATTTCAGGCTACATAGAAAAAATGATACAAAAGCTGTGATGGCCTGGCCTCTGCTTTTGAAGTTTAACTTTAAGCAAAACGGGATATGAAAAAAGTATTTTAACATCATTGCAAGGAAAAGTTATATATTCCTTATCCCCAGGTTATTATGAGGGAGCAAATCTTATCGCCACTGAATTGCTAAAAAAAAAAAGAAAGCATCATATCAACTGGATGTCAGACAAAATTATCTCATCACAAAATTCGACATTGACACTTATTTTATAACTGGCCCAGAACATTTTAGTAAAGTAGAGCACGTTAGTTATTCCAAAATGTTACATTTCTAAACACTGTACATTTATACTTTTGCACTTTATTAATAGACTTCCTGAGATTCAAATTTAAATTTAAAGTATTTGGTAAGATTTTACATTTTTGACAGAACTGTATTTGTTGCTGCATCCAGAAATGAACACAAAAGCTTAGGGATTTAGATTTGAACATCTCATATTCTTTATTTGTAACGGGGTTGCCGAAACCTTTTCAGAAACGAAAAGGAATCTCACATTGGGACAAATAAGGTATATTTTTCAAAACTACATTAGCTGATTTGTCCAGAACATTTGGATTAGAAACAACACAGTCATATTTGGATGAATCAGTATGAAATGCAGCTTATCCTTTGTTAAAATATTTGTGTAAGGCACATGTATAGTACATTTGTACGTGCCACCATTCACTGGGACAAAGGGTATGGACAAACTGAAGTAAAAATCCAGAGCCAATGTTTTTTTAAATGCACTGCTGATACTGCTTCCACTTTTCTTTTAAATTGTGACTGAGTGTATGTGTGAGGAAGCAGCACCAGGACTGGTGGGTGGATAGGCAGAGAGCAGATATACTCACAAATAAGGTGAAGATCCGGAGACACATCCCAAAGTGTATTTGGGATATGCTTTAGGCTAAAGATAAATAAAGATTGTGGATGGGGTGGGGGTTTGGCATGTCCCTTTCAATTTGGGTACACTTTACACTTTTGGGTGTGTCTTTCCCTGGTTTGGGGTCAGGGAATGTAAGGGTACTCAATCAGATCACATTAACGGTTCCCAGGCAGGATCCCACATGAAGGTGACAAAAAATGTCAGCCTGAGTCTACAAACATTGTAAACGGTTTCTCTTTTTATTAAGGCAGACAGTATGAATCTTTTTCAGGGCCCCTGGTACAAGGGGTCCTACACAACCCAAGCCCTAGTTGCTTTTGACCGGTCTCCCCCTTAAGGATTCCGTTTCAGCACAGCCTTCCTCAAGTCTACGCGAAGTGTGACTCCCTTGGCCTTTCTCTGCGTGCCTTTCCAAGAGAGTACTCCTCTGTCTGGACATCCAAGGCTTCTCTCCCCGGTGAGCTGACTGGTATGCTGCCTCTAGCACACCTCGGTGACACTCTCTGGCTTGCAAACCTTGTTCTTCAGTTGGCTCTCTTAGCCTCCATCCTCATGGCTTTCTGCTTTGTTTTTTCTTTGGCTTACAGCCATCAAAGGACTATTTATAGATCCATTTAAACAACTGAGTCAGCCCTACTTTCCCTCCATTTTCTATGACTACACTTCTTTGTGTAAACCAACCAATTAAAGGGCTCCATGACTCACAATAATGTTGCCAGTTATATTGTTCGTTATATAACTTACGGTATCTGAAATTAACTGTTCATTTCTTATCCCATGTTTCTGTCAAGAGGCCAAACCATATAAGTACACTCAAAATTATCTGAAATTATCTTAAAGGTATGTATTTCATACCTATCACCCTGTTACAAGGGTCCAATTAGTGCTTGCTGATCCCCATCTTATGCAGCTCTTTCACGTGACAACTGAATTGGAGAGCAGTAAGTGCCACTGGGATCCTGTTTGTAAGTGTAACTGCTGCCTGTATGCCCATCCTCCAATATCCTCTTTGTTATAACATAGTTGCACCGCTCCCTCCTCCTAAACACACACAACATCCTCAGTAGCAATGAAAAAATTGTATTATTGTTCGTACGAATATCATATTTGATTTACTTATTCCAAATATGTACATTAAATTAGTTGCATATTTTAACACAAGAGAAAAAAAATATAAAATTGCATATATATTGACATCTAAATTCCTCATCGTTCTTTGATTTAACAATTAGATAGTTATACATTTCAGAACATTGAATGATTAAATAAATAAATAAAATAAAATGTATAATCACATGCATATTTACGTATTTCCATATAAATATTGTCTAAATTCTTTAATTTATTCACAGTTAAGTAAAAAATCCTTTTGGAGCATAAATAATTAATAATAATACATATAATGATAATAGGAGAGAAAACATCAAATATTTAAACATTTCTTTTTTCTTTCCTTCTACAACCCCTTTGTAATTACATAAACGTTTATATATAAATTCCACTTCCACTTCAGTTCTTTGAATATTCCATCATTAAATAGTAATCGTTTGTAAAGCATCAAAAACAAAAAAAGGAAAGAAGAGCATCAATTGTAACGTATTTGTTTGAATTTTTTTTATTTTCCTCCTCTAAAACCTAGGTGCGTCTTTTTATGTCAAAATATGATGAGTCCGACTCATAAAATGCATTGACATGAGAATTTGTTCATAAATGATATAGAAGAAGCATTAGGAGCACTGCCTCTATTTTTGTGGATTACACAATGATATGCAGTACAGTGCAAAATTTTTACAAGCTTCAGGCTGTCTTGGACACTTTGAGTGTCTGGGCATGCACTTCAGTTTCTGAGGGGGACAGGGGGTGAGCAACTGTATTTTTTTGCACAGACAATCGCAGCCAAGTGAGTCTAGTGTAGCTGCCACTTCAACCATTAAGTGCCAGCTACATGAGACTCATGTATCTGATTTTAGACCTTCACAGAAAAAAATTAAAAACTCAACTGACCGCTCGATTGGTCGGGCCAAGTTTTCTCTTCACCAAGGGTGGCATCTGATCCGAGCCCAAAAGTGCCCCCAACTCCTGCCTGCCGCTAACAGCTGTTAAAAAATAAAAAATAATGACATTTACTCACCACGACATTTACTCTTTGGTCTCTCCCCCCCCCCCCCGGCTCTTCCACCATGACGAGAGGACCCAAAATATGCCCTCTCCTCTGCTTCCACTGTCATACTGCTAACCCTGCCTTTTCTCGAGAGGGGCAGATGACGTCATCTGCACCCATCCGAAAATCCTCAGTGGAGCCGGGGTGTTCACCAGAGAGCCCCCCTCCAGCTATTGACCTGTCAACTCATTGGATCTCCATGGAACAGGATTCCCAGGGGACAAAGGATCAGAGGTGAGTCAAAAGTTAAGTTAAATAAAATATTTTTTTCGCTGTGTGTGTTTTTTTACATTTAAGGCTTAAGGCAGAGGCTGGTCCCCTTGCTGGTTATGCTGGGTAGGGGGGTAGCTCACATTAATTTTAGGGGGATATTTAAAGATTTTTAACCATCAAAATTCAAAACCCCAAAAGGGTAACCGCACACCAACTTTTTTTATTTAACCCTTTATAGTGTGGATAGTAGTTGTATTTTATTTGTAAATGTTATAAAGTGCTTTTTTTCAGTTTGGGGGTCTCCTGGGTAGGCTACCGATACATAGTATTTATTTTGTCGTGTCCTTTTGTCCATCGCATCTACACCGCATCTACACTGACCCGCTGTTATAAAAGTTACGAAGAGAGGAGAACAAACTCCATGTTGGTCCTCTCCAGTCCAAGGTGGTGGCTTTGGTCACAACTGGTATATACCCTAGAGCTTGTCTCCACCATTGCAGTAAATGGAGTGGGCATGCTATGGGGCATAAACCAGTCATGGGCATGGGTGCCACCTTGGACTGGAGCTTGTTCTTCGCAAGTTTCACAAAAGCGGGTATGGGCGGTGGAGCTGCACTGGACAAAAGGTGAGTATAGCTGTTTTTATATTTTTATCTGGATAATCATGGATAATCCTTTTATCTTCACCCAAATGCCATTCCCAGAATTTGACAGATTCTATTGGAGCAATAGCCCCATCTTTTATTTTTGAGATAAATAATAGGTTTTGACCCAACCAATACCGAAACTGTGTTAACCAATGGGCAGCTGGATTCTAGTAGCAGGATCATACCAGGGCTAGAGAGCCACATAGTACTAAACTGTTTATCCAGGTTTATTCAAAGACAAGAACAGAAATTGCTATTACAGAACCTTTTATGGTATGGTATGGTTATGGTAACTACAATACTCCTATTCCAATTTCCATCATCAGTAATCTATCCCTCCACTGCAGCAGTGTCACTCCCAGTCTGGCCTTTGATAATAAAAAAACAGTTATGTTTGTCAAATATGTAACATATGGTATATTTAACATTATCAACTTTGGCCTCAAATTAAAATTTTCAATTAATGGTCAGTAGCCAGGCTAGGGAGAGACCCATCCAGCTCCACTGTACCCACAAGCCAAGGAACCACAGCCCCCAATGCTATAGCCCCGACACCATGATTTGGGGGGGAGCAGAGATGTCTCGGCCTGGCCAGGGGCCGGCAAAATCCAGGGCTGATTTTTGGCTCCAGTCTGCCACTGGCAACTGTCAATATCATGGCGGCAGCACAGTGCACCATGCTTGGTATATCAGGTCCTGGGAAGTAAAGCTGATGGGCTCCATCATGACAGAAAGGACTAGTGGGGGGAATGGAAATATCCTCTGTTAATGTTAATTGCTTTCAACACGTCTGTCATTTTTTTTGTTTGCCCCAATTGCACTAAATTGTTTAGATTGTTTATATTTCCTTGGTAATTATTATTGATTGATTAAATGTTCCATATATTAATCATTTTTCTTTGAAGTGATGTCGCTTCCAGAATGTCTGTGTCATACTTGATATAGGTTCAGTTATAAAGAAACCAATTTGAAAAGCAGTGAACAGAACAGATAACTATTGCCGTAGGCTCTTGATTTCAGCTAACAGACAGAAGGCTTCAGGATTCCCAGGGAGCTCTTTTGAAGCGATACAAGAGTTACTATTAGAGTGTAATTTGCAGAATCTTCACACACTGTGCCGCGGAAATATTAGCATAGCAAACGGAACATCAAACAAACCATCTGAGAGATCAAAGATCAATTGTTTTACATACTGACATTTCTTTTTTAATGATTTGTCTTAAAGTCAATTTTTGATCAAAACACCTTTGCTCCCACGCAGACCGTCACCCCTAGTTTGGGTCTGCAGCACCTACCTGAAAGGCTTCTCTTGTTGGGCTACTCTTCCTGTCTTCATCCGATGTGGCGATGCCCCCTCCATCAGTCAGAGTGAGCTGCCACATCCTCTCCATTGCAGTGCATTTTTTATGTTTTGACTAAAAAATGACTTTAAACCGGACCTTCACCATGATTTATTGAAAAGCCCAAACCCTTAAAAAACGATTCCCCAGCATATAAAATTAATGTATTTTAAGTTTTTAGTCACTTACTTATTATTCTTTCCCTCACTGGTCAACTAGGACTTTAGGATACGGGCGCCGCCATCTTGACTCAGAAGCATCACTCTTACTGAGTAGAGGAGAGCAGGATAAAGTACAGGGGGGCAGGTTATAGCTGTGCTTTGCTCAGACAGAGCAGAGCTGGGGTCAGGAAAAGGTCAGCAATCCCAGAATGCAGAGCAGCACAGTCAGAAGACACTTCCTGTTTGCACGCTGCCTGATGTCCCATGAGCCGCCATCTTGGATACATGCAGTAGATGCAGGTAGAATGATTTTAATGTGAGCAATCTGTATGTACAGGGTGTGGGAAACATATAAAATAGACTCTTATTCAGAGTGAAGGTCCGCTTTAAGTGTTTTTACAATAAAGCAACATTTACAGAATATTTTTTTATTTTAAATAAAGTCATTGTTTACTTGGGACATAAACAGTAGTCGAGAAGCACAAACTCAGCGTCAAATTCTCACCAACTTTTTATTTTCTAGTTATTGATGAACTGGCCACCTGTCTGCACCGAGGCATTGGTGCGAACCGAACCATGACAACAACCAGAGCTTTTTGCCTTTGTTACTCTGTTGATGTGAATTGTTGATCACAAGCTTCACAGTTTTCTTTGTACTGAAGCTCAGGCTGAGTCCGATGATGGTGATGTCATCTGCAAATCTTCACTGTGTCCTCAGTAGAAGTTCAGTTGTTGGTTTAAAATTGAAAAGAGATAAAATGATCTCTCTTAGTGAGAAAATTCCTTATGCCATCACAGAATCATAGATGGTACAAAGAAACATGTCCCACAGCTAGGATGTATATATGTATGTTGTTTTTTTCTGACTATTTAATGTCTTAGGCCCTTATTTAACAAGGGATAGCGCCAGGTAGCGAATGGTGAGCGAACGGTAATGACGGTCACCACCACGAGAACGCCGGCTCCCCTCCGCAATCACACATTTATCAAGCCGATCCTGCTTAGCGACTGACAGAGCGCCAGATAGCAAATCATTCTTCATTATTCCAGCCTCACCCCACAGCGCCAGCGAGCGACCTTGAACAGCGACAGGTATGACCTCTCGCTACCTGCCGCTCTCCAATGCATTTCAATGGAGCAATCTTTAAATATTCATAATTAATTGCTATTCATTTTTTTTTTTTATTTAATGTCAGAAATTCTGTGACCACTTCTGCAATGTTAGATATTTTTTTTAAGGTAAAAAAAAAAAATAAATACATTTGTGCAGAATTGATATTACAGGTCTGATATTAATGTATTCATATTACAAAATGTTTTGAAAAACATGTTTTTTTTTTCCTAAAATATGGTTGTTTGGGGGTTAAAAAACTACTTTTAACCCATCGCCGCCAGCGCTCTGGGGTTTAAACAAGCATTTCACTGCGCGAGAATTTTTGGAGCGTGATTTGTTAATGAATATGCTGGGAGCCGGTCGCTATGGCCAGTCGCTGTCATGCGCTCCCATACAGCGCGGAACCTGTCAAACAGCGACTCCTAACCCCGTATTCAACATTACAGCACACCGACTGAGTCGCTGTCAACAGCCGAACAACGGCCAAGCACAGCGAATACTAGCGGGCGCTCTGAAAATAACGCTACTGTCGCTCATCTGTCACTACCTGGCGCTATTAATGAATCGGCCGTTTAGTTTTAATTGTTGTTGCAGCTTTTTTAGGGAGTCTTCATCACAAATGCCTGAACCATGTATAGCTTAGTTGTGGTACACACAGACACACACACACACTACAGTGTAGTGTAATTTTCTTGCACATGGGCTGAATGTAAGCTGGTAAGCTGTGGGGTGGGCCTCCAGAGTCAGTTCTACTGGTGGGCCCCAGATGCCCCCAGCCGGCAATGTTTAGGAATGTGCAAGATTTACTCCACCCTCTGAGGATCTGTTTGCTCTATACCACACATGCTCGACCTGCGGCCTGGGAGCGACATGTGGCCTAAAGTGACATCGAATATGGCCCCTTAACATCGGAGGGGAAATTGGGAGGGGTAAATGAAGCTGACGTGTAAAGGTAGTTGAAGAGGACCAAAACTGACCCTGCAGTCTATAAGACTCCAGGGTCGGCATACTCGCTCCCCCGGGGCACCCAAATCGGAGTTGTCCCACTGTGTGAAACCCCAGGTTTCCCGAGAACTCATATTCGTTCCTGGTTCATTGGTGCATGCGCGAGCAGTGGCCACATCCCCACTATCTCATTGGTGCATGCGCCAGGCATTTGTGAATGACCAACGCAGGCTTGAACGGATCCGAGCACAGTGATTGGACAAGTGGGAGTGCATGCGTCATAGAAGAGCTGAGTTTGTTCGGGCGACTTGGGTGGTTCTGCACAGCGGGTACCCCCAATCGGAATGGGGGGCAAGGACCAATACCCAAGATAAGCAGTTTTGGTCCACTTTAAATAGGGCTACCACAAGGATATAGAATGGGTGAATTGACAAATATAGGTGACAGTGTTGGCTTGGAGGAACGTAGTGACACTGATTGTATAACACCCCCACCCCCCTTAAATCTTTGGCACAAAATTAATTTGGTAAAATTGTTTTACTGTAATAATTATGGATGGGAGGTTAGGTCGGTTGGGTATTGGTAACATGATTAAGATGTAGGATTGATGGGGGACAGCTATAAATAAGCGACCCTTATATTCAGAGAGGTAAGCTTATCAGAATGTACATTGCTAGCACGTGGGAATTGTTGCATATGAATATAGGTATGTGATGTGAGGACATGCAAGTGGAGTTTGTGAAAACAATGGGTATCCTTGTTGTGGAAAATCTACATTATTCTGTTCCAAATGAAAACAATTCGGAACCTATTCATTGTTGCCCATGACCAGGTTCCAAATCATTTAAGGGCTTATCAAAAGGTTGAGCACCCTTGCTCTATTCACAATTCGTGGATTTTGTTAATCGATCCTAGATTTTGATTTGAGATGTTTTAATTTTATGCATTTGTTATTCTTAACCTCATCTGAATGAGTTATCTAAGTGTATTTGTTATGGCAATGGTATGCTAAATTAGTAAGGTCTACAAAACTAAAGAGAAGGTCCAGTTTTGAGGGAATTTTGGAAAGTGCTGAACTGATTTAGTATTTTCTAATTGTTTTCCTATGTTACAGAATGTAAGCAGTTTTCACTACCAGCAATCTGTTGCTTTTGGCAACTTACACCAAGTCTACACACCAACAAGAGAGAATTGAGTCCTGCACATACAAAACATTGCTGCTAATGCCACTGAGGTAAAGGAGCTCACTCAACCTCAAAGCAAAACAGCATTTTGTGTGTACTGTACAAGACGCACTTCTCTCTTCTTGCTGTATAGACTTGGTGTACATTGGCAATAGCAACATATTGCACATAGTGAAAACTGCTTCCATAAAACACACATGTAATAACGTAACAAAACTTAAATAGCCCAGCACCTTGAAGACATCACTTTGGTTCTCTTTCAAAACTTCAGTCGAAAGTGGACTTACCCTTTAAATTAACAACACATGTCTGTACTGTAGTCCAAGCAAAAGACCTGCAGTGGGATGCTACATCTGTAAGTAAAACATTGTTAGACAGTGCAGGCAGTTACTATGCACAATCACAGAGAAACGTGCATTGTGCAGCCACAATGGAGCAACATGCCTGCATAATGACATCTGATCATCTAGCCAGTAAATGGTTGTTATCTCAGGTATAGCTGCAATCTTGACTCTTCTTCAGTGCTTCTGATTCCAGTTTCCTGGCATACT
The DNA here is from genome assembly GCA_027917425.1 of Gastrophryne carolinensis. Lineage (NCBI taxonomy): Eukaryota > Metazoa > Chordata > Amphibia > Anura > Microhylidae > Gastrophryne > Gastrophryne carolinensis. The sequence goes on along the minus strand of CM051234.1, from coordinate 208,663,597 downwards.
TACATGACTTGCTAAACCCCAACCCTTGCTTTGCCTAGACTGACTGTTCATGTGAAAGGATTCAATAAGGTTGAGGAGGGAAGTGTTTTTAAGAAGAAACTTAATGATAGAATTCAGGAGCAATTTTAGAAAAAATTATTTTACAGAAAGAGTAGTAGATGCTTGGAACAAACTTCCAGCAGAAGTAGTTGAAAAATCGACAGTTACTGAATTTAAACATGCCTGGGATAAGCACACATCTATCCTAAGATAAAGAGTATATACAGTATACACATAAGGGCAGACTAGATGGACCGTATGGTCTCCTTTTGCCATCGGCCTTTTATGCTTCCATGTTTCTATTTTGCCCTTGGCTTTCCATTTTTATTTGCTGCTTCTACTTGACTTCTTCTTTTTGGCTTGCTTCATCAGTGAGATACCCCTGGAGCTATTCTAGAACTTTGGACTGTACGCAATTGCTTGTCCCTTGTTGTCCAGCCAAATTCAGCCGATTTGTCGACCACTTATATTGCCTGTCCTCAATCAACGTCATTGGGTATGTGCTTTAGTTATAGACCCAGTTGGTTCTAATGCATCTAGGGCTGCACCTTAGTCTATATGTGATATACAGTGCATTGATGGACCTTATGCCTATACTAATTTCTAACCAGGAGGCTTATATCACAGAGCAGGAGGAATTATCATAAAGCAGGATCAGGAATTTTCTATTTGACTGTTTGGTAGCACTTTAAAAATAATGTATTTTATATCATTTGCTGAATAACTGAGATAGCCCGAAAGTTGGGCTATGAATAGAAGCAGGCATGGAAATACTCTGTCAGCCCTGGAGTGGTGAGTAGAAGAACAGAGGAGATCAAGCCTTTGGGGCTGCAGGACTCTGCAAGAGAAATGAAAAGTATAAAGCATTTTATAACAATCCACCCACCCCTTTGTGTGAAGCTCAATTTAGGCATTACCACAAAGAACATTTAATTGGGGAGCGATTGGAACAGGCAGTCTGGACAGAAGCAAAAGCTGGGACCGTGAGTCACAAGTCAGTCACCCAATGTGCAGCAGCGTGAAGGTACTATTCTGTCAGTCCTGCTGTCACTCAAGGCCAAAGTTGCAATACAGAGCCCCATCCCCCACTGACATCAGGGGAGGACTTTGTCAATCAGGTGAGTTTTTTTTTATTTTAACGTCTAAATTGGCATTAGCTCAGGGGGAGGGATAGCTGGATTGCTACAAGAAGCTTAGACCGCTTTAATGGAACTATCCAGGCAACAGCTTAAGCTTACTTAATGTCTGCCCCATGTTCCTGTCCTCTATTTCCCGCAGTGCAGGGTAGAAGCAGGGTTCTAAAGTTTACCCTTCTTTCAAATCCATTTCTCCAGGACTACACAAAAGAGTTGTCTAACAGCCGCTATTTCTCAGCACAATGAACATGGCAAGCCATATTGGTCCCACAGCAACTGTCAGGTTGTACTGGACTTCAAGAGGAGATAAAAAATACTATTTGAATTATCTGCCTTTACTTTTTCACCTTACAACCTTGTTTCCAGCTACAGATATATCAGTGCTTCGTATTTCTAAAATTCTTGTTTTGTTGGAGTATAGTCTTGTCTAATAATACCGCATCTGAACACTCAGTAAAACAGCATAAATAACCAGACATGGTATAAAAAGCTACAAAAGAAGTCGTTAGGAAATGTCATCTAAAATAAATGTGTGCTTATGAAACAAGTCGTTACATTTATTCCCATCCAAAAACAACAATTTTTAATCATCTGGTAAGCAGAAGATTTTAGGCAATTTCAGTTTATGTGAGTTCTTTTGTTAAAGAGATAAAGGGTTAGACATCAGTAGGCTCAGATAAGCTCATTCGCACATTAACTGCCATTGATTTGAAAAGTATACCTCCTTCTGAGACAGACTGCAGTAAACAATACTAATGTCAAAACACCAAATGAGAGCTGCACAAGGGCCTTAAAAGTTTAATAACACTGTGCAAAATAAAACTGCATACTGGGTAAATCAATGTACCACTCATTGCCACCAAAGAAGCCTATATTTTAGCAGAACAATCAGTAATCATTGTATACATTCCAAAAAATGAAAGGAAATCAAGCTATCCACTTAGGTGCTCAAAATATGAATAAAAACAATCCACAAAAATGACTGTTGGGTCGCTTTGTCTGTATTTGGAGTGTATACAGATTGATGTTGCCCGCTGTGCATAGTACCATTACTTCAACCCCAATACTGACTAGTTAACATTATATTTATATCACTCCTATAATCCTTCTACGTCCATGTGATGGACACTGGTTCACCAGGTTCGCCAGATTCGCTAATACAAAGGTTTAGGCTCATTCCCCTGGTGAACACAAATGGAAGTTGATAGTCATGTGGGGTTATCTCCCTCAAAGTTGTGCTAATGTTAGCAAACACCTGACAGTTCTCCAGATTTTAGACTGCAATTCGTCTAAGATTGTCTATTTAGTTGAATTTTGCAGCGATACCAGATATTTTGAGCTTGAACATTAGATAGTTAAAGTGAACCTCCAGTCAAAAAATCAACGCTTAGTAAATTGCTCCCCTAAAGCCCTACTGTGGCAATCAGTGACATAAGCTTATCGAGAGGGATTAAATAGGAACAACACACATGAATTTGACTTTTCTGTGTGCTACTTCTCTTTGCGGCGGCATCCCAAACTGTGCGTACCCCCCAGGTCGCTGCCTTATTGCAATCACCTTCCTTCCGCTCCCATGGCACAGACTCAGGCGAGAGCAAGGGTGCCGAGCGGCTCGCTTTCTTTAGCACCGAGGATGGCTAAGCAGCCGAGCGGCGCCGCCAGCTGCATCCCCCACCCACCTGGCAGCTGTGGCGTGACTGCACCGCCCATTCAGGAAGGCCCGGTGCGGCCGTGGCGAGGGTTCTGGGAGAGGGGGAGTGTTCCGGGGGTTCTGGGGGGGTTCACACAGCAGGGCATACCAATAAAGGATGCCCCAAGGACTGAAACGGGAGGCCCATGCAGATGTTTGAAAGAGCAGGCAGATTGTGCAGCCTAAAACATGCATGGCAGCGTCCATCTTGCCAAACACATAAAGAAGATGATTCTAAAAAAACAAGTCTCTGAGTCAAAATTGCCCCATAGCTCTGTGCAATCATCTCTTATTTCCAGCCAGAAGTAGTAAGCCTTCAGCTGTAATAACTCAGCTTTGAATAAAATACATTGTATACATTGTATCCCCCAACTCAGTGCTTTTGCAGGCCCCACCGCCATAGACAGCTAACAGCTTTCCTCACAGATTATTTTTCACTACATTAGCTGTTTATTCAGTGTTTGTATATGTGAAAAATGACAGGCAAACTTCTCTGTGCGTTTCGGACGCATATATCTATTTTAATTTGGTGTGAATTGCTGTTGGCGCAGCACCCCCCTAATTCTCATGTGTAAGCAGCAAGATGGCCTCCCCTATGTAATTCAAGAGTGAATTATCTTTATGCCATTCGACAACATCTGCATGAGGATAGGCCCTCTCATACTGCTTATGCCTGCACCCACTCGAAGCTGAAATGTTGCCTCACTGATTTTCTAGTGGTAGCAGCCATTTTGAAGCTACCTTCCCCAGCATCTCACCACTGTTGCTGCCTGGATTCAACAAAGGTTGCCATCTGGTCAGACCAGTGGCCAGTAAATAAGAAAAAAAAATACCGACCAGATGGCAACTCTAGATTCAACTGACATAACTGACAATGCACAGTAACAGGGAACCCAGCAGCACTCCTGTTTGCAGATCATCTGCAGCTCCATGAACCAACATTTAGTTATTCTAAGTATGGCACACACCCCGCTTCAAGAAATTCATAACGTGTGGGTAATACTGACCTGTAGAGGGCGATATGCAGAGATGCCAGGAAAAAAGAGAGCCCCTCCCGGTCCATAAATACCTGGGACCTCCCACTCATGACCCAGTCTTCATCTCTGCAGTCGGCGAGCAAGTCAGAAGATGTGGTTTCCTCCTTGCACAGGGGGATTTCAGGTAGCCGGGATGACTCCCGGCCATTTAGTTATCTATTTCCGCCTGGATCTTTTTTTTTTCTGTTACCTCATGCCTCCCAGCCTAGGCTGACAGTCCGGGTGAGGGTAGAAAAGCACCCTTGGTGCTTAAGAGCAAATGCTCTCCCGTGAGACCCTATATAAGAGGGTAGGCGGTCATCCGGGACGGTGACCCCGGTTTGGGATGCCCCGTCCCTTGACACTTTGGGTGGTCCCCCCCTTTGGGTAATGCCCCTCTCTCTAGCGGGATAGCGGAGGGTAGGAGCAGGGCCCCTTATTCGGTGTTAGGTCCAAATTTTGTAATCATTAATTCTTAATAATGTTTTAATGTATTAATTTATTAAATTATCCTCCCGATAGTTATTAACTTATTTATTACTTCATAACAGTGTGTATTTCTCTGTCAAAACGGCGCTGTGGCCGCCATTTTCATGCAGGCTTTCTCCCTGAGGTAAAAGGGGCGGGGCCGAGTGTCAGGGTCAAAGCCACGGCCCGCTCCCCTCCTTCTGTCTCTTCTGAGACCGGCGCCGCGGCCGCACATGGCTGCGGTGCCGGCCTTTTTGCATTGTCATGGCGGAGGGGAGCTTCTCCCCTCACGCTTTCACTCTTGGGGTGGGGCCGGGCTTTCCAGCGCTGCGGCCCGCCCCTGTGTCACAGGCACCGCTTTTCTCTGTGCCTGTTTCCTCAGAAGGAGCTGGCCACGACCCCCTTCTCTCCTCAGAGCTGCTCTTTACCTCACGGAGAGAGGAAGCTGTCTTCAGGACCACAGTGAGTGGCCCGGTGGGCCCCCCTTCTGTCCCATCACCTATAATTATATATTTTTATGTCATATATATATATATATGTATATATATATATATATATATATATATATATTTTATACTCCGCTTTTCTTATTAGCCTTTTTTTATTATGTCTTTCAGATATAACCTACAGTGGTGTTAGGGGGTTTCTCCCGGTCCTAGGGTCCCTGGGTTCTTAATTGGCTTATTGCAAATCCTCCCACTTGGGACATTAAAGGGGCATCCTGGGTTGCTTATATGCGTAATTCCCTCGGTCATTGCAACCAACTATAAGTTCACCTTATGGAGGCATCCCCGGATACTGGGCTCGGGCTCCCCTCGGGGCAATCCCGGAAGTGTATGGGGTGTGGGGCATCCCTTACTGGCGATGATGTATATCTGTGTATACCATGCGCACAGCAGACTATTACGCGGCAGTCCGGACCCCAGGCATCTGGTTCAGCTCCGCCGGTCTCTCCTCCCCCCCCTCCCAGTTTGATCCGTGCCCAGTCTGACGTTGTCATGGGCGGGCAGTTGCAATCGGAGATGTGTGCCCGATTGGCCAATCTTGATAAATTATTCTCCAGCACGGTCACCAGAAAGGCTCCGGCTAAGAGAAAGCACTTGTTGCCGTCTTCACCGGCGGCCGACTTGGATGATCTTGATAATCTGGACTGGTCTGATTACTCCCAACTTGAGGAAGGGGAGGTATATGAAGAATCAGATAATTCAGACAATCAGCAGTTTGTGGGTGCTGATACCGAGCGGGGCTTGGGGAGGTCTTCGGATACTCCTAATGTTCTGGCTCAGATGTTTGAGGTTTTGGCTATTTATAAAAGGGGGAATTTTTCGAAGAATCCAGGCCGCGCTTGGAATTTCCTAACCAAAAGCATTTTGATGGGATTATTGCTAAGGAATGGGAGAGGCCTGCCCGGCTCCCAGGTGTCCCTCAGGTTGGGGACAAAAAAAAAAAATATCCCTTTCCCTTGGATACGGTTAAGCATTGGGTGTCCCCTCCCGAGGTGATTGCACAGATTCTGGGTTTATCCAACACTACTGTTTTAAATTCTCCTGATTGCTCCACGCTTAAAGATGGTGAGGATAAACGCATTGACCAAATGGCTTGTCATGGTTTTGCCAGTGGTGGGTCAGTCATGAGGCCGGTTTGTGCTTCAGCGCTGCTGGTGGTGGCTACCAGGTCGGTGGTCAGGGACCTGTTGACTTCTTCCGGGTTAGATCCGGATAGTGACGAGTTCCTTGGCCTTAAAAGGTGTGAATTGTTTTTGTCATCTGTACTAGCCGCCTTGGATGACACACTGATGATGTGTGGCAGAACGTCGGCTCTATTGGTGACTATTCGGCGTTCGGTTTGGTTGCGCCAGTGGGCGGCTGATTTTGTGTCTAAAAAGTCGCTGAATGCTCTTCCCTTTGTGGGATTAGGGCTCTTTGGTGAGAAGTTGGATTCAGTTGCCAAGGGTGGTAAGTTACCTCAACGCAAAAAACAGCATCGTCCCTTTCGGGGGGCGGGTTCCTTTGCTCCTTCCTTTCGTGGGGCTAGAGCTGGGAGAGGAATTGTTTTCCCCGCAGCCAAAGGAGATTCCTGGAACAGGGGCAGAGGACGTGCCCGCCCAGGATACAGCTGGGGCTCTCAGCCCAAACCCGCTGCCAAGCCAGCTCAGCAATGAGGGGGTGCCCTCATCCATGTGGGTGGGGGGACGGCTGCAACACTTCTCCCAGGTCTGGGACTGGGAGGTCTCGGACAGATGGATCCGGGAAGTGGTGACTTCTGGCTACAAGCTGGAGTTAGAGCTCCGGCCCCCTCCCAGATTCCTCAGGTCTCGAGTGCCTTCGGACCTTCTGGCCGCGCAGGAGCTCCAGGCGGCAGTAAAGAGTCTGTTGGATATGGCAGTTATTTGCCCAGTGCCCCCCTCAGACAGGGGTCTGGGCTTTTATTCCAATCTGTTCACGGTGCCCAAGAAGGACGGCTCGGTTCGACCCATTCTGGATCTAAAGATCCTCAACAGGTTCGTCCGTCCGCGGAAATTTCGCATGGAAACGCTGCGTTCAGTTATCCATTCTCTTCGGCAGGGGGACTTTCTGACGTCCGTAGACATCAAGGACGCCTATCTGCATGTGCCGATTTTTCCAGCGCACCAGAGATTTCTCAGGTTCGTGGTGGAGGATCGGCATTTTCAGTTTGTGGCACTTCCTTTCGTTCTTACCTCGGCTCCAAGGGTTTTCACCAAGGTGCTGGCCGGGGTGATGGCTCTCCTCAGAGCCCAGGGTATTCGCATTGTCCCTTATCTGGACGACCTTCTCATTATGGCATCTTCCTTCAGCCAAGAGGTATTGGACACCAGAACTGTGGTGTCCACTCTGGAGAGATTCGGGTGGGTGAGCAACTACCCCAAGTCCTCCCTTTCTCCGTCCAGGTTAGTGTCTTTTCTGGTAATGTCCCTGGATACTTCCCAGGCCAGGGTGTTTCTTCCTCAGTCCAAGGTTCTCTTGATTCAGGAGTTGGTTCGACTCCTCCTGTTTATCCCTCGTCCGGCCATCAGACTGGGGATGAGGCTGGTGGGATTGATGGTAGCCTCCTTCGAAGCGGTTCCCTTTGCTCAGTTCCACACAAGGACACTCCAGCTCCATCTGTTGGCAGCCTGGGACGGGTCGCCACTGTCGTTGGATCAGTCCTTCCTGATGACCCCCCGAGTTCGGTGCTCCCTTCAGTGGTGGCTGGATCCAATCAATCTGTCGAGGGGCAGATCCTTTCTGGCCCCTAGTTGGGAGACGGTCACCATGGATGCCAGTCTATCAGGATGGGGGGGTTCTGGAAGGATCGTCAGTTTCAGGGACTGTGGGGGCCTCAGGAGGCTCACGAGTCCATCAATGTTCTGGAATTGAGGGCCATCAGGATGGTTCTGTTTCGCTTGACTCATCAGTTGCAAGGATTGCCGGTTCAAGTCCAGTTGGACAATCGGACGGCGGTCGCCTACATCAATCACCAGGGAGGGACTCGCAGCAGGAGTGCCCTCAAGGAAGTGTCTTTGATTCTGGCCTGGGCGGAGACCCACGTCCCGTGCATTTCAGCAGTTTACATTCCGGGAGCGGAGAACACGGAGGCGTACTCTCTGAGCAGGTTCTCAGCTCGCCGGGGGGAATGGTCTCTCAGCCCCAAAGTGTTTCTCTTGATTTGTATCAGGTGGGGGTCCCCGGTGGTGGACCTCTTTGCCTCTCGTCACAATCACAAACTTCCGACATTTGTGTCTCTCTCACGGGATCCACTGGCTCTGGCAGTGGATGCCATGTCTCTGAACTGGAGGGATCTGGGGTTTCTGTATCTGTTCCCTCCGTTTCCCTTGGTGGCCAGAGTGGTGCGCAAGCTGGCCCTGGAGGGTGCGTCAGCAATTCTGGTGGCTCCAAGGTGGCCAAGACAGGTTTGGTTCGCAGATGTGGTAAGGTTAGCAGAGGATCAGTTCGTTCTGCCCCTGCTGCCGGATCTGCTCACCCAGGGTCAACTACGTTATCCCAATTTACCAACGCTGGCTTTGACGGCGTGGCTGCTGAAACCTCCATCTTGAAGGAGGAAGGTCTTTCCGATGCTGTGATTCGAACTCTCATTAGTGCTAGGAAGCGGTCTTCCTCTAATATCTACTATAGGACTTGGAGGTCTTATATTGATTGGTGTGAGATCAGGGCGTTGCCTTGTAGGGAATTTTCCATCTCCAGAATCCTGGAGTTTCTTCAACATGGTCTGGACCTGGGGCTCCAGCTTAGTACTCTGAAGGGGCAGGTTTCTGCCCTGGCGGTGTTCTTTCAAAGGTCATGTGCCCTACATCCTTTGGTTAAGACTTTTTTCCAGGGAGTCACGCATGTGTGGCCTCCTAGAAAACCTTTGCTCCCTGTTTGGAATTTGAATTTGGTTCTTTTTGCTCTTCAGGATTCTCCTTTTGAGCCCTTGAATGATATTGCCTTGTCTTCACTTACGCAGAAGGTGGCCTTTTTGGTAGCCATCACTTCGGTTAGGCGTGTCTCTGAGTTGGCGGCTTTGTCCATTCAAGCCCCGTACTTTGAGGGGCATCAGGACAAGGTGGTTTTTCGTTTCAAGTCCGATTTCCTTCCTAAGGTTGTTTCTGCCGTTCACCTAAACCAAGACATTGTTCTGCCCTCTCTGTGTCCTAATCCCAGCAATGACAAGGAGAGGGCCCTGCATTCTTTGGATGTGGTTCGTGTTGTGAAGTATTATTTGGAGGTAACGTCTTCCTTTCGTAAGACGGATGCCTTTTTTGTGGTGCCCTCCGGGCCCCGAAAAGGCTTGGCGCCTGCCAAGTCTTCCATTAGTAAATGGATCCGTCAGACCATAGTTGGGGCCTATTCTGCCAAAGGGAAGGTACCCCCTTTTCGTGTTACTGCTCATTCTACTCATGCGGTTGGGGCGTCCTGGGCTTTTCAGCACCAGGCCTCTGTTGAGCAAGTTTGTAAGGCTGCTACTTGGTCTTCTGTTCACACTTTTTCCAAGTTTTACAAGGTTGATGTTCGGGCCTCAGCGGATGCTGTGTTTGGCCGCAAAGTTCTGCAAGCTGCAGTGGTTTAAGTTGTTGCCTTGTTTTGGATCCCCGCCCTTTATGGACACTGCTGTTGGATGTCCCACACGTTATGAATTTCTTGAAGCGGGGTGTGTGACATACTTAGAATAATACCATTTTGTGAATACTCACCTGTAAAATGGGTATTATAAGTATGTCACACACCCTGCTTCACCCTGCCCTTTTGTATTCTGGATCCTTTATATGATGAACTTTGCGTTGTTATGCTTTGTGTTGGGCTCTTCCTGGTCCCTTACCTTACTGCTGTTCTTATACTGGGTAATGAGTGGGAGGTCCCAGGTATTTATGGACCGGGAGGGGCTCTCTTTTTTCCTGGCATCTCTGCATATCGCCCTCTACAGGTCAGTATTACCCACACGTTATGAATTTCTGGAAGCGGGGTGTGTGACATACTTATAATACCCATTTTACAGGTGAGTATTCACAAAATGGTATTTTTAAAATTTACTACAACGGGAGTTAGAAAAAGGTAAATTCATTTTTATGTGTCCCGAGGAGGGATGCATATGAGCACTATTTGGTGTGTTGGTCTGGTTTAAGTCATTTTTTTGACTGTTGGCTCACTTCAACAACCCATGGGAGGTCTCCCAGTTGTATATCTTTTAAGAGGCCTTAACTTCGTAGATATTCCTTTTTTGTTGATGAGCCACATTAGTATATATATTTTGCATTTGTGCTGTAAAATACCATATTTGCAGTATCTACATCTCAGGTCAGTGACTGGAAAGAAGAATGTAAAGACTTTGTTGAAGAAAATGTTAGCACACCTGTTTTGCAGCAGCGACTTGAAGTATTGTGGTTGTCATAGCAATACTGTGACCAAGCAACTAGCTTTAATTAGCTCAGAAATACATTCTGTCAGGACAGACATGTCATCTATATGGTTCTGTTAATTGCCTTAAACCAGTTTTGTTATATTGACTCCTTAATTTATTTTAATGGCTTAAACAGTTGCATAAATGTTTTCATTTTTACATAGAGTGAGGGGACAGGCTGCTGTGAAATGTAGGCCCTTATTTAGAAAGGGATAGAGTCAGGTAGTGGCTGGTTAATGAGAGGTAGCCACAGGTAGCGACTGGTGAACGCCGGACACGGCACACAATTACACATTTATCAAGCAGAATCTGTTTAGCGACTGGGATAGCGGCATGTAGCGTCTGATTCATCATTTTCACAGCCTCAGCGAACAGCGCCGGCGTTCAGCCTTGCACAGCGCCAGGTATGACCTCTCGCTACCTGTCGCTCTCCCATAAATTTCAATGGACGATCCTTTTCTCCTCTTTATGTAGAAACCCAAAGAGGGAAAGAAGAGGTGGCACCAAACAAATCCCTGGTGATACTAACCATATATGTACAAAAGGAGGGAATAGGGGCGCCCTATTCCAACCCCCACAGGGTAATAACCAAGGATTTACTACTGCACACACTCAATGCATAAAATTATCTGGATTTTATTATGAATGCAATTAATTAAACATTTATGACATACACCACAGTTTAAAAAACATAAGACACACTGATCTGCCGCCAAGGGGCGCTGTTGTCCCGTGCTACTGTAAACCCATTCATATGATCATAAATAAAGAAAATTCATGTCTTACAAATGTGTAAAAAAAAAAATTATTATATATTTATATATATACAATAAAATATATCTACAAAGAAGTAATTTAATTATTTACACCTGAAATAAAGTGCTGAGTGCATTGTGCATCCATTTATAACAAAACAACCATGCCAATACCAATTAATCAGGTAACAAGGAGACAAAAAGTCAAGAAAAAGAAAACCAAGTGCCACTTATCTTTCAAAGCTGGGTAATGACAGTAGTCACGGGCAGCCTCCTGCAGAGCCCACGCGTTCCGAGCCCACGCTCTACCTCAAGGGGGTTTTTGTTTTGTTTTTTTTCAAAAAAATCACAAATATTTCTGTGACCTATTCTGGCATTGAAAAAGCAGTTTTTTCAAATTGTTTTCATTTTTTATATATTTCTTCAGAAATGACATTACAGGTCTGCCATTAAAGTGTTCATGTTACAATGTTGCTACAATGTAATTCCATATGTTTTCGCTTTGTTACTAGTGGATAGATGCTGAAAAACAGACTTTAAACACACAGCCTCCTGCGCTCTGGGCTTCAAACGAGCATTTTTCAGCGCCTGAGTTTTGTGAGGCAGTTTTTTTGCTGAATATGGTGTGAGTCGGTCGCTATGACCAGTCGCTAACATGCGCTCCCATACAGCGCTGTACTGGGCCCCTCCTCACAATGTATTCAACATTACTGCACAGCGATTGAGTCGCTATAAACTAGCGACTCACGGCCGAGCACAGTGACTACTAGCGGGCGCTCTGAAAATGCCTGCTTCAGACGCTCATCTGTCGCTACCAGGCGTTAGTGATGAGCCTGTTAGTCTTTGGCTTTTGGCTACTCTGGAGGTCATTAGAGTTTGTTGTCTTTTGTGTTAAAGTGGATCAAAACACGCTGATCAGCCTGGGAATCTATAAGAAAAAAAAATGGGCTTCCCCGCTGTGTGAAACCCCCCAGGTTGCCCCATACACTTACCCAGTTTCCCCGGTCCACCGGCGCATGCGCAAGCTGCATCCCTGCTATCCCTCTAGCAGGGCGCGTGCCTGCGCCAGGCATTTGTGAATGGCCAGCGCAGACACTCTCCCTGTTAGAGGGATGCGGGTAATGCGGCCGCCAGCGCGTGCAGAGTCGCTGGCTTTATTTGAAGGCTTAGATGACATGACATCAGCGGCTCCGAGTGCCCTGACTGGATAAGCGGCTGTGCATGTGCCGTAGGACCAGGAAGAGGTGAGTTGGCATTCGCAAACTGGGGGGTCTAACACACCGGGGCACCCCCCGGGGGAAAGGACCAAAACCCAGGATAGTCAAAAACCTGGGTTTTGGTCCACTATAATGAACATCAAGGAAGGATGCAGCAGGTTTCCCTTCCAACTGCTCTCCTCTGGCTTCACTGAAAACTTACGATTCATGGCAAATTGGGGGGGGGGGGGGAGGGTTCACACTGTGGGGCAACCAAATTCAGGCCCTTCAACAGAAAAACACTGGCCATAACGTTTTACAGACTATGGCATTGATTCACTAAGAGTTGAAAATAAAATTTATGGTAGTAAAAAATTTACTTTATGAGAAAAAAGCCATCAAGGAAGGATGCAGCAGGTTTCCCTTCCAACTGCTCTCCTCTGGCTTCACTGAAAACTTACGATTCATGGCAAATTGGGGGGGGGGGGGGGGTTCACACTGTGGGGCAACAAAATTCAGGCCCTTCAACAGAAAAACACTGGCCATAAAGTTTTACAGATTATGGCATTGATTCACTAAGACTTGAAAATAAAATTTATGGTAGTAAAAAATTTACTTTATGAGAAAAAAGCCTGAGAACTTCACTGTTAGTGACTCACTAGATAGGAAGACCATGTATTTTTCAATTACATTTTTACTACAAAGTAAAAAAGAGTAAAAAGTTCTATGCATTTTTCAGGAGTAAAAAAATGTCAATTGTCTTCCTATCTGGTGATTCACTATAAATTATCTGGCTTATTTCTCATGAATTGAATATTTTACTACCATGAGAATTTTGTTCACCTTTTAGTGAATCAAGGCCTATATGCAGGTGAATGCAGCTATAAAATATAAAACTCTTATTAAGGCAGGAGGAGGGATTTGATTTGTAGAAAATGTTTCTAATTTTATAGCCTAACCACACAGTCAAATTTAAAAAATATCTTCTATAAACTGTCTCTAAAATCTTTAGTTGGCACACATCTTCAGTTGTAAGTTGACGCTGAGCGTTCCCCTTTGTAAGCGCGGTCCCAACTCTAATCTATTTGGTTAGTAAGGGCAGTTGACCTTTACTACTCTCTGTAATATAGAGATCCAAAAGTGGCAAAACCACTGGCCTGAAGTCTATAATTAGGAATGCCCCAAAATGTGAAACTCCTCAGGGTTCATCTAAAAAAGGTCCCATTCTAGCAGTCCCACATCAAATGTGGAAGTACGCACATTCAGAGGGTTGCTAGCCGCCCAGCTTCTATACCACTTTATGCATGGCAGAAAAGTCTTATTGGATGAGGTACCATACCTGCGCTGCGTTTTTTCTGGAGTGGAGAGATAAGCAGATGAGGCAGAAATACCACACGGTCTTGAGTACTGTGTAGTATCACCTAAAATGCAAATCCAGAATGTGGGTGATGTTTGTGGCAGAGATTTTTAATTTTTTGGAGCAAAAGATATTTATTGTCTTTGGGACACACTGCTGTTTTTTTTTTTCTTATTATCGGTTTCGCACAGTGGGGCATCCCAAATGTTGGGGTTTTCCCTCTTTACTGAAGCCACAGAACATAAACCGCATTAGCAGACACAAAGTCTGTCTCTAAAATATAGTTAAAAACATAGCTCTTGGCTGGCACACATCTGCAAATGTAGGTAATTTAGGGAAATACACAGCAATGGATTAATTGGGAGCTTGCTTACACTTGGTTGCCCTATGGATAAGGGCAAAAGCTCTTTCCTCCATGTGTAGACCAACAGGGTTTGAGCTCTTCTTTGAGATTTGTCTATAGCTGTTTGCTCACATGTACATCCCAGGCAAAGTTGGTTGAGCAGCTTCCACCATTCTCATTTGTAATGTCTGTAGCACCCTGTATTCTGTATTGAATAACCAGTTTATACTTAACGATTAATCACCATTCTTTTATCCAAGTCCAATTATTAACCTGTTAACCTATGCAGATTCCTTACTTTCCCAATGCTATACACTCATCTTATTCACAAACATGGCTGCGGTTCCTTTCTGATTAACACACACCTAATATTCACCTACCCCCACTGCTATCACTAACACTGTTGATACTTCATCCTGAATACGAGTCCATCTTGTATGTTTACCCCACCCTGTACATACAGATTGCCCAAATTAAAAACTGTCCTGCATGCGCCTACTGCCTTTTCTGAGCCTTTAAACATCCAAGATGGAGGACTGTGGAGTCTCAGGCAGCCTGCAGAAAGGTAGTGTGACTATGCCGCTCTGCGTTCTGGGATTGCTGTTCTTTTCCTGACCCCTGCTCTGTTCTGTCAGTGCAAAGCACTTTCCCCCTCTCCTTTCCTCAATATGTAATGCTTCTGAGGCAAGATGGCAGCACTCGTATCCTGGAGTCCTGAACAGATTTGCAGCGCAGTGGGGGAAAGAATGATACATATATGACTTAAAACCAAAAATATATTAATTTTAATGCTGAGGAATAGTTTTTTTTAAGGGTTTGAGCTTTTCATTTAATCATGCTGAAGGTCCGCTTTAACTTGCCCCTACATTCTTACTGTTAATAGGTATCTATAGGTATATCAGTCCTCACATCTAATAACCCAGTATGATCAGTTCACTTGGAGTGATATATTTTGAATGTTATATACTTTACCACGATTCCACCCATCAGCTATGTGATATTTGATTGTGTGATAATTGACCTGATTTACAGCTGCACCTGCTTTCGCCTGACATTCTTGGGTTTCCGTTGCATTTGCCGCATTTAGCAAAGTGTGCCATGTTCCCCCTACTATGCCTGTGTTAGCTGTATTCAGGACTAAACCAGTGCAGCTAGCAGAAAACTGGTGAACAATTGCATGGTACACGGGGAGGCCGATTTATTAATAGCGCCAGGTAGTGACAGATGAGCGTCAGTAGCGTGATTTTCACAGCGCCCGCTAGTATTTGCTGTGCTTGCCCGTTTTTCGGCTGTTGACAGCGACTCAGTCGGTGTGCGGTAATGTTGAATACGGGGTTAGGAGTCGCTGTTTGACTGGTTCCGCGCTGTATGGGAGCGCATGACAGCGAATGGCCATAGCGAACGGCTCCCAGCATATTCATTAACAAATCACGCTCAAAAAATTCTCGCGCTGTGAAATGCATGTTTAACCCTTTAACCGCCAGCCTACCTTGAGCTTTTGTCACCCTTTGTTGCCAGACCATTTTGCACTATTTTGCGCTCCACATGTTCAACTGTGATTTTTGAAGAGATTTCCCAGTATTTCCCTGGACAATTATATATTGTTTTTTTCAGCACAGTCTGGGCTTTAACATGAAGTGTCTTGTTTGTAAGATTGTCAGTGTTTTTTAAATATTTTTATGGAAAATATGTAAAAAAAAACCCAAAAAACATTTTTTTACAATTTGTAGTGTGTTTTCTTAATAAAACATGCAAGTTGTTCCAGAAAATCATATTGTGTGTAAAAGCTCTATTGCTCCCGATTGCAACAGTACCACATATGTATTGGTAGACATCCTTTCCTGCCCACGAGACACGTAAAACTAAAAAGAGCGACTGAGCAAATTTTCAAAGAAAATACACCATTTTGCTCTCCTTGCGGTTTTTCAACCAAAACACCACTTTTCAATAGAAATACCCCCACAAACCATATGTTCCCTGAAAGTACACACCTCAAGCGTTCTAGGCGTACCAGGCTTGTTGTTGTAGCTGCAGCTTTCTGGACGCAAGCCTTCCCGAAACCCACTGGTTGTACCGGATTTCCCTAAAAAAATAGCAAAAATGCAGCATTAAGACCAAATTTTTCTATAAAAAACATGCGCTAACCAAAAAAAACTAATCAAATCTGAAATGGCAAGGTCTTCTGAACAGAACAATACCCAACATGCATAGCTATCCAAGGGTAGGGTTGCCAATTGCCCCAAAGCAATGCGTATGCATAACGGGCATTTCACTTGAAATTTCCTGCTCTGCAGACAAAGTGCGCACCTTGCGCTTTTTCAACCAAAACACCACTTTTCAATAAAAATACCCCCCACAAACCACATGGTCCCTGAAAGTACACACCACAAGCGTTCTAGGCATACCAGGCTTGTTGTTGTAGCTGCAGCTTTCTGGACGCAAGCCTTCCCGAAACTCACTGGTTATACTGGTTGTTGTGGAGGTTGGTCTCTGACCTTCCCCTCCAGAGCATTCCAAATCGGGATGCCCCTGGGGGAAGGGCGCCAGAACCACCGAACTGGCCAGATTTACTTGTTGGTCATGGGGCACGGGGCCCCTATGGGCATGCGCTCGGGAGCCCCGTGACCAAACTGAAAAAAACCCCACACATATACACACACACTCCCTCTCCAAAATCAACATCTATTTTTTTTTTAGTTTTTTTTAATTACCTTTTCTTACAGGGTCTCTTCCTCAGCACTTCAGTCAGTCACACGTCCCTGACCCAGCAGGTGGGCGGAGTCCGGCGGCCTGCTCTCATGTCCCGTGCCGGCAATGCTCTATAACCAATGGCTGAGGCTGGGCAGGCAGGGCGAGGAGGCCAATCAAGATGCCGGCTGTCAGAGCCGACCGAGATGGAGGCCAGGTGGGTGCGAGCGCGGCCGCCAGGGAGCACATGATTGCCTGGGGGGATAGGATGGATGGCTGCATGGGGGTGACAGGATGGATGGCTGCATGGGGGTGACAGGATGGATGGCTGCATGGGGGTGACAGGATGGATGGCTGCATGGGGGTGACAGGATGGATGGCTGCATGGGGGTGACAGGATGGATGGCTGCATGGGGGTGACAAGATGGATGGCTGCATGGGAGTGACAGGATGGATGGCTGCATGGGGGTGACAAGATGGATGGCTGCATGGGGGTGACAAGATGGATGGATGGCTGCATTGGGGGTGAGAGGATGGATGGCTGCATGGGGGTGACAGGATGGATGGCTGCATGGGGGTGACAGGATGGATGGCTGCATGGGGGTGACAGGATGGATGGCTGCATGGGGGTGACAGGATGGATGGCTGCATGGGGGTGACAGGATGGATGGATGGCTGCATGAGGGTGACAAGATGGATGGCTGCATGGGGGTGACAAGAAGGATGGATGGATGGATGGCTGCATTGGGGGTGAGAGGATGGATGGCTGCATGGGGGTGATAGGATGGCTGGATGGCAGCATTGGGGGTGATAGGATGGATGGATGGATGGCTGCATGGGGGTGACAGGATGGATGGCTGCATGGGGGTGACAGGATGGATGGCTGCATGGGGTGACAGGATGGATGGCTGCATGGGGGTGACAGGATGGATGGCTGCATGGGGGTGACAAGATGGATGGCTGCATGGGGGTGACAAGATGGATGGATGGCTGCATGGGGGTGAGAGGATGGATGGCTGCATGGGGGTGATAGGATGGCTGGATGGCAGCATTGGGGGTGATAGGATGGATGGATGGCTGCATGGGGGTGACAGGATGGATGGCTGCATGGGGGTGACAGGATGGATGGCTGCATGGGGGTGACAGGATGGATGGCTGCATTGGGGTGACAAGATGGATGGATGGCTGCATTGGGGGTGAGAGGATGGATGGCTGCATGGGGGTGATAGGATGGCTGGATGGCAGCATTGGGGGTGATAGGATGGATGGATGGCTGCATGGGGGTGACAGGATGGATGGCTGCATGGGGGTGACAGGATGGATGGCTGCATGGGGGTGACAGGATGGATGGCTGCATGGGGGTGACAAGATGGATGGCTGCATGGGGGTGACAAGATGGATGGCTGCATGGGGGTGACAAGATGGATGGCTGCATGGGGGTGACAAGATGGATTGCTGCATTGGGGGTGACAGGATGGATGGATGGCTGCATGGGGGTGACAGGATGGATGGCTGCATGGGGGTGATAAGATGGATGACTGCATGGGGGTGACAAGATGGATTGCTGCATTGGGGGTGATAGGATGGATGGATGGCTGCATGGGGGTGACAGGATGGATGGCTGCACGGGGGTGACAAGATGGATGGCTGCATGGGGGTGACAGGATGGATGGCAGCATTGGGGGTGATAGGATGGATGGATGGATTGCTGCATGGGGGTGACAGGATGGATGGATGCAGGCGGGGGGCGAGGGGCGGGGGGGGCGGCGGAGGCTCGGCTGGTGGAGGGCGTTTTACCAGCGATCGGCCTCACCGTCGCCCTGGGCTCCGGAAAAGATGCTGCGCCGGATGAGGTAAGCAGGGGGCGCCGGCTGATGACAGCTTCCGTGCAGCTGTCCAATCAGCAGGGGGCTGATTGGTCAGGGGAGCGATCGGGTGACTTGGGTCACACCCAGGTCACCTCCCCCTGACCCCTGGACCCCCTGCAAGCTGCATCCACAGCAACTGGCCCGCTGATGCCCCCCCCAATGGCCGGAAGGTAAGGGAACGCTAGCCACGTAAAATTTACGTGGCTGGCGGTTAACTGCAGGAGAGGCAGCCACGTAAATTTTACGTGGCTGGCGTTTAAAGGGTTTAACCCCAGAGCGCTGGCGGCGATGGGTTAAAAGTAGTTTTTTAACCCCCAAACAACCATATTTTTGTTTAAAAAAATAAACATGTTTTTATAAACATTTTGTAATATGAATACATTAATATCAGACCTGTAATATCAATTCTGCACAAATTTTTATTTTTTATTTTTATTACCTTAAAAAAAATATCTAACATTGCAGAAGTGGTCACAGAATTTTTGACATTTAAAAAAAAAAAAAAAAAAAAAACATTAATATCAATTAATTATGAATATTTAAAGATTTCTCCATTGAAATGCATTGGAGAGCGCCAGGTAGCGAGAGGTCATACCTGGCGCTGTGATGGGATTAGCAGCGGCGCTGTTCGCTGAAGTCTGCAACATGATGAATCCCGCGCTAGCTGACGCTCTCGCCGGCGCTAGCCTCATTTAGCGTGATAAATGCGTGATTGTGTTCGCTGCCTGGCGTTCTGGAGTCGGTAGCCGGCGATAGCTGGCGCTACCTGGCGCTAGTGAGACACTACCTGGCGCTATCCCTTGATAAATAAGGCCCTAGATTTTCCAGTAAACACTATTGGAAACAATAGTAGTTCTTCTAAGATGGTCTCTTTAGAATTTTGCTGATACCAGATATTTTGAGCTTGTATGCCTGTTAGTTATCTAGTAGAGATGAGCGAGTAGTGAAATATTTGAAATTTCGAATTTCGAATAGACCGCGTTACTCGACTACTCGACCGATTATCGAATCCCATTATAGTCTATGGGAAAAAAATGCTCGCCAATTGGAAATCTCAATTCGACCACTTGGAGGTCACCAAGTCCACCCTGAAACATCAGAAAATGATGCCAACACTGCTGGAATGCAACTGGGACAGCAGGGGAAGCATGTCTGGGTGCATATAACGCGCCCAAGTCGCACTATTACGCCACTATCACAGCCACTCAACAATACACTCCAAACACAATATAACTTCTACGTAAAGTGAGACAAGACAAGGAAACCTTCTTTCCTCTACATTGCCATGGACCCCAAGCCAAACTGTACAAAAAAGAAGAACAAAATTCTGCACCCCTTAAAATCACGTTGCCTAATGACAACCACAGATGGCATAGGCAAGGGGGAAAATAAATAGACCCCACCCCTAATTGTCATTGTGTGTGTGTGTGTGTGTGTGTGTGAGATGTGGTCAGACATGTCCTCTTGTGTCATTGTGTCACCCCAGCAGTAAGGGAAGCTTAAAGGAGGAGGTATGTTACAGTGTGTTACCCCAGCAGTAAGGGAAGCTTACAGGAGGAGGTTTGTTACAGTGTGTCACCCCAGCAGTCAGGGAAGCTTACAGGAGGAGGTTTGTTACAGTGTGTCACCCCAGCAGTAAGGGAAGCTTACAGGAGGAGGTTTGTTACAGTGTGTTACCCCAGCAGTAAGGGAAGCTTAAAGGAGGAGGTTTGTTACATTGTGTCACCCCAGCAG
Source organism: Gastrophryne carolinensis (assembly GCA_027917425.1). Lineage (NCBI taxonomy): Eukaryota > Metazoa > Chordata > Amphibia > Anura > Microhylidae > Gastrophryne > Gastrophryne carolinensis. The sequence continues at coordinate 208,643,412 of CM051234.1, read as the reverse complement.
TCAGGGAAGCTTACAGGAGGAGGTTTGTTACATTGTGTCACCCCAGCAGTAAGGGAAGCTTACAGGAGGAGGTTTGTTACATTGTGTCACCCCAGCAGTCGGGGAAGCTTACAGGAGGAGGTTTGTTACAGTGTGTCACTCCAGCAGTAAGGGAAGCTTACAGGAGGAGGTTTGTTACATTGTGTCACCCCAGCAGTCAGGGAAGCTTAAAGGAGGAGGTTTGTTACATTGTGTCACCCCAGCAGTCAGGGAAGCTTACAGGAGGAGGTTTGTTACATTGTGTCACCCCAGCAGTCAGGGAAGCTTACAGGAGGAGGTTTGTTACAGTGTGTCACTCCAGCAGTAAGGGAAGCTTAAAGGAGGAGGTTTGTTACATTGTGTCACCCCAGCAGTCAGGGAAGCTTACAGGAGGAGGTTTGTTACATTGTGTCACCCCAGCAGTAAGGGAAGCTTACAGGAGGAGGTTTGTTACAGTGTGTCACCCCAGCAGTAAGGGAAGCTTACAGGAGGAGGTTTGTTACAGTGTGTTACCCCAGCAGTAAGGGAAGCTTAAAGGAGGAGGTTTGTTACATTGTGTCACCCCAGCAGTCAGGGAAGCTTACAGGAGGAGGTTTGTTACATTGTGTCACCCCAGCAGTAAGGGAAGCTTACAGGAGGAGGTTTGTTACAGTGTGTCACCCCAGCAGTAAGGGAAGCTTACAGGAGGAGGTTTGTTACATTGTGTCACCCCAGCAGTCAGGGAAGCTTACAGGAGGAGATTTGTTACAGTGTGTCACCCCAGCAGTCAGGGAAGCTTACAGGAGGAGGTTTGTTACAGTGTGTCACCCCAGCAGTAAGGGAAGCTTACAGGAGGAGGTTTGTTACAGTGTGTTACCCCAGCAGTAAGGGAAGCTTAAAGGAGGAGGTTTGTTACATTGTGTCACCCCAGCAGTCAGGGAAGCTTACAGGAGGAGGTTTGTTACATTGTGTCACCCCAGCAGTCAGGGAAGCTTACAGGAGGAGGTTTGTTACATTGTGTCACCCCAGCAGTAAGGGAAGCTTACAGGAGGAGGTTTGTTACAGTGTGTCACCCCAGCAATAAGGGAAGCTTACAGGAGGAGGTTGGTTACATTGTGTCACCCCAGCAGTCAGGGAAGCTTACAGGAGGAGGTTTGTTACAGTGTGTCACCCCAGCAGTCGGGGAAGCATACAGGAGGAGGTTTGTTACAGTGTGTCACCCCAGCAGTAAGGGAAGCTTACAGGAGGAGGTTTGTTACAGTGTGTTACCCCAGCAGTAAGGGAAGCTTAAAGGAGGAGGTTTGTTACATTGTGTCACCCCAGCAGTCAGGGAAGCTTACAGGAAGAGGTTTGTTACATTGTGTCACCCCAGCAGTCGGGGAAGCTTACAGGAGGAGGTTTGTTACAGTGTGTCACTCCAGCAGTAAGGGAAGCTTACAGGAGGAGGTTTGTTACATTGTGTCACCCCAGCAATCAGGGAAGCTTACAGGAGGAGGTTTGTTACATTGTGTCACCCCAGCAGTCGGGGAAGCTTACAGGAGGAGGTTTGTTACAGTGTGTCACTCCAGCAGTAAGGGAAGCTTACAGGAGGAGGTTTGTTACAGTGTGTCACCCCAGCAGTAAGGGAAGCTTACAGGAGGAGGGTTACAGGGTTTTGTTGGCACAGAGGACACAAAACAGTAGAGCCAAATATAAATATATTTTTTAGGAGAACACCTGGCTATACAGCCGTATACTGCCAGAAGGTGAAATGGTGCCTATACGCAACGGGGTATATAACAGGGTTTTGTTGGTAAAGAGGACACAAAACAGTAGTGCCAAATATAAATATATTTTTTAGGAGAACACCTGGCTATACAGCCGTATACTGCCAGAAGGTGAAATGGTGCCTATACGCACCGGGTATATAACAGGGTTTTGTTGGTAAAGAGGACACAAAACAGTAGTGCCAAATATAAATATATTTTTTAGGAGAACACCTGGCTATGCAGCCGTATACTGTCAGAAGGTGAAATGGTGCCTATACGCACCGGGTATAAAACAGTGTTTTGTTGGCACAGAGGACACAAAACAGTAGTGCAAAATATAGTTTTGTATATAGGTGCTAATACACCACTGAATTCTTTCTGTCCCTATTCCAGCAGCAGCTACCAGTCACTAAAGCAGCCGTTTTGAGAAGAGTGTATATAGTTTTGTATATAGGTGGTAATACACCACTGAAGTCTTTCTGTCCCTATTCCAGCAGCAGCTACCCCTCACTAAAGCAGCCGTTGTGTGCAGTGTGTATATAGCTAGAATGAGCTATATACCGTTCAGCATAGTAGCCCTAATAAGGACTCTCAATGACTCTCTTGTCTTCTGGTAGCTGGTATATATGGTGGTAAATGCGATATTCTGAGCTTCTGGGGCCCTGCCTGCCTACATATGAGCTATATACTGTTCAGCATAGTAGCCCTAATAATAAGGACTCTCAATGACTCTCTTGTCTTCTGGTAGCTGGTATATATGGTGGTAAATGCGATATTCTGAGCTTCTGGGGCCCTGCCTGCCTACATATGGGCTATATACTGTTCAGCATAGTAGCCCTAATAATAAGGACTCTCAATGACTCTCTTGTCTTCTGGTAGCTGGTATATATGGTGGTAAATGCGATATTCTGAGCTTCTGGGGCCCTGCCTGCCTACATATGAGCTATATACTGTTCAACATAGTAGCCCTAATAAGGGCTCTCAATGACTCTCTTGTCTTCTGGAAGCTGGTATATATGGTGGTAAATGCGATATTCTGAGCTTCTGGGGCCCTGCCTGCCTACATATGGGCTATATACTGTTCAGCATAGTAGCCCTAATAAGGGCTCTCAATGACTCTCTTGTCTTCTGGTAGCTGGTATATATGGTGGTAAATGCGATATTCTGAGCTTCTGGGGCCCTGCCTGCCTACATATGAGCTATATACTGTTCAACATAGTAGCCCTAATAAGGGCTCTCAATGACTCTCTTGTCTTCTGGAAGCTGGTATATATGGTGGTAAATGCGATATTCTGAGATTCTGGGGCCCTGCCTGCCTACATATGAGCTATATACTGTTCAGCATAGTAGCCCTAATAATAAGGACTCTCAATGACTCTCTTGTCTTCTGGTAGCTGGTATATATGGTGGTAAATGCGATATTCTGAGCTTCTGGGGCCCTGCCTGCCTACATATGGGCTATATACTGTTCAGCATAGTAGCCCTAATAATAAGGACTCTCAATGACTCTCTTGTCTTCTGGTAGCTGGTATATATGGTGGTAAATGCGATATTCTGAGCTTCTGGAGCCCTGCCTGCCTACATATGGGCTATATACTGTTACGCATAGTAGCCCTAATAATAAGGACTCTCAATGACTCTCTTGTCTTCTGGTAGCTGGTATATATGGTGGTAAATGCGATATTCTGAGCTTCTGGGGCCCTGCCTGCCTACATATGGGCTATATACTGTTCAGCATAGTAGCCCTAATAATAAGGACTCTCAATGACTCTCTTGTCTTCTGGTAGCTGGTATATATGGTGGTAAATGCGATATTCTGAGCTTCTGGGGCCCTGCCTGCCTACATATGAGCTACATACTGTTCAACATAGTAGCCCTAATAAGGGCTCTCAATGACTCTCTTGTCTTCTGGAAGCTGGTATATATGGTGGTAAATGCGATATTCTGAGCTTCTGGGGCCCTGCCTGCCTACATATGGGCTATATACTGTTCAGCATAGTAGCCCTAATAAGGGCTCTCAATGACTCTCTTGTCTTCTGGTAGCTGGTATATATGGTGGTAAATGCGATATTCTGAGCTTCTGGGGCCCTGCCTGCCTACATATGAGCTATATACTGTTCAACATAGTAGCCCTAATAAGGGCTCTCAATGACTCTCTTGTCTTCTGGAAGCTGGTATATATGGTGGTAAATGCGATATTCTGAGCTTCTGGGGCCCTGCCTGCCTACATATGGGCTATATACTGTTCAGCATAGTAGCCCTAATAAGGGCTCTCAATGACTCTCTTGTCTTCTGGTAGCTGGTATATATGGTGGTAAATGCGATATTCTGAGCTTCTGGGGCCCTGCCTGCCTACATATGGGCTATATACTGTTCAGCATAGTAGCCCTAATAATAAGGACTCTCAATGACTCTCTTGTCTTCTGGTAGCTGGTATATATGGTGGTAAATGCGATATTCTGAGCTTCTGGGGCCCTGCCTGCCTACATATGGGCTATATACTGTTCAGCATAGTAGCCCTAATAAGGGCTCTCAATGACTCTCTTGTCTTCTGGTAGCTGGTATATATGGTGGTAAATGAGATATTCTGAGCTTCTGGGGCCCTGCCTGCCTACATATGAGCTATATACTGTTCAACATAGTAGCCCTAATAAGGGCTCTCAATGACTCTCTTGTCTTCTGGAAGCTGGTATATATGGTGGTAAATGCGATATTCTGAGCTTCTGGGGCCCTGCCTGCCTACATATGGGCTATATACTGTTATGCATAGTAGCCCTAATAAGGGCTCTCAATGACTCTCTTGTCTTCTGGTAGCCCGTATATATGGTGGTAAATGCGATATTCTGAGCTTCTGGGGCCCTGCCTGCCTACATATGGGCTATATACTGTTCAGCATAGTAGCCCTAATAATAAGGACTCTCAATGACTCTCTTGTCTTCTGGTAGCTGGTATATATGGTGGTAAATGTGATATTCTGAGCTTCTGGGGCCCTGCCTGCCTACATATGAGCTATATACTGTTCAGCATAGTAGCCCTAATAAGGGCTCTCAATGACTCTCTTGTCTTCTGGTAGCTGGTATATATGGTGGTAAATGCGATATTCTGAGCTTCTGGGGCCCTGCCTGCCTACATATGGGCTATATACTGTTCAGCATAGTAGCCCTAATAATAAGGACTCTCAATGACTCTCTTGTCTTCTGGTAGCTGGTATATATGGTGGTAAATGCGATATTCTGAGCTTCTGGGGCCCTGCCTGCCTACATATGAGCTATATACTGTTCAGCATAGTAGCCCTAATAAGGGCTCTCAATGACTCTCTTGTCTTCTGGTAGCTGGTATATATGGTGGTAAATGCGATATTCTGAGCTTCTGGGGCCCTTCCTGCCTACATATGGGCTATATACTGTTCAGCATAGTAGCCCTAATAATAAGGACTCTCAATGACTCTCTTGTCTTCTGGTAGCTGGTATATATGGTGGTAAATGTGATATTCTGAGCTTCTGGGGCCCTGCCTGCCTACATATGAGCTATATACTGTTCAGCATAGTAGCCCTAATAAGGGCTCTCAATGAATCTCTTGTCTTCTGGTAGCTGGTATATATGGTGGTAAAAGCGATATTCTGAGCTTCTGGGGCCCTGCCTGCCTACATATGAGCTATATACCGTTCAGCATAGTAGCCCTAATAAGGGCTCTTAATGACTCTCTTGTCTTCTGGTAGTTGGTATATATGGTGGTAAAAGCGATATTCTGAGCTTCTGGGGCCCTGCCTGCCTACATAGGAGCTATATACCGTTCAGCATAGTAGCCCTAATAAGGGCTCTCAATGACTCTCTTGTCTTCTGGTAGCTGGTATATATGGTGGTAAATGCGATATTCTGAGCTTCTGGGGCCCTGCCTGCCTACATAGGAGCTATATACCGTTCAGCATAGTAGCCCTAATAAGGGCTCTCAATGACTCTCTTGTCTTCTGGTAGCTGGTATATATGGTGGTAAATGCGATATTCCGAGCTTCTGGGGCCCTGCCAGCTACAGCCTGTCTTTCCCTGCTGTGAGCGTCTATCCCTCACTAAGTTCAAGCTGCTAATGCTGACGAAGAGGAAGTGCTGAGTTTTGTAGATTCGAGGTCACATGGTTTTTCCAGCCAATGCGTGTAGACGCCGTTCTCGCGATGCCAGCGTCCTCCCAGGACCTGTCCCACCCCCCCTGCATGGTGATTGGTGTAAAAAACGCGCCAGGGAAGGTGTGAGGGGAAACGAATTGTGAGTGCGCCATCGCCGCTGTACTCGATCGAAATCGAGTATGACGAATAGCGTAGTATTCGATCGAATACCGACTCGGTCGAATACTACTCGCTCATCTCTATTATCTAGTATTTAAAAAGCAACTAATGAAACAGTTTTCACGTTACTTTTTCACATGTTTTGTTAAGCTTATTATATAAAGCATTGCAAACAACCAAAAGACTCTCAAGACAAGCATCTCATGCTTACAAACGCTGTAAAAGTATGTTTTCAGCAAGATTTCTTTAACTTTAAAAACCAAATCTGCCATGGCAGAATCTACCTGTATAAACCAGTATAAACTCCATTACAGACCAGCATACTACCTGACACAAAGTTGACAAAGCGAGTCTAAATCCAATATCATGATAGTTCTAAATGCTTGACTGCTAGGTGACTTTCAGCCCCTTAAGACTTGAGAACTAGTATCTCATGGACCGCTTACCAGTTCACAAAGGGCTAATTGTAAAAAGACACACACCCCAAAAATGTTTTTCTCCTTTACTTAACTCGGATCCAACGAGAGCTCTGTCCCATGCTGACCACTGCTCACACTGACAGGCGGTAGTAATTGGTGGAAGCCTGGTCGGGGGAACAGAGGATCGGTGTCTCCTGCCCCTCTACCTGCCCTCCATTGACCACTGCTGACTTCTGACAGCTCTGCCAGTGCCAGAAGCAGCTTTTTATATTGTAGGAGAGGGATGACTTTATCCCACTCCTCCAATAAAAGGCGGGCCTGCGGCAGCCGGATGAGCTGTCAGAAGGAGAGGGGACAGTAAGGAGCATTCTCCTGGGGTGGAAATCGGAGGCCTCCCAGGGGAAGAGGAGAATCACGATGCTGGATCCTGAACGAATCTGAGCATTTGTTTTTTGTTTTGTTTTTTTTTTAATTTTGGGGAATATGTAGCTGGCACCTAACTGTAGGAGAGGCAGCTATGTGAATTTCATGTAGATGGCATCTAAGGGGTTAAATTAATTGACCAGTCAAACTTTAAAATCATTTGCCTGGTGGCTTACTGATGCAGTGCCAGTATCATTTTGCCAATCACTGAAAGGAAGATTAATTTATTTTCCTCTGCCTCCAGTACCTCCTCTCAGATCCTGACCACAAACTGAACCCTGAGGCTTGTGTCAGGTTGACACCCCTTCATTTAGTAATAGGCTAGAATGGAGCCCTCCACCCTGCCATTCAAGCCCAGGTCATTAAAATATAATGCACACAGTGTGCCTGTATGACTCATCCCTGCAACTCCCATCACAGAGGAGTGCACAATATGAGGTCAAATTTTATAATTACTCTGGAAATATAGTTTATAAAAAAGTGAAGAACATTGCCATATGTAGCACTACACAATGGGGATACATTGTGTCTGGATAATTACTTATAATAAAGTAAAAAATAAAGAGCCTTAAAACCCTCTACCCCCCCCCCCCCCCACAGCACACCATCCACCCTTGGTCAATGCAGTAGGCTCAGTGGTGGCCTGGTCTAAAAATAATAGGTTTTCCCCCTGCCATGCCACACCCATCATGTATTGTTGAGCTAGTCGATTAGATGACCTGAAAAAAATCTGCCTGACATAACAAATGGCTTCCCTTTAGTCTGGGATTAAAATGGCTGGGTGCGGGAGTACACCTCAGCTAAAGGGAAGCCAAGAATGGGGAAGCAGTCAGCAATAGCGCTGTGGGAGCCCTGATATAGGTGAGTTTTGTGGGAGATATGGTTTCCAATTTTTAGCTGCTAAAATATCCAGGGTCAGGCCTCACAGGTCTTGGTTCAGTATAACTTGGATTAACTTTACCCCAATACATTTAAAAATGATTATAATTAAGTTTACTTATTCTTGAATTTTGTTTTGATCCCAAGTGACTTTTTATACATATGTTTTTCATTAATGCTAAACATGACAATTAAAACAGTCCAATCTTGCTTGATGCAGAATGCTGACTTACTCAGGAGATTTCCTTTTGCAGACAAAAGTGTGTTAATGAACATTTCACCATATGCTTCATTTTGTAACTTACTGTGAATGTTTTATTAATTTATGTACATAATATTATGTACTGTATGGGCAGAGAAAGAATCATAAGTAAGGCACGTTTACAACAATTACACATTTCAGAATTCTGCATTAATTAAATAGCTTTAATGCTGAATGTATTTATGAAATGACTTTGGGCCTTATTTATGAAGCGCTAGCATCACCACTGTGTGTTTGGGGTTTATTTATGCCGAAGCCCTTGGCCATCAATATACTTGTCTGTCGGGTGGTCTGCACAGAGCTAGATTGGTCACATGTCCCTGCATGCCCTCCCTCAAAGAGTGTGTATGTGTCTACTTGGTAACATTTGTATTGATGTGTCTTGCATGTTATGTTTCAACAAATCCGAGTCAGTGGCCCTGACTGCTCACCAATGTGATATAGAAACAGTATGGTGTCCAGCTTCTCCTATTAAAATATAACTTTTAATATAAAGCAATTAAAATTCACAGAGGAAGGAACATTGGGACCATAGTATAATGCGGTTCAGGCCATCAGGCCCTTAGTCATACACATCCCCAGCGTCCAATATACCAGCTTTAAATAGAAAAACAACTTACCAGCTCATGGGACTGCCCACGCCTGTCCGCAGCAGGGCCTGAAACTCGGTCCGGGAGTGCGAGTGTGTACTCAATTATTGGCTTCAGCTAAGTATAAAAAGATTCTGTAGAATGCAGCAAAATGGATTTATGCCCTGTTGCATTTGCCTAGGCATTGTGTGTGTCTGTGTGTTTGACTTTGGAATAGACGTACGCTGTGTGTTCAACAGGCAAAGGCAGTCTGTCTGTAGGGTGCACTGTCTGCTAGCTGGTCTGGCATTGTTAACATCAATTTCCCCTGACTCCTCTGTTGTAAGCTTAGACTGAGGAGCACACAGCAAGCCAAGATTGTATTTGACACATTGTCTGGTCTATCTAGCATCTCCCCTTTTTGGCTCGCCAAACTTAAGAAGCATGCTCTCAGCAGGCTAATGGTTGTTTCCCCAATGCATCTTTTTTTCGGTGAGCTGTATTGACTTGCTGTTGTCTGTGTATAATAGTGAGTGTGAGCGCTGTTGTGGGTTTGCTGTGCATGGTGCATGTGTGTGTTTGGTATTGTCAATGTGTTTGTTGGTTTGAGAAGTGCCAATGCAGTGGTGTGCCGAACAAAATTGTGCGCTGATTTTGGGGTGTGGTGCAATTGTGTTGCAGCCACAAATGATGAAAAGAGGCAGAAGAAGCCACAGTGGTGTGAATTAGGGCTGCTAGAGTGTTTATCACCAAACTGACTGTGACTGATTTAAGCAACAAGATCCGCAGCCGATTCAGCCTTAATATAATATTTTCCACAGAACTGACCCTCCCACTGGGCACAGCAAGACCTACCAGGCATAGTGCGATTTTGTGCCTCATTAAACATACTTTTGAGGGGCACATGTGGCTCTATTAAGGGAGGGGAAACAGAGACAAAAATTGCAAAGACCAGGGTTGGGTAAGCATTTAGTGTGTAACCAACATAAAAATGTGTGTTTCTATTTAGGTGAATCTGGATACAGCCAAAAGACCTGGCTGATAACCCCGATGCGCAACCCACAGAGGACGCCTGATGTGCACTACAATGTAGAGATAAACTAATAGAGGTGCTGTTCTGTAGATCCTCCTATAGACATTTTGAGATCATAGACCTTGGACATCAGCACATTAGGTTTGATTCAGCACCATGCAAGAAGGCATGGTTTTATGCTGGAAAAACTCGTTTTTGACACGGTCAAATGATCTAGCATGCCACCCACTGATGCTGGCACTATCACTATCCTATGAACTAGTGTAGGGGTATTTTGGATTTCTGGGGATCCCCCTCCATGTCCCTCCCTTTCAGTGATGTCATTAGTCACATGGGAGGATAACACAGATGCTTCTCCTCTGTGGTATAAAAGCCCACCTGCCTCTGGTGGCCCGGGATTATTTGGTGGGATACAATGGAAGAAGGAGCGGGGACTACATAGTTTGGGGGTGACTGAATTATTGGTTCCCTGGCATCAAGAAGATCACAATCCACCAGACCAGGAGGGAGCCCTAACCCAGAGAACTTGCAGAGAGAACAATGTCACCGGGTGAGAGACAGGGGAAAGAAGGAGTGTAGGTTATTTTTTCATATTTTAGACATTAATTTTCTCTCTTCCTTTTTAATTGTTTGTAAACTGCTAAGCAGATCCAATGGACCTCAAAATCAGTTCACACATTGTCCTGGCTGGAGCTATTGTAGCCGACAGTTGGGAGTGCAGAAATTGTGGACTATCTGGCTTGAGGGCATTTGAAACCGGATAGTCTCCACTCGGGCTCATCACTAGTGGCAAGATACTGTATTCAAAGCAAGGATTTCTCTAAATATGCTGCAGTAAATCAAGGTTAGTATAGCCAAGCTTAACTGACCATCTGTAGATTTAACTTGCTATTTTGAAGTATCTTACCCCCTCCCTCAAGAATACCCACACAGACCTTCACAAATCAAGGTCCACTGGGGCTCTTAGATCATAAGTTTTCTTTCCCCTTGCCATGTTTGATGGCATTGTTAACGTCTATGCAGCTGGCCCTGGGTGTAAAGCTGCAATTTCAAATAATTATTTGCAAAACATGCCAGAAACTCCAATGTATAACTGACTTGGGTGGTGCACATGGACACAATGAATAATGTGCAGCCCTAGAGGTATAGAGTGACCTTATGTAATCTGGCTCACAATGTACGGGATCCATTGCTGTGTATGTTCCATATTTGAGGATGTCATGGATTAGAGTAATACTCCACTTACAAATCTGTGCAACCAAGACTTTTGTATCAACCAGATTTTAGACATAGACTATAGGACCTTTTGCTGGCTGGCAGGGTTTTAGTGCCATAACTCCCTATAGTGTTGTCTGTGTTAAGTTGTCCTGCCCACAACCCAGGTCAGTTATAAACTGGTTGAGCAGCTGACATGTTTTTCTTTTATATCTTTGGATGCACTTTTTTGGTTGGCTGCAAGAATCTCCCTTCTATCGGCAGCACTAGGAGTACTAGGAACTACTCAGGTAGGGTGATTCTCAATATATATTTTGCTGCGTATGTCCCAGATTTGGGTCTCTCATTTACTAGAATAGAAACTTGCATAAAGGCACCTTGACACAGCTTGCAGCTTCCACATCCATTTTCAAATATGTCAGATTAAAACCTTTGTTTTAAACCTGATTTTAGAAACAAGCTATAGGATTAGCTGGCTGACAAGTTTTAGTGTGAGGACTCTTTTAAGTGTTTTTATGTTCTTTGCACATCACACTGACCTGACAGTGACCGATAAAGTGAAATGTTGATAAACAGCTCATTTATCAGGTGGTGTTTTCTATGAAAAGGGTTCTGCAGTCCTCCATGGACTCTTCTATTTAGGCTCTGCATTTCAAGAGATAATAAACTTTCAATATAATGGACAGCACTTGCCAAGATCTTTGACTTTGGCTTCTAGCTGGAAAAGGAGTAGGAAAAGAAACATTTGTTTTGTGAGCTCAATTCTTTTTACTATTTGAGTTCACAAGGTACAGCACAAGAGATTGTAAAACCAAAGCTAGGATCAGTTTTAATTTTAGCTTTCTCACAAGAAAGGAAATGGAGCATAGTAGGTAAGCCTGTGCTTGGAGTCAGGGCCGGCCTAACCATGGGTCCCAGTGGGTCCATGGTCCCAGGCAGCACTTTAAGGGGGGCGGCACTTTGCTGGCAGCGGCGGGAACATACTTGGTGGCGGAGGTGGGCGGCAGCAGCGGGCAGGAACATCGTGACTGCGGAGGCAAACGCGTAACATAGAAGGAATGAACGCCACTCGCCATAGCGGGTCATTCACGAACTTTGCCGTACTGCGTGTGTGAGGCAGATCGAGAGAAGCGCCGCACTCACGGCATTGTGGGATGCAATAAAATGGGGGCAGAGGTGAGCGGCAGGAGAGTGCTCACACTGCTGGGGGAGGCGCAGCTTCCACCAATCGCCACGCTGGTTGGCTGAGCCACTGCAGGGGGAGGCGTCGCTATTTGACGGGGACTGCTTGAGGCAGAGCGTTAGTCGGGTCTGGAGAGAGGCATAGCGCACACCGGCGGCTGCTTCACACTGTGATAGGTAAGCGGGAGAGGCTGCCGCACGTTCACTATACCAGTTTGGTTGCTTCTGGAAGCTTCCGTGGAAGAGAGGAGGTTCCAACTTATCTGGCATTCATAGAGCTAGGTGGGCGGTCGTCACGTTACAGCCCAGTGCCTGGTGGCTTCCAGCCTGCCAAGGGCCGTGGGCACAGGTTGCCCATTATAGTCTGTACTGTCCAGGTGCCAGATTAAAAGATATCGGTGGCAGAACTGTACACCTGCCCGTGGGTGGCTGCTTGGTTACGGTGACTGTGCATCTTGGGCGGCCATGTTTGCTGGTCACCTGTATAGAGTTTAATTGGAACAGTTGGGGTTGAGCTTGTCCAGTTACAGGGCTACACACTGGGCATCCCAAATTAAAATGCCCTGTCACAGAGGAATAACACCTGGGAGAAGGACAGTACTGGTTGGTGGCCTTCTTTAATGGAGAGGTGCAGTGTTTCAGAATAGGGCTTGCTTGTCCCATGTTCTTCTATTTATCAAGCTGGGAGACTGTGCCCAATGCTGTGGAATGCTGGATATCCAGCAGAGGCCAAGAAGTTTGGATCTAATGTACCTGCTTGTAACAGCTGTAGGTTCAAATGGGTCCAATGCATGGCGCAAAAACTAAACTGTGCTATCACTAATCTGTTCAATTTATGGGATGAAAGCTACCAGTTCATCTTCTGCATGGCTGTATTTACCATTAGACAAACCTAGGCATGTGCCTAGGGCAGCCACTTGCAAGGGGAGGTGCCATAGTATGTGGTTACTGTACTATAGTAAAGAAAAAAGGTGAAATAAAGGTGCTGGCACCTTAATGCCCCCTCATGACCCCCCCCCCCCCAGCCATGACAGTTGGGAGATTTGGGTTTTTTTATAGAGTGGAGCATCACAAATCTGGTTGTTCCTAAGTAAGTATCAAAGCCCAGGATAGTGAAAATCCTGGGTTTTGGTTCACTTAAAGTGGAACAAAACCCGAATTGAGATTCTGCGCTATGTGAAAAAAACCCAGTTTGCCTAGTAAAAATCACCTCTCCTCTTTTTTTTTTTTTTTATTTGGGGGGGCAGCATTTCACTTTTGGACCCAGGCAGCACAATGTCTTGGGCCAGCCCTACTTGGAGTCATGTGTGACCTTTCTTCTCCTGCAAGCTGAAGGGTAACGTTTGCACAAACGGGTTGTCACCTCTGGCTGTGTCTAGTCATGCAAGGTCTAATTAATCCCTCTTAGCTTTTCCAGCCAGTAGAAATAAGCTTATATTGTTATTTTTCTGACTGTGATTCGGACGAGCATGAATTCCTTGAGGAAATTTGGCAAATAGCTTGAACCGAATTTTAAAGAAGTTTGCTCATCTATAGTTTTAAATCCTTTAGCAGGCTTGTTTAGCATGCAAGAGTAATTTAGTGGCCCAGTGGTAAGAAAGTGATCTTGTGACCCGAGGGTTGTAGATTTGATTCCTGGCTGGGACATGACACTGAAGTGTTCTTGAGCAAGGCACCCAGCCCTCCAAATACTCCCCTGTGCCTTGATCAGGGCATCCCACCACTCGGGGCACATGTACAAGCACTACTTATGTTTGTCTCCTTGCACGGATAGGTTAAATGTGGAGGAACAAATCCTATATGTGCGCAAGCATACAATGGCCATATATGCACAGAAATCCCAGCCCCCACCGAAAAAAAATGACATCTACTTCTTTCAACCTCGGGGCCAAGTAATGTAGATTGATTTATATACAGTGCATACTGCTGGGGTATGTGTCTGCCTCCATGTTACCTCTTTAGCTATTGCGGAACTAAATAACTAACAAATCTTTGAATGTGCAGTTGCCTGGTACTAAAAATCTTCCAAACCTGCATACATACTAAAGTGTCCTAAAGTAATTTTTTATAATGTAGTGCCTCCCACACCTCCCGCATTTCAGTAAAGTCCATAGTCCTCTAAAAGATCCCTACTTTTTTGTGTATCAGAATGAATGCAGAAAGACAATGATATTGTCTAGTTTTAGTCTAAACAATAAAACTTTTTGCTGAGGTCACAGAATTCCAGAATGTCAAATTCCCAAGCACCTGCGATGGGGCAGTTTAACGTGTAAGATATTTTATTTCACAAGTTTGGAAAAAACAGCAGCCTATGCAGTATCCAGTCAGATTTGGGTGGTCTTAGATAAAATGTTATGGGGTATATAAACACATTAAAATTGGGCCTTTAAAAAAACGTTATTCTTATGTTTCTTAAAGGTATTGTCCAGGCAGCTGCATAGACCATATAATCACATCACATGCTAAAGCTTCTAATTTTCTCAAAACAACCTCCCCCTCCCCCCCCCCCACCCAAGCAGAGTAAGGTTATTTTGAAATTTCAGTTCATTTTTTAAACTTCCAGCTATTGGGCATGGCCGATCACCAGTACAATAGCCAGCAGCGTGTTTATATCAGCATACTTACCTAGGAAACCTACTCACAATGCTGCAATACACAGGCAGCCATGGGGGCAGAGTTATAGACCACCAGTAGAGCCATATGATTGCTGGTCTACTACTACCAGAATTGGGGGAGTGCTGGATGTCATGCCAAGTTCCTGCGTCTAGGTGCTGATATGAGGTTACAAGTAGGGTGAGGACAGATATTTTCTTTTGTTTGCATATTTGCCTGGACAATAGGCTCGATTCAGAGAGACAAAAAAAGACTTTCGTTTTAGTGCCGATTTCGTATTATTTTAAAATGTTCCCGCTCTCGTATGAATGTGCGAGCAATTCTATGCATGCATTACAAACATTCTGTAAAGTTTCCTTCCGTTCGTATGCCAGAGTACGAGTACGAGGATGTCATTTTCCATCGTGAATTTTCTGTTTCATACCCAAACCACTTCGCGCTTAGGTTCTTCTTCCATTTTAGGCCCCTAAAACTTACCCAAACCACTTCGCAGTTAGGTTCTTCTTCAATTTTAGGCCTCTAAAACTTACCCAAACCACTTCGTGGTTAGGTTCTTCTTCCATTTTAGGCACCTAAAACTTACCCAAACCACTTCACGGACATCTGACTCTTGATCTAAAAATATGTATTTGACCCTTTGTTTTGTGTAAATGTATGTGCTGATATAAATGACAATGAAACTTTGTTTTCTTTTGTTTTGTTTTTTTATCTCAAAATGTTTTGGCTTAAAATTTTTGGAAAATCTGTACAATTTGGGGGCCTAAAATTTGGGTGGAAAAACGGTTACAATTTTAAAAATGGATAAAAACGTTTAAAGCTAAACAGGGACAGGACCCAGGACTCTAATCTTCTTCTTCTTCTGTTGTCCCCAATGAGTCAACCATCACCTTCATATCGGCCACCAACGCAAGGACCCTCTGATTCATTTCCAAAATTCTTTGGCGCCTGGTCCCTGTAACAAATAGAGAAAAAAATCATTATTTTTAGACCAATACATGTTTGCCACCTGTGGATTGAATGTTTTTAAGTTACAAAATTAAATAAAGGTGACATATGTAATTCTGTCAAGTCATTAAGCTAAGGAAGTGGCCACAGGTCAGTCTGGCAAGTCATTAAGCTAAGGAAGGGGCCACAGGTCAGTCTTATATTGCCATTGACTAGGGCTTGATGTATCTGTGTGTTCATGTCAAGTACCACAGAAATGCAAATAATGGCATGACTACTTACTTGGTTGGTGGCCGAGAGATGGCTCGTTGGGGACAACAGGATGTCCTGGGTCCTGCCTCTGCTGTCTTATTCAACAGTAATCAAAGGTCTCTTGAAATGTCTGGGTCACATCACTCACCTTCTCCATGTTCTGCTTGTTGCAGATCTGCTGCCTCTTCCCCCACCTCACCCGCTCCCGAAGCATCTAGAAAAACAGATTAAGGGAATCAGTTTGGTAGGAACTAGCATGTAAATGTGTGTGCTTATACACGAATAGTGACATACCAGAGGCTCCCGCATGCGTGGCAGGGTACGACTGCCTGCCCACGCCGTGCCGCCTCTCCTCTGTGGAAAGGTCCAGGGGCTGGTCGGAGGACCCAACAGAGGAGGGGTAGGACCGTCGCCCTGGAGATCCACCACCTTCACTTCCAGCTGCAGATTCATGCAGCACTGGTCGGCCTGTGCGCCTCCGGGTGTGGTGAATACGGTAATCCATTTCCAACACTACAAAAGAAAAGGCATTATAAATAAAGGCCTACCTTCTGTCTTAGTTACATCTGGCATGCAATCGCCATGTACTTACCAGGGAAATGGATTCCGAAAAACCTCCGCACCCGGGGCATGTGCAGCCGTTTCAGGTCCGACCAATGCTGCATGATCTGCATGTGGGTGAAGGTGGTGTTGGTAAGATGCTGGATTTCTGCTATGATCTCCAAGGCGACGTTGCGTTTCTCAAATGAGTTGGGCAGGTAGTTGTACCTGCGCTCCAGCATGGTCTACAAAACATAAAGAAAACATAGCAATTACTTCTAAATGCCTATCAATATGTGTCAACAATACATTAGTTTAGGAAATGCCATTAACACACACATTTCTAGTAAGAAAAGGAGAAATGATCCTGCACCGCTCTAAGTGAAAAGATGGGTGCTGGCAAGGGGCTGGCTTTCTACCATCTGAGCAATATTATCTGTGGGTTACCAGATAACCACAGAAACCAATTCTACCCCAATAGAATGTGCCGCACACCATAAGATACTAAATGAATTTGTAATCCTTTATTTATAAATCAATTAATTAAATAGACCCAAGTTCTACGAGACAAACATATAAAACATACATTTAAAAAACATGAATAAAAAGCCCCAAAGGATTGGGGCGGGACGGATGTCTGAATTTGGAGTGTGTATTGTGTAAATATTAATTGACATTATTGTTCACATTTTCACTGTTTGTACTTTTTTATATTATTTAATTGCATGAATAGTATTATGTAAGGGAACATTATATTACTCCTGGAATAATATTTACTATCAGACATCCGTCCCGCCCCAATCCTTTGGGGCTTTTTATTCATGTTTTTTAAATGTATGTTTTATATGTTTGTCTGGTAGAACTTGGGTCTATTTAATTAATTGATTTATAAATAAAGGATTACAAATTCATTTAGTATCTTATGGTGTGCGGCACACACATTTCTAGCCTAAGCCAATCTTTGAATCTTGCCGAACTGTTGTTTGGCACGTGTGTGCCGTGCTTTTGGTTGTGCATGTAGTTTAACACATTTAGAAATAAAGGCCTTACTTCCTGCGCTTCTTTAACATGTAGAGCAGCATTTAGATGTCAAATCTAAGGACTAAAAAGATACTTACAAGCATAATTGGCCTGATGCAGAGCCTCCCCTGGACTGACCTTAAAACCTTCCGATTGTCCGGGGGTCCCGTTTGAATCGTGGCTCCAATGTGATGCAGAGCCTCCGTCGGAATGGGTCCCTAACTGATCCGTTAATTTGTCTTCAATCTGGAAGAATTTTTTGCCCCTCTCAGGAGCATGCAATTTCCTTGTGGCTTCCGTTCACGTTCACACGGGCGTTCCGATTTTTCCTCCTTTTTCCTTGGTTTTTTAACGTGCCTGCTTGCCTTCCGTGTCATTTTTCACACCAATTTTGTTGTTTTTGACAAGTATACTTACATCTCCATGGATTTCCTGTTGTCAATCTGGGTCCACGCAAGCGCACATCTCTAAACCTCCATGTAAATGTACATATGCCACAAACTGGCACTTTGACACATACCTAAATGTAATATTAAATAATTTTTGGTTTATTTTTCCTTGCCTTTAATGCTTACCTTAATCTCTGTTTTCTCCTTCTTCCTTGCCTTTAATGCTTACCTTAATCTCTGTTTCTTCTTCTTCCTTGCCTTTAATGCTTACCTTAATCTCTGTTTCTCCTTCTGCCTTGTCTTTAATGCTTACCTTAATCTCTGTTTCTCCTTCTTCCTTGCCTTTAATGCTTACCTTAATCTCTGTTTCTCCTTCTGCCTTGTCTTTAATGCTTACCTTAATCTCTGTTTCTCCTTCTTCCTTGTCTTTAATGCTTACCTTAATCTCTTTTCTTATTCTGTGTTTTCTTCTTGCTATTCCTTGTCCCATATACTTACCTTTTGGGACATGTAACAGTATGATGATGTTGTGATAACGTACATTGCCACCAAATAAAACACACCACACTTCTTTGTACTTTTTTTTTTTTTACTGTAATCCTTTTTTTGGTGTAACTTGTAAAATTGTTTAAAATTTAAAAATTATCAAAACTTAAAAATTTGCGGCAAAATGGGTGGCTCCTTTATTTGCGTGGCCGTTTTCTTTGATCTGTGAAAGAAAAACATCATCATTTTTATTGTTTTATTTAGGTGATTTTTGTTATTTGTGGGGACATGAGTTTAAAATAGTTGTCCAAAAATAAACTTAAACTTACATTGCTTTTGGCCAACAGGGCGTCTGTTGCGCAGCCTCCTCCCTGGGTCAACCAGTACGTGCGGCTCTGAATCTGTTTGGATCCAAAACACAAGTATATTAGTTACTCTTTGTGCCTCCTGAATGTCAGATTAGGTTATGATTCGAGGCATCAAATCACTCACCTTCCGCAGCCACCACTTCATCTTGGCCCCCTTCCTGGCCTCTCCCTTGGGATGTTCCTGCGACGTCAGAATCTACAAATAGTGCACATGAGTATATGTATTTCTTGCATATATTAGCACATATGTAATTTTCTTAGTCTTACCGGAGTCAGGTTGTGGGTCTGTGAGGCTCGACTCCCAGCCGTCCGATTCCCCCCTCCCCTGCATGCTGAGGTCCAGCGGTTCGTCATATTCGCTGGCAGAGGAGGGGGTGGCCGTTGTCACTGGCGGTGGACCACCTATCCCTTCACCTGATTCGCCCAACACTGGGCTGCGTGCTCTTGTCCGGGTGGGGCGGAACCGCATCTTCCATTCATGTGCTGAAATAGAAACACAATCATAAAAACACACCCAGCCAAGTCCAGTGTGATTCTTGCATGTCAAGTATACACACTTACCTGGAAAATGTTTGGCGAAGTACCGCCTCACCCGGGGCCTATGCCTCCTCTTTAAATCGGACCAGTGTTGGGCGATCTGGGTGAAGGTATAGGTGGTTTGGGTTCTTCGGGCTATCGCGTCCACCACCGCCAGCGACAACGTCCTCTTCTCAAAATCTGACGGCAGGAAGTCGTAGCGATTCCTCAGCATCATCTGTTTGTAAAATACACAATGACCCAGCATTACTCCACAAAATACATGTCCAAGTTTCTTGCCCTACCTAAAGTCACTTTCTGAACCTCTTTCTTACTCACATTGGCCAAGTTCTACTATCTGCATATAGGCTAGTTTGTCGCTGTGTACATGTCTAAAACTAAGGTGGGCTTGTATTTAACGTTACAAAGTAAGTTGTTCCTCACTAATCTTGCGCAAGGGTAAGCATAGTGTCAAACCCTCACCCCACCCAGGTCACCCACCCCTCCACCTCAACCCTCTGGGTCTCAAAGTTCCACCAACTCAGATTCCCCATCCAGCTCAACAGGTGAAAGCTCCACAGGCACCCAGACATTAACCCAGAGCAGCACACACACACCATCACACTCCCCCCTAAGCCCAAGAACAACACACGACTCCCCAGATAGCCAACCATCTATTTCAACTGATGCAGGGGACACCACACACCCATGTGGGCGCCAACTACGCCATGGGTCACTAACAGCCCGTTTTTGCGATGCACAAAGCATGGCTGTTGCCAATGCCGTTTGTGAGCATTATGATGCCCTATTTGGCCGTAATTCAAAAGCCACCACAAAGCAGGCAAAGCAGGAGATCTGGACTAATATTGCCCGCCAAGTTAATAGTGTGGGTTCTGTCCGTCGAGATATAAAACAGATTAAGCGGAAATTTGGGGACCTCAAATATTACAGTAAAAAGAAAATGGACATGCGCCGCCAGCAGAGGTAAAGTCCATTAGAAATGCATTTATAGTCGCATTGGTAACAGGATGTAACACTTATTAGGTGTGATTTAATCTTCCCCAGCCTGCAGACAGGGGGTGGTTTACCAACCAAAATAATACTAACCCCAGCCGAGGAACATGTATACACATACATACACCCGGCCAGCGTTCAGGGCCTGCAAGAGGCACATGACACCGACCGGAATGTTAGGTCACAAGGTGAGTTTGTTTTGGCCATAAGATTTTAAAATGAGGTACAAAAGCCTGTGTTATGCCAGACAACACACTGTACTTGCTGTTTAATGTAATCTAACACTCTCACTTCCAAGGACAAAGTCAACAGACCACACAAGGCCAAGCAACCCCTTGCTTATCCCCCAGGCCCATGCCACACCAGGATTCGCAACAACGAACCCAAATTGATATTGTGGATGAGGTAAGTCAATGGCCCTTTGTGTGGACTTTTAACATTGAATTTGGATCCATTTGTTTGCCACAAGGAAACTAATATGAACCTACATTTCTTTACAGAACATAGTAAGTCCACCAATACTAGAAAATATAAGAGATTTGGAGGAGGACACACATCAGATGTCACAAACCACTACTGAGCCAGTGGTCGCAACTCAGACACCACAGGCACAACAACAACATCCACACCCTCATTCTGAATCTGAACCACCCACCCGTGCCACTGCTAGAACACAGCCAAGGCGCCATATAAGCCAACGAAGACAGCTGCAAATTATGGAGGAAGCCTGGCGCCAGGAAAATATTGCATTTTCATCAAGCACACAACAATTTAATGCCACTGTGTTCACCCAACTAACATCCCTGAATACCCAATTAGAGGTTTTAAACAGAAATGTGTCTGCCCTAAACAGCCATATGGGGGAAATGGTGCAACAATGGCAGGACATTAACCAAAGCCTGGCACACATTGCTGCACACATGCCCCCACACCATCAATCAACTGCAACATCCTCCACAACCTACCACTAAATTGTGGTGTAATAGTATATGACCCCACATTCAAGTTTCAGTTTTTCCCAAAAAAAAACAAATGAAAATTAACAATTTGTTTAATCACAAAGCAAAAAATAAAAAAATAAAAAAAGCCTTGTGATTTATGAAAATACATTGGCCACAAGTTCAGCACGTATTGTGTGTGCTGTGCCACTTTGTGTACCAGAGTAAGGAGGGGTCTGCTAGTCATAAATCGGTAAAGGTTCTGCAGCCAGGTTAGTATATCGAGCAATCCTGCTTCTAATGGCAAGGTTGTGCAGGACCCCACAAGCAATAATGATTTGGATGACCTTGCCAGGCTGATACTGAAGGGCACCCCCACTCTGATCCAGACATCGGAAATGCATCTTCAACAACCCAAAGGCACGTTCCACCACAGAGCGAGTCCTCCTATGGGCTGTGTTATAGCGCCCCTGGGCCTGGGAAGATGGGTGCAGGATGGGTGTGAGTAGCCATGGTAACAAGGGATAGCTTGCGTCACCTGCAAAAATCCAAAAGAAAAACATAAGGTGGATGCTAAAAATAAGGTTTAGCTGTGCATTGGCACATTATTAAACAGGGACAAATAGGTGAACTAGGTATTGTTTGAGGAAATGACATTTTTGATGAGGCTACATACACATCCAACCTGTACACTCATTAAAAATGTCTGTGGAATGCTACTTAGATAAGAGGGCCAGAATATAACACAATAGGGGTGAATCCCTTCACCCATTAAATTTAAATTAAAAACTAATAAAAAAATTAAGTTGGCAAGTTTCATGGAAATGTATCACAGATCAGTGGTATACTGGTAAATCCAAATTCAAACATGGGGGCCCACAACTACAACTTTAAGACACATACCCACTAGCCATCCACCAGAAAGATCTCCAGATTGAAACCGGTGATAGAGGCTTGAGTTCCTCAAAATATGCGCGTCATGCGTGGATCCAGGGAAGCCTGCAAACATACTGAAAACTTGTAGATCAGGGCCCGCCACTGCCTGAACATTGATGGAATGGCCCATCTTCCTGTTCCTGCACAAAGCCAACAAAAAGTGGAATTAGTGTGAGGCATAAAAAATGTTTGCTTAAAAAAAAAAAAAAAAAAAAAAAGCAGACCCAAACCACATACCTGAACAGATATTCCAGGTCAGCAGGGGGGATCAATGAGACATATGTGCAATCGATTGCACCAATGACGTTGGGCATGTCGGCTATGTTATAAATCCCAGCTTAACCGCATTCCAGGCTTCCCCTGTTTGAGGGAAAAAAATATAATTCTGTGCCAGGGTAGCCATGCCATCCAAAAACTTGGTTAGGCTGCGGCTCAGCGTAGACTGGGACATCCCCACGGAGAAGGCACCCAGTCTCTGGAACAAGCCGTTCGCCAAAAACTGCAGGCAGCCAACCAATTTGGTCATACCTGCAATTGCATGCCCCTTTCTTGTGGTGGGGGCTAACCATGGCCGCAGCTCGCTATACAAGGCATGGAGAGAAACACGGTTAAGGCGGGTGAGCTCGAATAGGTCAACGTCATGCATGCAAACGATGTCCAATGGCGTTCGGTGCAGCCTGGTTTCTGCCATGCTCATAAGTACCAGACCGCGTAGCTGGCGCCTTTGATGTTGGCCCACAGAGGAGTGCATTTCCAAAAAGCACGGAGCTCAAATACGGCTGGTCACACTGCCCGTAAGTGAAGGCTCGGCGGCCAGGTTTTATTAGGGTGATTTCAATCGGAAATCAAGGCTCTGCATCACTGAAAAAAACGGACCAATGAACGACCTGTCCGTTTTCCCGGGAAACAGCCTCGGGCGAGCCGACAATCGGAAAGGCGGCTGAGCACACACCTGAGCTCATAAACGCACACAAAAACCAACGTAGCACCCTTTCCTGACCCGATCACAGCCCAAAACCAACGGGAAAATGCACGGGATAGCTGAACGGGGAGGCTCTGCATCAGGCCAAATGATCTCTTCTTGTTGGCGGGTGAAGATAGTGGGCGCCATCTTTCTTCTTCTCTGCAGCAGATAAGTAATGCCCCAGCGGTTTCCGGGTTCCGCACGGCCATGCGAACGGCCGGACGTACGCGTAAGCGAATGCGTAGGCGTCACACGCTGGCTATCTTATTTAAAGGTCCCTGAACACACAGTTCATCCTCTTTGAGAGTCCAAGCAAAATGCCACCCAAAAAGCAAGCTGTAAAAAGTGTAGTGGAGTCAATGGGGAAGAAGCCAGCCAAGCGGCAGGAGCCTTCAGAAGGGCCCCAAACTAGGTCACAAAAGCCCCAAGCAAAATTACGGCCTACAACCAAGGCTCCGCAAAAGCCACCGACCACCTATGGCCAAAAAAAGGAGCCAGCAGCAAAAAGAAAGACACAGGCCCCCAAGCCTACAACATCGACGGGCGTAAGAGGGTGCGAAGCCCCACCCCACCCTGCCCCACATCCCCCCCCCCACGTGGCACCAAGGCACTTGCCAAAGAAAAAAAAACACAGGCCAAGAAGCCGCAGCAGCTCCAGAAGCCGCAGCAGGGCCCAAAGCCGCAGCAGGGCAAGAAGCCGCACCAGGGCCAGAAGCCACAGCAGGGTCCGAAGCCGCACCAGGGCCAGAAGCCGCAGCAGGGCCAGAAGCCCCCGACAAGCAAGAAGCCCGAAAAGGGCCAAATTTGCTACCTCCCCATCCCCACACACACGGGGCTACCAAGCCATGCCAAATAGGGCCCGAACCCCAAGCTCGCCCTCACCCTTGGCCCGCCCAAGTACCTCCAAGAGGCAGCCACTTTTGAATGGGCCACACAGGCACAGGGCCTCAAGCACTAGCTCATCCTCAGCCAGAACCTCTCCTCCTCAGCCACATTTGCCACCGGCACAGGTGGCAAGGAAATCTCCCTGTGCCACATCCACACCTGGAACTTCTGGGGCCAGCCAGCCCCGAACACCCAGTCCCTTGCCCAGTCCAGTAAGGTCATCATCCATCCACCAGTCTGTGCATTCCTCCCCACAGACCCAGGCCAGAATGTCACCACATTTGTCTGGAAACACGGAGGAGCCACAACCACAACCAACAAGGCACACATTGCGCAGAGGGCACATGAGTGGCCGTTTTGGTGATGCCCAAACTATGGCCTTGGCTAGTGGGCTTACGTTAGTTTATGATGAGCTATATGGGAGCAAATCAAAATCCACCAGCAAGCAGCGCAGAGCGGACATATTGGCCGACCTAACCAGACAAGTCAATGCAGCGGGGGATGAGTTAAAAGATGTAGAACAGGTTCAACGGAAGATATCGGACCTGAAATATGCTGCACGGAAGAAAGAGAATAAAAGGCTGCATTACAGGTAAATATGTTTGCTTTTGGATTTTGCTTCTTCTTGTATTGCCCACATTGGTCTTAATTTGCCTAACTGTGTTTTACAGCTTTCAAACTGGCGGAGGATTTCCCACAAAATTACAATTTACACCGGCTGAGGAGATGGTGCTGGGCCTGATACATCCAGTAGCGTTAGAGGGACACGCGGCACTAAGGGATACGGACAACCCGCCCAGTCCTGCAGGTTAGTAAACTTTATTTGACATTCAATATTTGTTAACATGCACAATTAGCCAGTAACACATATGTTAACACATGCCCCTAGGGTGTGCCTTGTAGTGGAGTTAAGTATTTGACCATGGTGTGTCATGTGTGTGGACAGTTAATTTCCTCTTTTGGTTGCCCATACATGACGTTTCAGAGCAGTTAACCAGAGTAGTAAAGGCACTAGTGATGTTAGCCTTCAACTGCCGGTTATGTCTTTAGACTCCATCACATCCAACACTTCAATCTTGATCTGTTGTCTACTTGTGTTTGAGCTGTGCTTGGGTCAAAAAGACTAAACATGGTCTTATTAACCAATTTAACAAGCTACAATGCTAATCAGCATAATATTATTGTAACTGCTAGTTGCACGCTGAGTGTGTACACTTACTGGCCTATAAGGGATGTTTGCAGGCACACAACAGCCAGTGCTTGCATGTTTGATATAGTTCAGGTGACCAATGTGTATGTACTTGTTTATTGAAAAATTTTACCTATAATGGCATTCTAAGTGAAGGTCAAGTGTCACCCTTGGTGTAGTGCCCATTACAGCTTGGCCACGTGAATGAATTAAGCATATGTATTGTTACTCATCACCAATGCATAGTTGTGTGTTTACATAGTTTGTTTTCTTATCATGCAGCCCAGCCTCATCCCTCAGCTACTGGGGAATCCTCTGCCAGTTTGTCCATGGCGCAAACTTCCGTGCAGCCTAGGACCCAGGATCCGATAGTTTCGGTAAGTGTATTGATCAAATGTAGCTTAGCCTTGTGACTTTGCATGTTAATATTAACATTTGTACATATGTAGTGCAAAAACTAAAATGAACATTTTACATGTCCCTACAGACCCACACACTCATGGAGGAAATCCAGGAGCTGGAGGAGGATGGCCCTTCATGCCCACTTCTGAAGATCTCCCCCTGGGACCGAATCTACAACTGTACCCCAATGTTTCTCCCCCAAATCCTCAGCAGCAGAGTGAATCTGGCTGCATGCTGCCTGCACGTCGTGGGCAGCATGCAGAGACTGACCCTCAAGTCCCCAGTGTTATCTCTGCTGCTGAGGATTTGGGAAGCATACCTGTGGCTGTTGAGGGCACTAGAGCAACATCATCGGCACGCCCCAGAACCCAGGGAATTGGGAGGCGTACTCAGCTACGTTGCCCAGTTTCCCAGGGGAGGGGCATGCCGATTTTGGAGGCAGCATGGCACCAGGAGAGGCGTTCCTTTCAACAACAAAATCAAAGAAACAGAGAGACTCTTCATGGGCTGTTAGAGAACCTCAATACTACATTACATGGCGTGCTGACTGAATTTAGGACCCTCAACAGCCACATGGCCAACGCTAACAACGATTTCCGTTCCAGCATGGCGGAAATTATTAATACACAAAGAAATATTTTGGAACAGTTACAGATTCACAATGCCATACAGGCCCAGGTTAGGACCCACCACTAAGGTTCACAACCTGGGTTCTATGGGCATCCACCATATTAAGTGTGAATCGTCCAGAATCTGTTCTACATCTTTGCTCCAAATCCCCACTGTATTGACTTGTCTGGTGAGGCCAACCAAGATACCTTTTGGGTATGCCTTTGCTTGTATGCTTTTGATTTTTGCTCATATGGCTCATTATATTGCTGAGGTAGCCCACTAGGCAATGCCAGAGCTCAAGCATCACTGAACCTGCCACTCAAGCTGTTGCCCTTCCGCCTTGTGCCTAATTACATTGGTTGTGGCTCCTCCTGTTTATAGACATGATTGTGTGACATTCTGGCGTGGAAAAATAATACCTTGACTCCTGGCTAAAATTTAACTGGACTGGGCTTGGGACTGGGTGTTCTTGTTTGGGTGCGACTCTGAGTAACAGGGGTAGATTTGGCATAGGTATGTCTGCTTTCCACCTGTGCGTGGGGCAAATGTGGCCAAGCAGGAGAGGGTGTGTTGTTGTTGTGATTTTGAACTTTGGAAAATTGTGAAATATTTTGTGTTAAATGTTTGGCTATTATATATTTGTGTGTTTAATTTACATTAACGTCGTCAAGGAGTAACTTACTTACAAACTACAGCCTGCGTGAGATTGCTATGTGGCATGGTTGCTCCACATTGTATATTTGTTAGTGGCCATCTCTTAGCCAAAAATATTGGAGTGACCATCAACTCCAAGTTTTCTATGTTAAATTAACCAATAAAAAAAATAGACACACCTGTGGCTCAATAATTTAGTTTCTTTCAGATTTTGGTTAATAAAGATGACTTAACAATTCCATTGACACATTTCACACAAACCAAAAAATGAGCTGAAAGCATTATGGATGTTTGGAGTAATTAATTCATTACTATGTATAAATTCAAAGAAAATAATACAAACACAAAGGGGAAAAACAAACACAATCAACTACACAATTTAAACAAACACACCAACGAGGGAAAAAGTTATGCAAAATGAGTTGCAATCAAATTAGCCCGCACAGCTTGGCCCGACACACTGTGTGTGCCCCGATATGCCTCATCTGTGTCTTCTGTGGGTGGAGAGGGAGCCAAATCCACATACCGGGGGACCCGCTGCAAGATTGCAAAATTATGCAGCACAGCACATGCCATGATTATATCAATGACCTTTTGGGGGTCATATTGAAGGGATCCCCCAGTATGGTCCAAACAGCGAAATCTGGTTTTCAACAGTCCAAAAGCCCGCTCCATCACTGCCCTGGTTTTGTGGTGCGCCCTATTGTAAGCATCCTGGGAGGCATACTGAGGACGGAGTACGGGCGTTGACAGCCACGGGAGTAGTGGATATCCCGAATCACCTTGGAAAAATAATATAAAAAAAAATTAAAAACAAAATGCATAAGTGTAAGGCAACAAACGCACAAGAAACATCAGGAAGAGCCTATGTGACATTGTGAGAACAAGATAAGCACACATTTTGACCAGTCAAAATTGTTGACTAAACATATGTAATAGATGTGGGAACTAGTTCCCCAGCCAATATTGAGGATGATGGCCAATCAGCCATGCTGCTACCAGCTATTGGTTTCGATCTGTGCTGGTCAAGAAGGTTTGATGTTTTATGTTTAGATGACCCCTTATCTGCTTTGTCTAAGGCCCAAACAGCAGTAAACCGCAACATGCACTTTATCCCGCTCTCCTCTCCTCTGGAAGTGAAATGCATCTAAGCAAAGATGGGGCAGACACTATGATAAAGTTAAGTGCACAATTCCAGATAAGTGTGGGGAAGAGTGATTCCTAATTTGACCACAATTTCAAGTTAGATTTTTGCCTAATGCAGGACAAACATTTCGCAAGGCTTGCTTGTTTAAAAACAAACTTTCAAGTGGGGCTTCACATGTAAAGAAGGTTGTAGAAAAAAGATTATTGGCAGACATGGCAACATAATAAAATGAGGTTATTGCCGTTAACTTACCAAGGAGCCATGCACCAGAAAATTCCCCAGACTCAAACCGATGGTACAATCCAGATCGTCTAAGGATGTATGCATCATGGGATGAGCCTGGGTAGCCGACGAGGACGCTAAGAAACCGCATGTCCGGGGCCACCACTGCCTGAACATTCAGTGAGTGGCCCATTTTGCGGTTCCTGGGACAAAAAAGAGAGAAAATTACACCAGTAAGCCTTTGGCAACAAGTTAAACACTGGGAGGCCGATTCATTAATAGCGCAGGTAGCGACAGTTGAGCGACTGTAGCGGCATTTTCAGAGCGCCCGCTAGTAGTCGCTGTGCTTGCCCGTTGTTCGGTAGTTGATAGCGCCTCAGTCGGTTTGTCATAATGTTGAATATTGGGTGAGGAGTCGCTATTTGACAGGTTCCGCGCTGTATGGGAGCGCATGATAGCGACTGGCCCTAGCGACCGGCTCCCACCATATTCATTAAAAAATCACGCTCAAAAAATTCTCGCGCTGTAAAATAAATGTTTAAACCCTAGAGCGCTGGAGGCGATGGGTTAAAAGTAGTTTTTTAACCACCATATTTTTGGAAACCAAAAAAAACAAGTTTTTTAAATAATTTAGTAAATATGAACACATTAATATCAGACCTGTAATATCAATTCTGTACAATTTTTTTTTCCCTTAAAAATTATCTAAAATGGCAGAAGTGGTCACAGAATTTTTCACATTTAAAAAAAAATAAAAAGTAAAAATTAATAACAATTAATTATTAATATTTAAAGATTGTTCCATTGAAATGCATTGGAGTGCGCCAGGTAGCGAGAGGTCATACCTGTCGCTGTTCAAGGTCGGACGCTGGCGCTGTGGGCTGAGGCTGGAATAATGATGAATGAGTCGCTATATGGGGGGCGTGGCTTGGCAGCCGAGAGTAATGGCTGCTTGCTGACACAGCTCTGATAGATTGGGAGGCCCTGAGCCATAAATAGCACAGCTGCAGCTCCACAAACTCACCCACAGCCTCAGCGGACATCCAGGAGGTGACAGGACCCCTCACGGACCATGCTCCCAGGCAGCAGCAGGAAGAAGGGCCCCAGGGAGACTCGCAGATCAGCAGCCCCTGGATCCAAGATGGTGGCTGCAGAGGGGAGGACATCCAAGGAGGCTCCCTCAGGCAACACACTGCCACAGCAAGACACAGAAGTGGTGAGTGCAGAGGACCTCTCCCTAGACTGATAGCTGGCCACCTCCTTCCCCAACCTCCCAGCCTAAGCCTCAGATCCCTCATGTCAGCAGTGACATCCTGTCACACCTCAGATCTATTGTTAGAGAAGAGATCACTGCTGTAACAGTAAAACACACTGAGACAGTGTTGAAGGAAATCAGGGACCTGGGAGGGAGGACAGAAGCCCTGGAATCCCGTATGGATGACACTACTACAGTCCTAGAGAGCCAGGGAGCCATGCTGGAACAGCTTCAGGATGAAATATCTCTCTTAAAGGGCCAGAACGAAGAATTAGAAAACCGTAACCGCAGGTCCAATTTGAGATTCCGGGGGCTCCCAGAAGCAATGGAGGACTCTGTGGGTACAATCACAGCACTCCTACAAGAGCTGGTCCCAGAAATACCAGTCGAAAGACTGGAGCTCGATAGAGCACACAGAGCCTTGACCAAAAGACCAGCAGACGGCCCTCCACGGGACATTATAGTTAAATTTCATTACTATCAAACCAAGGAAGCAGTGCTAAAAGCATCTAGGGAAAAGGCACCCCTGACGTTCCAAAACCATAACTACCAAGTTTACACCGACCTCTCGCAAACCACCATCATGAAGAGACGGTCCTTCAGACCCTATCTCCAAGCATTACAAGCCCAAGGAGTGCGTTACAGGTGGGGCTTTCCTTTTAAGCTCTCCTTTTCCTTCCAGGGAAAACAGGTGCAAGCCTCCTCTTTACCAGAAATCATAGAAAAATTCAAAAGCCTGGACATCAGACTGCCGGAGGCAGACAGAGCAGCCCCGTCTCTCCCCTCGACGCCCAGAACACCAAGACCCATTCATAGCTGCAACAACCAAGTCACCCCATCCCCCAAGCAGTATACCCAACCACAGAAATCCTTATCAATGAAAACTCTCCCAGAAGTTTCACCCTGTTTAATAGGACTGAGACTTAAATATGCGATATGCACAATTGCTGGAAAATAGCCTGAGAGACCCCAAGTAACCAGCCGCCTGGGGCCGGGTCCTCTGGGAAACCCCGGCAGTCCGGCCACTGTTGTCGGACATTGTCCACCCTTACAAGCGGCAGGCGCCTTGAACCCCCCTTGGGGGACACGTGGGCTGCCCTTGAGGACTTGTACCTCAGGGGTCCAAGGGATCTACTTCTTAACCAACAGTTGCTTATTATTAGTTTTGCGCTGGGCCGCGGCTCACTGGTGGGCATGAACCTTGGCGGGGCATCCCATAGATGCGGGTCGCTGGCCTAGTGGTGGGACAAAATGTGAAATTAGGCTGTGGGGCGGGACTCTGCCTGGCCTGGTGTTTGCCTCGGTGGGTCTCTCCTGCTGGTGGCGGGGCCGGACCCGGCGGAGGACCGCTCTGAGGTTCATATACTCATAACTTGAAAATGTTATAGTTGTATTCTTATGTAATGTTACAGAATAGCCTCCCGATCTTAAAGGAGCTCACCCCACTTTCCAGTGCACGGAAAAACCTTGTTATTTTCTTTCCGAGCATCTGAAATAGGCGCACACAGAGGTGTGCAAAGATCACTTGTTCATAATGTTTTCTGTTGCATATATGTATGTTTTGTTTCTCTCTCTGCATCCCCCCACCTACCCATCCCCCTCTCCTCCTCCTCCCTCCTTCCTACATATATATCCAACCCCAGGGATAGTATATCTCCAGCACATAGACGCCCCCAAAACACACCATGGTGACTAACATTGTATCACTAAATGTCCAGGGCCTTAATGCGGCCAATAAACACTCCAGAGCCTTTAAGTACCTCAACTCAATCCATGCAGACGTAGTCTGCCTCCAAGAAACACACTTTTCATCTAACTCCTCCCCAAAACACTTAAACCACAAGTTCTCCTTATTCTTTCAGGCTAACAGTCAAAAGAAGAAAAAAGGAGTCCTAATAGCTTTCCGCAATGGCACACAATTTATATGTCATAAACAGATTGCGGATCCTGATGGGAGATACCTTCTCTTACAGGGCACTCTCCAGGACTCCGAGGTAACCTTACTTACATATTACGCCCCTAACACAAAGCAAATCCCCTTCTTAGAGCATATGTGCTCTTTAGTACAGAAACATAGAAAAGGTGCAGTATTTTTATGCGGAGACTCTAATTTGACCCTTCACCCCTGCATGGACAGGTCCCTGCCCCCAAACGCCCAAGTGACCCAAGACAGTAAGCGGTTCGCAGACCTTTTAGGAAACTACGGGCTATCAGATCCGTGGAGAGACCTACACCCCCACAGGAAAGACTATACACATTATTCTGCCCCACATAAACTTTCCACAAGAATTGACCATATCCTTATCCCCTCCTCCTTCTTACCACGAGTTGAGCAAGCCAGGATACACCCAATCCCCTGGTCAGATCACGACCTGGTGGCCATCTCATGCAATTCTCTAATGATAAAGCCCAAACTCTCCTCCTGGACTTTAAATGACTCCCTCCTATCCTCAACACACCTAGTGGAGGAGGCAAGCCAGGCTGCCATGAATTACTTTACCTCCAATAAAAATCAAGAAACCCCCCCAACGATGCTGTGGGGAGCTTTTAAAGCAGTCATGAGAGGGTACTTCTTGGGCCTGGCTTCCAGGAAGAAGAAAGAAAGAATAGCCCTAGCAAACAAGTTACAGGCCCAATATTTGAGAGATGTAGAGAACTTTAAAACTAACCCCTCCCCAGAGCACCAGAATAAAATGGAGCGCTCTAGAACCAAGCTCAACCTCCTACAAACAGAGGAAGCAGAGGGAAGATACAGGAGGGCCAAACAAAGGTACTACATCTCCGCAAATAAACCTGGGACACTTTTAGCTTCCCAGCTCAAATGCCAAGACCAAGTAAAAAAGCCTGTAAAGCTCAAAACCCGCTCGGGGCTAATCACTAGTAACCCCGAGAAAGTCCTAGAAGAATTCTCCTTGGGCCTCTCTGAACTATATGACGCCCCCTCTCAACTGGACATCCCTAAAGCTCAGGCCTTTTTTGAAGACCTCAAAGTACCCTCTCTCACCACAACCCAAGAGGAAATGGTGGATGATAATATTAAAGTTGAAGAGGTACTAAAAGCAATTAAAACATTAAAAACCAATAAAAGGCCTGGGCCTGACGGATTCTCAGATCTCTTCTATAAAAAACTGGCCCCCATCATAGCCCCACGTTTGGCTAAAGTGTACAATAATATAAAACAAGGCCATCACATGGACCCAGATATGCTGAGTGCAGCAATAGTCATGACACCCAAACCGGGCAAGGACCATCAAAATTGGACAAACTTTAGGCCAATATCACTACTGAATATAGATTTAAAAATACTAACTAAAATATTAGCTAATAGAATTAATGAGTTTCTTGGGGACATAATACACAGGGACCAAGTAGGCGTTGTGCCCAGGAGACAAGCCGGAGCCGGAGTCAGAAGAATATTACAACTAATAGAAGGCGTAAAGGGTCTTAACCTTGAAGCCATGCTACTCTCTCTTGACGTAGAAAAAGCCTTTGACTCCCTCTCCTGGCAATACCTCCACTTCACTTTGGAAAAATGGGGTTTTGGCCCCGGCTTCCTCTCCTGGATCTCAGCCATCTACACCCAACCATCCGCCCACATTAAATATGCTGGCTTTAACTCCTCAAATTTTCCCATACAGCGAGGCACCAGGCAGGGCTGCCCCCTATCTCCCATATTATTTATTTTAGCCCTGGAGCCTCTAGCAATGAAAATGAGGCAAAACCCCTCCATTAAAGGAATCCCACTAGCTAATCAAGACCATAAGATATCTCTATTTGCGGATGACATGCTCCTCATGTTGACATCCCCCCACATCTCAGCACCCAATGCCATTAAACTCCTCTGAGACTTCGGACACATCTCAGGCCTAAAACTAAATGCTTCAAAATCAACAGCCTTAGATATCTCCTTAACAAGCAATACCAGACAAACATTAACTAATAACTTTGCCTGGACCTGGACCCAGAAACTACCCTATTTAGGAATCAAACTTACAAACAGCTATGATAAGCTCTACAACGCAAACTACCCAGAACTTTTCAAAATTCATGATAAATTACTAACATCATGGTAATAAATTAGGTATAAAATAATAATAAAATATATAATAAAATAGGTAGCAAAAAATAGCCGGGTGCAGTCACAACAATTAACTGGCAGAAATCTGCTCTCCGCTTCTCCGACGACAGCTCTCCAGCCACGCTCTGACGAAGGGAAACTGCTCCCGAAACACGTGTCAGCCGACTAAACACAGTGACAGCCAGCTTGCCTGCAACTTCCTTTGAATGCGGACGTTTTGCTAGAATCAGCCTATAGAGACGGTCATCACCCGGTCTCTCAAGCATTGCATTCCAGTGCCTCCTATTAGCTGCATCCTTAAAGGTATAAGCCACCATGACTATTTATTGCTCATAGGATTGCATTATAAACTATGTGGCTCTATCCTGCGCTAATATGCTAATAGCCTTTGAAGTACTGCAACCACCTGCACATTGTCCTCTTTTCCTGCCAATAGACAGTACTTCATGTTTGCTTTGTATATAGTGTATATAGGTCATTGTTGTTGTTTCTGTGTAAATGGGTGACGGTATCTGCGTATACTGTTGATTTCACAAAAATTTCTTATTAATTATCTAATTGATATTGATATTGCTATTTAAATATCCTTCTTGAAATACTATCTTTGAAATACAATCTTTTGAAACTTCATCTCAGTGTTAAGGTGTGCATTCATATACTTTTTGGTTCTAAATTACTAACATCATGGCAAATGGTGAGACTATCCTGGCTAGGACGAATAGCGGCGTTGAAAATGGTATTCCTTCCTAAGATCTTGTACTTATTCAGGGTCCTCCCAATACTAGTCCCGAAAAAGGCGCTAGATATAGCACAACGGAAAATTCTAGCATACACCTGGAACAAAGCTAAACATAGGGTTAAAAAAGCCACACTGTTCTGCAAAAAGGAACACGGCGGCCTTGCCTTCCCATCCCTACATAAGTATTTCCTTGCTGCCCAAATAGCTCCACTAGTTCTACTGCACACCTCTAACTATGCTCCCACTTGGGTCTCCATTGACAGAATGCAATGTGGTACGACGTCGCCAGCTGCTCTATTATGGACACCCAAAGCACACAGGCCCAAACTTCTCCCCTCCATACTCTCATTCTCTTTATCAATATGGGACAAAATTAAGCACCAGTTCACTTCACCCCACACACCAGCCGCTCCGTTGTTAGGCAACCCTATGTTTCCTCCGGGAATCACACATCCAACCAGCTTTAACTGGTGAACACAGAAAAATCTTATGATAGTTGACAATTTATGTATACCGACAAGAATGAAAACTATGCAAGAGCTGTCACCCAGAGATCCATTCCCGCCACATGAGATGTTCAGACTATTTCAAATACAACACTTTATTAAATGCTTACTAAAACAATCCTCCCCTCCTTATAGGAGAACAGACTTTGAACTTAGATGCATACGTGATCATTTCAGTGGTGGACTCATCTCTGGTATATACTCAGTTCTGGCCACCCCACCAAACCCGATCAGGCACGCCTATATGGCAAGATGGGAGTCAGAATTGGGAGATACAAAGCCCCCAGAAGCTTGGCAAAGCATTTGGGGCCAAACTAAGAAAGTATCCAGTAACGCTCTAGTGCTGGAAAATGCATACAAAGTGTTGTTCAGATGGTACTACACCCCTGATCGGATCAATAAATTCTCCCCTTCAGAATCCCCTTGCTGCTTCAGAGGCTGTAGCGTCAGAGGTGACATGATGCATGTCTGGTGGGACTGCCCGGTAACTAGAGACATATGGGATAGGGCCTATAAAGTTATATCAGAAGTCCTCCATACACCATTGAACAAAGACCCCTGGGAAGCCCTTCTGTCTCTGAAAATGGGCACATTCTCCAAAGCAGGATGGCATTTAGCCCTCCATATTTTCGCAGCAGTGAAAGCCACGATAGCCAGGTGTTGGAAAACGCCCTCCATACCTTGGTCAGAGATACAAAATAGAATATCTGACACCCTTTGCAATGAAAAAATAACGGCAATAGTAAATGATTCCTATGATAAGTTCGGGAAAGTGTGGAACCCATGGGTGGAATATATAGGCCTGCAGAACTCCCGGGTTGACCCGGTCTTCCCGGTGTAATTAATTCCCCCCCTCTGGACTATCCTGAAGAACACCAATACACCATCCCTGGTAATCTTTCTCAAGCCACTTCCCCCGCCTTCCCCCCCACCCGCTCCAAACCTATTTCTTCCAAGTCTAATTGGTTTGTGTTATTCTTAAAATCTATGTCTATAATGTTTGATATCAGCAAAGACAGCACTTTGGACCAAAGCAAAGATTAAGATCAAGGTTTACCTTAGAAGGTTTAATCAGCAATCAGTTCAACTAAATTTCAGTTAAATATTCTTTTATATCCTTTTATCCGTCAAATCCAGGACATTAGCGCACGAAATCAGACAACGAGATCCATAATAGTCAGCAGAGAGACTATAAGCTTTATTTCAGTTGACAACAGTTTAAGACACATCTGTTAGACAATGTCATAGCATGTGATTTTTGATATGCTGTCTTTTGTACTTGAAAACCTTAATAAAACCTTTGTAAAAGAATGAGTCGCTATATGGCGCTATCTCAGTCGCTAAGCAGGATTGGCTTGATAAATGTGTGATTGTGGTGGGGAGCTGGCGTTCTCGCGGCGGGGCCCGTCATTACCGGCCGCTCACCAGTCGCTACCTGTCGCTATTCCTTCATAAATAAGGGTCTAACTTCTAACACCATATAAGCCAAACGTGGGTGACCATAAAAAAAACCAAGAACCAAGGACAGAAGGATTTATGGAACACAAAAAGGATTTCAAGAATATCAAAATACAAGTTAGGTATGTATTTAATTAAAAATTTAAAGTGTTTGCCTAAGGAGCACGAGTCAATTGAGGACCAACTAAATAATGCACCATTCTTTCAATGGCACTCTTGGCTAGTAGGGACTGTTTGTAAGGAGGGAATCTTTCAAAGAGTGGAATTATTTCAAGGATTTGTCGTCACAAGGAGGGACTAATTATAATGATTGTTACATTTCAAGGAGGTATACATTTCAATTAGGCATTAATTAGAATGAGGGAAGCCTAACAAGGAAATAATAATTCCACTGAGGGTATTTTTTAAAGGAGGGATAATAAACAAGGAGGGATAATTAACCAGGATGGATAATTACAAGGAGGGATAATTTACAATGATGTAAACAATACAATTAGGGAAATTTTTCAAGGAGGGATACTTACAAGGAGGGATTATTTGCAAAGAGGGATTAAAATAAAAGAGGGATAAAATTAAGGCCTAATTTAATAAACTTGCCTGTAAAGGTACTCGTCGGCAGCAGGAGGCACCAGGGCAACGTGGGTACAGTCAATGGCACCCATGACGTTGGGCAGGTCAGCGATATTATAAAAACCAAGCTTAATGGCGTTTCTGGCTACCATATGATCAGGAAAAAAATATATATATATTTGTGGGTTATGGTAGCCATGCCTTCCAAAAAATTGGAGAGAGCACGGCTCAGCGTAGACTGTGAAATCCCCACGAAGAGTGCACCCAGCCTCTGGAACAAGCCGTTCGCCAAAAATTGCAGGCAGCCAAGCATCTTGGTCATACCTGAAATTGCTTGGCCCTTCCTTGTGGTGCGGGCTAACCATGGCCGCAGCTCACTATACCAACTTATGGAGGGAAGCGCGGTTAAGCCTGGTGAGCTCGAACAGCTCAACGTCATGCATGCCATTTATGTTCATACGTCGCCGCTGGTGCAATCTGGACTCAGACCTCCGGACGATCTCAATGCCAAGGAGAAGCAAATCTTGATGCTCCTCAAAGTCACTAGAGCCGTCCATACCGCTAGCCTGCTAGTTCCGAGGCCAAAATGGTCCCGTAAGGGGATCGGCAAACAAACGGGTTTACTGGCTCGTGGACCCTCGGAAATCAGCTCTCTGAATTAATCGCCAGCCCATTGCAATTACGGAAGATATCTGAACGAATGAAAAATATCAGATTTTGTTTGGAAAATGATCCGAACTAACGCAAATGATCCGATTTTCTTTCGTTCATCGAAAGCGCATATATGCATTTTCCCGAACGTTTGTACGAAGGAAAAATGAACGAAAAAAAGCAAAAAAATGACAAAAACCCACTAAAACTTTCACAGACAGCTACAGAAGTCCAGACGAATGTGTCTCTGAATCGAGCCTAATCCCTTTAAAGACTGCTAATTTTTATAAATTTCCTCGCTGAATTCAATATCAAATGCAGGTGTCCAAATACTGTAGAGATTCTGAAAATCATTTGGATAGCAATTCCTACCATTGAATACAGTAATAGGGCAAATACTGCATGATTGCATTTCCAAAGGTTATGAGGTTTGTATGTTTATCATGTTTCCATGCTTTTGTGTTTTTAGTTCAGTAGCAACAGCATTAGCTAAAAAAAAGAGAGTTACAATATTTTCCAAAAACCTTTGTCTAACTGAACATCACCTGTCAGTCAAACCGTAAATTAAATGTAAACCCTTAAATACTAATGTTTCTTTCTGGCTTTTCTATAACACTGTGACATTTTCTGAAAATCTGAAACTAGCATTTTGAAAATGTACTGTATTTTCAAATGCTCCAAAGCTGTTTGTCATTTAAAGACAGAAGCAGAATATAACAAGTAAGGAGCAAAATCCAGATTAGGATAGTTCAGATTAATGGAAAGGAAATAAGAACTGTGAAAGAAACCTAAAACAAAAAATCAAACACTTTTAGACTATTGAGTCAAAACTCAACTTTTTTTTTTTAAACTATGTACCATATGACAAAACCATCACTCATATCTATTTACCCAAAACTGTAAATTTTATAAACCTAATATCTAAGTGTAAAATCAAATCAAGCTTGCTTACCTGTCATGCAGACAATTTATCGTGCTGTGCCTCTGGATAAAGCTGTTGAAGTTGAGATTTAGCCTCTTTTCTGTCACCCAAACCCTGGATTTTTTAAGTGTTCATTTTTTTTTGACAATTGAAAATTACAATAGTTGCAACATATTAATTTGAACAGTACATTGTTTCAGATACAATGAAAGCAATCAACAGGTTTTACATCACAGCAGGAGGGAGAGATCTCAAGGTTTTACCTTCGATCTCAGTATGGCTCCCTGAGATCTGTTCCCCTGTAGCTTTTTATCTACTTGTCTGTCTCTGTGCTTCTGGGTTCAGGGAAAATGTCACTAGCAGCCAATAAAAAAGAATCATGCTCTTATGTTGAATAAGTGAATGCAAGCGCATGGAGGTTCCCCCTGCTTTTATAAACCTTGATGGCTTTTACCCAGCTTTTCCACACAGAGACAGCTAATTTCAGCCATGTTGCAGAACAAAAAGTATTCATCATAATAAGTTTATGTTGCAACTAAATTGCTTTCTGAGGTATCAATGTATTACACTAAATACAAAAAAAATGTAAAAATTTATAGAGATAAACTGTAAGAAAACTGGATACCATTGAACTATTGTTAAAATAATTAAAGTATGCTTTAATTATAATTATTCCACAATAGCACAGCACATGTATACAGTATCGGATGGGCCTACTGACCAGAGAATCCTCTTTACCATCAGGGAAGTACAGCAGGTCCAAAACTTGCACAGGGTTTTTGGTTTGGTTTTCTGTCAGTTTATTCTTTTTTTTCAGTACATCACTTTATTATTGAAATAATAAATACCACACTTTATATTGTGAAACATTGTAATTAAGAGTAATCTTGCATTTTACTCTATATAACTGAAGGGTGGTCCCTAAAAATTATTTCCTCTGGTCCAAAACTGCACATATATATGGTTCACTGGGTTCTTAAAAATTAGCCTATGGTCAAAGATGGTCAACCAATCATCACTCAAAAAATACAACCACATTTTGTTTTCAAAGATTTGCAGCTTCTTTCCATATGAATATGCTGTTACTTGCATATACAACCAGGTCACGATTATGTGCCCAACAGCTATTGGGCATGAGAGCCCGCATGGAACATTACCAGGTTCGGGAACACAATGCACTTAGATCAATGCATACACCCGGGGATTGCTTGGCTGGGCAAGTAAGTGTCTGTTATGATGTGTGTTTATCACATCACATTTGGTTCTGAAAAAACACTGTCTGTCTATATAGCCTGACTCGTACCACATTAGTAACAATGTATTTTAAATTATAATGAATACTAAAAGCTTTTAGAGACTTGTGTGATCCATATGTCTATGCAATATTTTTGTTCCTTTAGAATTAACTTTAGCTTGATCTCACAATCTGCTTGGCATTTAAGTCAAGATAACCTGAAGGCAGAAAATGTCACCTCTCTGGGGCATGCACCATCTGGATTTACATGCAAGGCTATGAACATAAAGATGTAGCTGATGTAATCGATAGAGGCATGCAGGTGTCATATGAGCTTTAGCAAAAAACATTTTTAAGTCTGCTGCAAAAAATATGTCTTTGCTTATGAGCATGCCAATAAATCATGCATCCATTAAATAGTGCATCTTATTAGTAAATAGCAGGGTAACAAAAGGTGTAATTTGTGGCATGATACATATCATAGGTACCCCATTTTTAATATGTGTAAACATATTCTTGTCTCAATATTATTGTTTGCAGGGAAAGCAAACCTAAACCCTTGTTCCAAATCTGAGCCAGAGAGGTCGTATGCAGCTCGTATGCAGGGATGCAAAACTAACATTTCCCAACCATATCTGTAATTACCACACTGAAGAGATATTTAGACTTTCTTTGCATTGCTCCATCTGAAGAGGGACGCAGAAACCGTGGAACACACCTCTTTGCAGTGCCACAGATTAAGCAGTGTGAAAAAACTTTCGTGCTGCAGAGCTGACAAGTGGCAGGTGGAGGGTGATTACAGTACCTGCTGATTAGGAACCTCGGAGAGGGAGGTTACCAGGGAGGTACTAGGTTGGTTTTATTATTTAAAGTGGAACAAACCCCCAAATTTCCAGGGTTGCGATCACCCAGATATTGTACTGGTTTGAAAATTGTCTATTTACTTCAGCCTCCATTACAGCCAGTAGCACAGGATGCATGTCTCTTGTTGGTAGGTAGTCAATAGTCTTAGAAGAAGGTGGGATAACTATTGAGCTAAGCACCCTTCTGAGAGTCTGGGGCTCCCTCCTGTTCTGATCTGGTGAGCTATAATCTAATGATAAATGGCTGATTGATGAATTGTGAATTGTGGAATTGCTATTGCAGCTGCCTCCCCGGCATCTGCTGTACAAGGAGGCACGGCCTCCTCCTCATTCCTTGGCATCCCGCCAAGCTAAGGTGTCCTTTTATACCACAGAGGAGGAGTATCTATGGAATCTCCCCAAGGGACTAATGACATTAGTTTTTTTAATTATTTTTAAATATTTGTGAACTGATAAGGGGTCTGATGGACCCCTATACCAGTTCACAGTGTATTCATGTTATCTGGGCAACCTGCAGTGAATTAGAAAGAAGCGGGTTGAATCTTGGGCCCAGATCCGAAACCTATCACTACTCAGAAAGCTGGAGCCAGCCCTGAATTTCATTGTGAAAGTGCATGCAAAGCAGATAATATGGCTGATTGATGGTGTGGCAATTATCATTATTGGCAATAATGTATTGCAGGCTGCTGCAGCCAGCTGTTCAGCTAGTAATAATTTGTTCTAGAGACCATTGTACTTCATTTTTTCTTCCAATCCTTCCTCTTCTGAACTATGTTTTTTATATTATCTGCTTTAGGAGGTGTCCTGGACAGGGGTCTAAAGAAAAGAGGTGAGGAGATGCGTAGGTGTTGCAGAGCAAGCACTCTTCCCTGCATGCTGATAAACTAGCATGAGAACCAACGTTCTCTTGTCAGTTCATACAAACAACAATCATAATTGGTACACACTGGCAGGCAATAAGTCTACAAGAGCAACACTTCCTAAAGTCAGTCAGAATAAAGCCTCAAAATCACTTGACCTAGTTCACAGAGATGTATTTGGTCACCTAAACCCACCTACACCTGGAGGCAACAGGTACATAGTCCTTTTCGTAGATGGCTTTTTCAGATACATAGTCACTTATCTAATGCAACCCAAGGGTGAGGTTCTCGACAAATTACAGGATCATGTAGTAAAGACAAGTAACAAGTTTCAGAGGAAATCTCTCAAACTTTGGAGTGATAATGGAGGTGAATTCACAGGACACAAAGTATAAGAGTACTTAAAGCAGAATGGAATAGAACATCAAAAGGCAGTGTCATACACACCAAAGCAAACTGAGGGTAGCTGAAAGAATGAACTGAAATCTGAAATGATCAGATATATGCTGACAAACTCTGGACTACCACAAAAATACTGGAGTTAGATAGCAATGACAACCACCTATTTGCAGATCAGACATTTTTCTAGAGCAATAAATGAAATACCATATGAACTGTGGCACAATGTAAAACCTCTACGTTTTTGGATGCAAAGCATTCCTGTACCTTCCAGAGAAAAAAATGCACCAAATTCTGAAACAGAGCATTTGAAGGAGTCTTTGTTGGATACGGTGACAATGTTAAAGTTATACTAAAGGCAAGCACAATTGTTATCTCATTGTCTCGGGCTACACATTGTACTACCCTAACTTCAATCCATTTTCAAAAAGACCCTGTAGTTCCTATGTTAGTAGTAAAAGTATTAGAACATTGGAGATGCAGAGAAAAATTGAAGAGAACAGTGGGTGTGGCAACAGCAATGTGATGTAAGCACACTAAGAGGATGGAGGAGTGCGGGGTTTCATAGGTGCAGAGAGAGGAAGCCACTGAGGACATCTGGGCAGGGAGACGGGGGGTGTTTCTGTTCTTAGTTCCCCAAAGGTTGATTGGTGGACCACATTAGTGGTAGTGGTAGAGGTAGTAAAACAGAAGAGAAAACTGATGCTGATCAGTCATCATCTGTAACTTCTGAACAAACCAGTACTGAAGAGCAGGCACAAGCAAGCTCAAACACAGAACAAAGACACTTAAGAGAAAACAAAGATAAACCACCTGTACTTCTCTCATACAAAACAAGCACTGCCAGTACTAATGAACCTGCAACTCGGAAAGATATATCTCAGCTTTCAGAAGGATAAGCAGGTAAATGTATAAAGGCTGCAAAGAAAGAGATAAAATCTATGCATGACACCAAAACATGGAGACTTACATCTGGAAGGAAAGCTATAGGATGTAAGTGGACTTTTAAAGTGAAGTACAATGCAGATGGCACAGTGGAGCCAAGGGATATTCTCAAAAATATGGAAAGGACTATAAGGACTAGTAGTCAAAAATGCTACAGTAAGGACTTTGCTGACAGTAGTCGCCACTAGGAGAATGCAAGTGAAACACCTTTATGTGAAAATCGCATTTCTATATGGGGAGTTAACAGAACACATCTACATGGAACAACCACCAGGATTCAAAGATGAACAAAGGCCAGACCTAGTATGCAAATCTAGTATGCCACCAGAAAATGGAATGTGAATACATGAAGTTCTTGCACATGAGGAATTTCAGAGGAGTAAAGCAGAGCCCTGCTTATACACAAAGAAATTGGTAAACAGATGGATCTGTGTGCTTGTTTATGTGGATGAACTCCTAGTTTGTTTTGAGCAAGAAGGGGATGAAGCAGAAATATTACAGGCCTTAAGTCAGTACTTTGAGATCATACAACTTCAGAAGCAGGGACTGCTTGCCATACTTCAGCAGCATTTACCCCATAAGCAATTCTCCACAATTTCCCTGGCTTTTCAGTGTTCAGTGCTAGCGATGTCTCACTTTGGGTTTAAGGGATGGGTGTTCTGGGATAAAAGCAGAAAATTATCATTGCCTGGGAACAACAGTGCATTCGAGGCTTCATCAACAGGGAAAAAGAGGAGGAACAGACCGAACCATAGCTAAAAGTCTGACTTTTTCATCTGAACAGAACCCATAACACAAATATAATCCTACTGCTGGAAGTGGAGTAGTGCCATCCACTTATCCCTTTATACCATTGTTACTGGTTTACTGTGAATATATATATATATATATATATATATATATATATATATATATATATGTGTCACAAGGGCTCCATAGCAAAATTCACAGTGGGCCCTGCAAGAAAGAGCAGCCTTTACTGCAGGATCCTGGTGTGGTCCATTTTATGTCCGTGGTGCTGTCCAAATACATAGGCAGCAGCGCTAACAGTAATGAAACTCACAGCGGGGGGTTTTAAATAACTCATTGCGCAACATCTTGTAGGAACCTGGCCAACTCTCTGATGTATTACATTGCAACATAGAGCTGTGTGTTATAATTGTAATAAGAGCCAATGATGAGTTTCATTTTTTAGCAAATATGACCCTACTATTTCAGTGCTAAAGTCCTTCTACAGGCAAACACTAACTTTCTCCCACCTTCCCCCCCTTGGGAACAGTAAATAATGAGCCATTTCAAAGCTCCTGAAATTCTTTGATTGTAAACAAAAGTAAATAGAAAATACGTCATGTATTCTAGGCTAAACTGATTTTTTGGCTTCAATCTCTGGGTCATGGCTTAGGTGGAAAGGGCATGTCATGTTCCAGCTTTATGAATCTTAAGCTTGCTCTACTGTTGTCAGATACAGTTGTGGTACCACAGTGGCTTGCCGTGCTCACTCATACTAAGAGCACCAAGGGACGAGGTAAGATGACTTTTTTGCTAAAGAAAATAGAGGTGAGGCACATGGAACAGCAAAAAGAAAGATAGGATGTGCTCATCCAGTCAATATATAGCAGTCAAGAGGTGCTATAGGGGTGTGACCACACACTAAGCAAAAAAGAAAGTTACCTCGCTTTTACATTCATTGCAATCTATGTTAACTAACAGTCCATGTTTTTAACAAGTGTTAGCTAGGTTTTTCAATAGTATGAGTGTGCAGAGGGTTAACTTTCTTTTTTGCTTAGTGTGTGGTCACTCCCCTCTAGCACCTCTTGACTGCTATATATTGACTGGATGAGCACATCCTATCTTTCTTTTTGCTGTTGCATTTGCAGGTCAGTGGCCAGATCTGCTGGATTGTAGCTCTCCCAATGTAACAGGGAGTCCAATTGGCCTCTACCTGAAATACCCGCTTTTTGAACTGTAACACTGTGCAGGCAAGTAAAGCATTTTTCATTGTGTATGTGCAAGCAAGTTAAGTTATTGCAATGTCTTTAGACAGGCTGATTCATGTATTGCATTGCTTGTGCACACACAAGTAAAGAAGTAGCAATGTCTGCACAAACTTTTAAACTTAGTAATGTTAGGGACGGGGTACAAATTGGACGGCCTTGACGCGGCTACCTCGCTTTTACATTCATTGCAATCTATGTTAACTAACAGTCCATGTGTTAGCTAGGTTTTTCAATAGTATGACTGTGCAGAGGGGTAACTTTCTTTT
Source organism: Gastrophryne carolinensis (assembly GCA_027917425.1). Taxonomy (NCBI): domain Eukaryota; kingdom Metazoa; phylum Chordata; class Amphibia; order Anura; family Microhylidae; genus Gastrophryne; species Gastrophryne carolinensis. The sequence continues at coordinate 208,598,570 of CM051234.1, read as the reverse complement.
TTGCTTAGTGTGAGGCACATGGGACAGACATCAGGTGAGCTGCTTGCTGGCTAATTATTGCTGTTGGGTTTAAAGTCTATTTAATGGATTACAGGTTTTTGTGCGAGATGGCTTAATAGCAATGACACATCTGCGTGCAGTGTTGGTCTTCTGTCTGCATGGAAGGCCAGAAGTAAGGGCCATAGGTTTCACAGGATGGAACGAAGATGGCATCACATTGTCCCCCCCTCCAGCTACTAGTATACTGCAATGGCACTCCAGACATAAAACAGACCACACTGGGTGGCACAGTGGGGGAAGGCTGCTTGCACAGGGACCCCCATCTGTCATGGGCCTGATAGCAGCTGCCTCCCCTGCCTCTGTAGTATGTATGCCCATGAATCTCTCTTGGCCACAGCAACACCTCTTCTGCTCTTATGTTAAAATTAAAAGGAAGTTACTGACCTTTGGCCATAACAAGCTTAAACCGGACGATTAGCCTGGCGCAGTTGAAAAAGAAAGGAAGCGGCCATTTTGAAAAGTCCACTCTCAGCGTCTCTGCCATGCTGCTGCCTAGATTCAACTGACAATGCACATTAACAGGAACTTCCTGTTTGCAGGTGGCCTGCAAGTGTATGAGCAGCCATTTTGTTTCCAAAATTCACTACAGCAAAAGTTAGAAAAAGGTAAATTTTATGTGCAGCAATCTAAATTGACCTGAGTAGGATGCATATGAGCACTGTGTGTTCTGTTGGTCTGATTTAAGTCATTTTTGACTGTTGGTCCACTTTAACTTGCAGCGCCCTATGCATGCTGATATTAAAGAAAAGGTAATATATATATATTCAAGTATAAGAGTTTAATTTGTCTTCTAAATTTGCTATAGGGGGTTTTAAATTGTTCCTTAAACATAGACCTAAAGTACTGTATTTCAGTGCTCGGATCAGCGATTTCTGCTAGAAAATGAATAGTTTAGAATCCTTAAAGAATATATGGGCAGATTCTGCTGACTTCTTCTTCTTTTTCGCCCTAGGCAATCAAGTCTAAAAGTCAAATTCATCACATAATTAACAATGTTCATTAATGTTATGTCTTGCAACTGTATTGTGTGGCATCTTATGTACCTGTCCTGTGCATAAAATGCCATGGCATGAACTTTGACATTGTGTAACGTGACATTTCAGAGCTGAAAACAAAAAATCTAATGTTGAGAAATAGATTTCTTACTACATACCTACTATAAAAAACCTATCACAATTCTCTTAAATGCTCATTAGCATTTACATTTGCCTGACATGGACCATATAATAAATAAATAGTCAAGTAGCTCTGTGTAGTGTCACATTTCTTCTAGAGACCTTTTTCGGTAATTAATTATAGCAACACAAGGCTTAGATTGTACATCTACTAAAGAAAATATGAAAACACAAATAAAATATAAAAAGAAAAAATATTAATTCTTTCTCTAATAAGTGATTTCCAAAAACACACAGAAGCACACCCACTTTGTGCAGGGGGGCAATCATATTTTTTTGACCACGTGTTCTTTTTTATTGCAAATGTCTGCTCTGATTTTACAAAGTGCTGAACCTGTCCTATTACAGATTTAGAAAGGGTCAATAAGGTCCTTGTTCTTTTTGGGCAAAAGATATGCCCCCTCACAGCTATCAGTTCAGCAAACCAAGTCTAGGGCCTGGGATCCCCATGGTCTTCCTGAGGCCTTGCGGGGATACAGTACCAGCCACGTGCCCTTGCTCTGTTGCTCTGCCAGGAGTTCCCCCAAAATGAGCAATACTGTACAAGCACCAGGCTGATGCCAGTGATCACATGACTCCTCTACACCACAATGCCTAGGAGGATGCACATGTAAAATCAGCAAGCCGAAATATATAAAAGTTAGGGTAGCACCTGAATACAAAATCATTAAAATCACCATGTGAATAGTCCCAAAAAGACTTTTCACTGAGCCATATTAAAAGTCCATCGATGGTTTAATATTTCCTTTTACACCCATGTTTTATTTAGCAACAATTCAAGAAATGGCCTTCACTGATTATGCAGAAACTTTTACTGGAAAATATCCTGGCTCAATTATCAGTGACACCTGTTAATCAGGAGCATGGAAAATGCAATAGAATATATGCTTATAGGACAATACCATTTGGCAACTTCACTATTTTTATTGTAAGGTAAAAGCTAGTTATTTTAAAAAGTATCATCACGCCTTTAAAATAAATATGTCTATTGAGCGCAGAACTTCTAAGCATAGCATAAGCCAATGGCCAGTCTCACCCTCCTTAGTTCCCACTCTGCTGTAAACCCAAATGCGTGAGTCCTCTGACTTCTGTACACAGATGTGCACACCCGTCTTCTTTGTGAGCTTACAACCCCCAAACTCGGCAGCTAGCTTCACCTTTAACCAAGCCCCCGTTTGCAGGGGCGCTTCAAATGCCTCACCGGACACGGTTGCCCCTAGGACTTTTTAACTATTAGCTCAAAGGATGCAAGCTCACGGGGTGAAGATGGATGAACTGAATGTAAGACTGGGCATAATCGTGTAGCTGAAGTGAGTACAGAATACAATTCTGGGAACTTCGAGGGAGAAAACAGGCAGGGTCAAAGGTCATGGCAATGGTCAAACCAAGAGATCAGAGAGCTTCACGGCACCAGGGATGAGCTGGGTTCATGGTCGTAATTGAGGCTGAGGTCAGTACAGGCGGCAGTCAGAATAGTCAGGCTAGCAAGGTCGGCAACAGGTATCAACACAGGAACTCAGAATAAGCACACCCAGCTAAACGCTATCATGGGCAATGACTGAGTGACCTGACCCAGGAACACCTTTATAGGGCATGGGTGCAGGGGATTGGACGGGAAGAACCAAGCTCATTGTTCAATAAAACAACACTGATTGCCCAGTTCAAACTTTTAGGGTGTTTCACCCACAATATCCTTTGGGCTCCTTTACCCTTTACTTCAGCCTCTGACGGCCACGCTGTGTGCAGCACCGCCGAAGGGCATAAACTATCTGTGCTCGCGTGCGCGCGTGAGCATGCGCAGAAGCGAGAGGGATGTGGAGGAAGGAAGATCTGATGCATCTGATGCGGCTGCCGGGCAGTGGGAGTCCAGGCCAACCGCCCACATAGCCAGAGAAAGCCATGGGAACGGACTGAAGGTAAGCGTGCCGTGACACACACCAGCCAAATGTGCTGGAGTATTTGGGGTATAATGATGTCAATACTACAGAGCTCTGCCAAAGTTGTATTGCCCTATGTGCTTTTTCCTATTGCTTGTTCCATGCTCTTGATTAATGGGTGGCACCCAATATTGTTGCAATGTTATTGGAGGTAACCATTTTCTGTCATTCTGGGAAGGAAAAATATGCAGACAGTAGAGGTCCTGTGACCTAGTGATGGCTCTCGTGAACAGGTCTTGCGCAACTCTGCTTATGGTCAAGAAGGCCCTGCTTTAGCTGCTAGCTGTGGTGTTGAAGCACTTTTGATACCCTTCTTTCTCCCCCTGGAAGCTGCTTCTCTACAATGTCCTCCTATTCCTCCTCCCTCTGCCACTTGCTCACTGCTATCCTGCTCCATTCCTTCCCACCATGGTGGGTCAAGTACCTCTAGTTTTTACCACTTCCTTTTTCTTCTGCTCTTTTTTACCTCAACATCACTCAGTATCACAGAAAGCACCAGAGGCAACATCTTTCTTTATGCATGCCTTGGCTTAGACAAGACTTATAGGGCAGGGGGTTGATTGCACACACTGGCAAAACCTGCTCCTCCTCCCAGGGTGTTCCTCTTCAGAGAACATCAGTGCATGTAATTTTTGGGTCATTTTCTTTGGCTATTTTAACACACACAACTTGAAATGCTGAGAAGCAAGCTGTCCACACCAGCTGCTTCAGATTGTCTTGGGGATTTGGCACAAGAAGTAGAGGGAACCTGTTCATGGCTCATTGCAAACTTGCTGCTCTGTGCCTGCAAGGAAGAGGAAGAAGAGTCACCCTATATCTGTCCATATGCTTTCCTAGATTCTAAGTTCTTACTTTGTTGCTGCACAAGCATGTTTGGTTTGTTGTGGAAACCTAGATTTATTTGCGGCTGTCAGCCTGCTTCTAAGACTTCTTTTGTACTTATATCCATGAAGAAGCCTGGATACCATTCCCACAAATTTCCTACAGGCAGTTGACTTCCTGGAATTCTCATATGTATGTGCTAAATGCTTGCTAATATATATATATATATATATATATATATATATATATATATATATATATATATATATTTGGTTATTGTTATATTTGCATAATTATTTTACCTATATGGGTCATTTGGTAGTGTCTGTCAGTTTCACTATTTTGTGTGACCTACTGACCATGGTTCATCAAAAAAGCCTGATGTCCCAACATCTCCCGACCTGGACCCTCCCTGCAGTCTCCAGTATCACATCTAGCTCATGTATTGTACTTTATCTGCGGTGGGCTGCAGTGAAATGGCTATACTCACCACCACCTCCTTATCCATTGCCGCTGTCCTGGCATCCGTTCTTCAGTCCAGCACAGCTGCACCCAACTTCTTTTCATGGATCTTTTCATGAGTCCATAATACTGCAGAGGTATAGAGGACCCCAGGAAGGTAGCTTTTGCAGTTCCAGACTAGAAGAGGATGCCAGGTTATGCGCCCCCACCACCAGTCTTCTTGGAGAGCTGGAAGCTATTTCTCCCACCACTGCCTCATTCTGCTATTCTAAGTATGTCACACACCCCGCTTCAAGATATTCATTACCTGTGGGTAGTATGGTCCTGTAGAGGGCTTCTGCAGAGATGATTGGAGGAAAGAAAGCCCCTCCCAGTCCATAAGTACCTGGGACCTCCCACTCATTATCCAGTCTTCATCTCTGCAGACGGCGAGCAAGCAGCAGATGATATCTCCTCCTTGCACAGGGGGACTTTAAGGTAGCCGGGTCTACTCCCGGCCTATATATATTTTTATTTCCGTTCGGACTCTTTATTCCCTTTATTAATATATAGCTATTTAAATGCCTCCCAGTCTTGACTGCTGTCCGAGCGAGGGTATAACAGCACCTCAGGTGCTCAGGAGCTATGCTCCACCGCAAGACCCTATAAAGAGGGTAGGCGGTTATACCGGGTTGGTGACTCCGGTTTGGGATGTCCTGTCCAAGAGTTTAATTTTCCCCTTAAATGGCCTATTCCCCTTTTTTAGTTGTGTGGAGGCCTCTTATTCAGCTTCTGGTGTTTTTCTATGGGGGCGCCTGGAAAATAGATTTATTTGAAATGTTGGTTTAAAATGTTTACTTTTCTGGTATGAATAGTTATAATGTAAACTTGTTGCAATCTTTTTTGCTGACAGATACTGGATTTTTACCTCAGAGCTGAGGGGAGGATTTCTCCCCTTACGCTCTTCAGTGAGGGGGCGGGGCCGGGCCTTCGGTATGAGGCTGCAGCCCGCGCCCTTTAGGAGTTTGGAGCTGGTAGCGTGACCGAGCGGGGAGCAGCTCCGCTTGTTATGCGGGCTGCTACCGGCTCTATTATGCGCTCGGTGCCGCGGCTGCCTGCGGCACCGGTGCGCGAGTGTTAATGGAGGGGAGCTTCCCCTCACGTCTGACAGACACTGTGCTGGGTTTTTTCCTCAGAGCTGAGACAGGTGCTGGATTTTACCTTCAGCTTATTCAGCTTCTGGTGTTTTTCTATGGGGGCGCCTGGAAAATAGATTTATTTGAAAAGTTTGTTTAAAATGTTTACTTTTCTGGTATGAATAGTTATAATGTAAACTTGTTGCAATCTTTTTTGCTGACAGACACTGGATTTTACCTCAGAGCTGAGTGGAGGATTTCTCCCTTCACACTCTTCAGTGAGGGGCCGCAGCCCGCGCCCTTTAGGAGTTTGGAGCTGCTGGGCGGAGCCTTGCAGCGCGCGATCCACGCTGGCCACGCCCCCCTGCTGCTTCTCCCGCTCTGATCTGTGTTACCTCAGGCAGAGGACACAGTGTATTGGCGCCCAAAGACTCAGTGAGTGGCCCTGCGGCCGTTGCTTATCTGTACATATTTGCATATATATATGTATATATATAGGTATAATAGATATAGGTTTATATAGGGAGAACCTCTTACTGTCTTTTTCTATGTTTTTCAGGCTGAACTGCCAGGAATTTTTTTTTAGGTTTCTCCTGGTCCTAGAGTACCTGGATACTTTTGCTATTTATTACAAAACCTCCCACTTGGACAATATAAGGGCATCCCGGGTTGCTTAATAGCGTAATTCCCTCACTCATAGCGACTATTCAAGTTCACCTTATGGAGGCATCCCAAGATTCCGGGCTCCCCTCGGGACAATCCCGGAAGTGTATGGGTTGTGGGGTATCCCTAACAGGGGATGATTTTTTCCTATGTATATCATGTGCACAGCAGACTATTACACGGCAGTCCGGTCCCCAGGCATCTGGGTCAGCGCAGCCGGCTTCATCCTCTCCCCCTCCCACTTTGACCCGTGCCCCGTGTGAGATTGCCACGGGGGGGCAGTCGCAATCTGATGTGTGTGCCAGGTTGGCCAGTATTGAAAAATTCATTTCCTCCACGGTTGCCAAGAAAGCAACGGCTAAGAGGAAGCATTTATCACCGGTTAATTATTTTGAATATGATGATGACGAGGACGGCCTGGATTGGTCAGATTATTCCCCTCTAGAAGAAGGGGAATTATTTGAGGATTCAGATATTTCTTATGATCAGCAATTTGTTGGTGCTGATTCCGATCGGAGCTCAGGGACTTCCTTGGATACTCCTAATGTTCTGACTCAGATGTTTGAGGTGCTTGCTATCTCACCTCCGGCGGAGGTTCCTCAACAGCAAGGGGAGTTTTATGAGCGAATCCAAGCCGCGGTTGGAATTCCCTAATCAAAAGCATTTTGATAATATTATTTCTAAGGAATGGGAAAGGCCTGCCCGGCTCCCAGGCATTCCCCAAAGTTGGGATAAGAGGTATCCTTTTCCAGTGGATACGGTTAAGCGCTGGGCGTCTCCCCCCGAGGTGGACGCCCCTATTTTGGGGTTATCCAACTCAGCCGTATTGAACAACCCTGATTGTTCCTCTCTTAAGGATGGTGAGGATAAACGCATTGACCAGATGGCTTGTCATGGTTTTGCCAGTATTGGGGCAGCAATAAGGCCTGTTTGTGCCTCATCGCTGTTGGCGGTGGCTACGAGAAAGGTGGTCAGGCACTTGTTATCCTCCTCCGGTTTGAATCCGGACAGTGAGGAATTTCGTGAACTAAAACAATGTGAGGGGTTTTTTTCCTTCATGGTGGCCGCTTTGGATGATTCCTTGATGATAAGTAGTAGAGCCTCTGCTCTAATGGTTACTATCAGGCGTTCAATTTGGTTACGCCAGTGGGCGGCTGACTTTGGGTCAAAAAAGTCACTAACAGCTCTTCCCTTCGTTGGGTTACGGCTCTTTGGAGACAAGCTGGATGCCGTGGCCAAGGGGGGCAAACTACCTCAACGCAAGAAGCAACGTCGCCCCTTTCGAGGAGCGTCTTCCTTCACTCCTTCCTTTCGGGGATCTAGAGCAGGAAGAGGTTTCGCCTTCCCTTCTACAAGGGGAAATTCCTGGAATAGGGGCAGAGGACGTGCCCTTTCAGGATACAGTTGGGGCTCAAAACCCAAACCCGTGGCCAAGCCCGCTCAACAATGAGGGGGCGCCCTCACCCGTGCGGGTGGGGGGATGGCTACAGCACTTCTCCCAGGTCTGGAACCGAGAGGTCTCGGACAGGTGGATCAGGGAAGTGGTGTCTTCCGGCTACAAGCTGGAGTTCGAGTCCTACCCTCCCCCGCGTTTCCTCAGGTCTCGGGTGTCCCCGGAGGCACTGGCTGCGCAGCAGCTCCGGGCGGCAGTATTGAGTCTTATGGAAATGGCAGTCATTTGCCCAGTTCCCTCATTAGACCGGGGTCGGGGTTTTTACTCAAATCTGTTCACGGTCCCCAAAAAGGATGGCTCCGTCCGGCCCATACTGGACCTAAAGATTCTCAACAAGTTCGTCAGACTGCGAAGGTTTCGCATGGAAACGTTGCGCTCGGCTATTCATTCTCTTCGTCAGGGGGACTTCATGACGTCCATAGACATTCAGGACGCTTACCTCCATGTTCCCATTTTTCCCGCAGACCAGAGGTTTCTGAGGTTCGCGGTGGAGGATCGGCACCTTCAGTTTGTAGCTCTTCCCTTTGGTCTCACCACAGCTCCAAGAGTTTTCACCAAGGTGCTTGCTGGGGTGATGGCTCTCCTCAGAGCGCAGGGGATTCGCATTGTGCCACATCTGGACGATCTCCTCATCATGGCACCATCATTCAGCCAGGCAGAATTGGACACCAGGACGGTAATATCCACTCTGGAGAGGTTCGGCTGGGTGATCAACTACCCCAAGTCCTCCCTACACCCGTCCAGGACAGTATCCTTTCTGGGAATGTCTCTGGATACAGATCTGGCCAGAGTTTTCCTTCCTCAGTCCAAGGTTCTTCTGATTCAGGAGTTGGTTCGGTCGCTCATGTCCATGCCTCGACCGTCCATCCGGGATGAGACTGGTGGGTTTGATGGTGGCCTCATTCGAGGCGGTTCCCTTTGCTCAGTTTCACACAAGGACACTTCAGCTCCATCTGTTATCGGTCTGGAACAGGTCTCCTCAGTCGCTGGATCATCTTTTTCAGATGTCTCCCCGGGTTCGCCGCTCGCTTCGGTGGTGGCTGAACTCAACCAACCTACTGAGGGGCAGATCCTTTCGGACTCCTCAGTGGGAGATAGTCACTACGGATGCCAGCCTCTCAGGATGGGGGGGCTTTTGGAAGGATCTGCAAGTTCAGGGTTTGTGGAGTCCCCTGGAAGCTCACGAGTCTGTCAATGTTCTGGAATTGAGGGCCATCAGGTTGGTTCTTTGTCATTTGACTCATCAACTGCGAGACTTGCCGGTCCAGGTCAGGTCGGACAATCGGTGGCCTACATCAATCACCAGGGAGGAACCCGCAGCAGGAATGCCCTCAAGGAAGTGTCTCTGATCCTGGACTGGGCAGAGAGACATGTCCCGTGTATCTCATCAGTTTACATCCCAGGTGTGGAGAACACGGAGGTGGACTCTCTGAGCAGGATGTCAGCCCGCAAGGGGGAATGGTCTCTCAATCACAGGGTCTTTCACTCAATTTGTCTCAGGTGGGGGTCACCGGCGGTGGACCTATTTGCCTCCCATCACAATCACAAACTTCCGGCTTTTGTGTCTCTGGCGAAGGACCCACTGGCTCTCGCGACGGACGCCATGTCCCTGAACTGGAGGGATCTGGCGTTTCTGTACCTGTTCCCTCCGTTTCCCATGGTGGCCAGAGTAGTGCGCAAGCTTGCTCTGGAGAGAGCAACAGCAATTCTGGTAGCTCCAAGGTGGCCAAGACAGGTCTGGTTCGCAGACGTGGTAAGGTTGGCAGAAGATCAGTTCGTTCTGCCCCTGCTGCCAGATCTGCTCACACAGGGTCATCTTCGTTACCCCAATTTACCAACGCTGGCTTTGACGGTGTGGCTGCTGAAACCTCCATCTTGGAGGAGGAAGGTCTTTCTGACGCTGTTATTCAGACTCTCATTCGTGCTAGAAAGAAGTCTTCTTCATCCATGTACTATAGGACTTGGAGGTCTTATATTGATTGGTGTGAGGCTAGGGCCTTCCCTTGTAGGGAATTCTCTGTTTCTAGAATTTTGGAGTTCTTGCAACATGGTCTGGACTTAGGGCTCCAACTCAGTACTCTGAAGGGGCAGGTGTCTGCCCTGGCGGTATTTTTCCAAAAGTCTTTTGCAATACATCCTTTGGTTAAGACCTTTGATTCCGGTTTGGGATTTGAATTTGGTTCTTTCTGCGCTACAGGGTCCCCCCTTTGAGCCCTTGCATGATAGTCCTTTGTCTTCCCTTACGCAGAAGGTGGCATTTTTGGTAGCTATCACTTCAGTTTGACGTGTTTCTGAGTTGGCGGCTCTGTCTATTCAAGCTCCATATTTTGAAAGACATCAGGATAAAGTGGTTTTCCGTTTTAAGACGGACTTTCTTCCTAAGGTGGTTTCGTCCTTTCATTTAAATCAGGATATTGTTCTGTCCTAACCCCAGCAATGACAAGGAGAGGGTCCTGCATTCTTTGGATGTGGTTCGTGTTGTGAAGTATTATTTGGTGGTAACATCTGCGTTTCGCAAGACTGATGCATTCTTCGTGGTTCCTTTTGGGCCCAAGAAGGGTCTAGCACCCACAAAGTCTACCATCAGCAGATGGATCCGTCAGGCCATTGTAGGGGCCTATTCTGCTAAGGGGAGAGATCCTCCCTTTCATGTTACTGCTCATTCTACTCGTGCGGTTGGGGCCTCCTGGGCTTTTCAGCACCAGGCCTCTGTTGAGCAAGTTTGCAAGGCCGCTACCTGGTCTTCTGTTCACACTTTTTCAAAGTTTTACAAGGTTGATGTGCGGGCCTCAGCGGATGCTGTTTTTGGCCGCAAAGTTCTGCAGGCTGCAGTAGTTTGAGTTGTGCTTTATACCTTGTTTTTGGATCCCCACCCTTTATGGACACTGCTATTGGATGTCCCACAGGTAATGAATATCTTGAAGCGGGGTGTGTGACATACTTAGAATAATAATATTAAATAATAATAGTTAATACCATTTTGTGAATACTCACCTTGTAAAATGGGTATTATAAGTATGTCACACAACCCGCCCTTTGGATTCTGCATCCTTCATATGGTGAACTTTGCGTTGTTATGACTGATATTTGGCTCTTCCTGGTCCTTTACCTTACTGCTTTCTTTATACTGGGTAATGAGTGGGAGGTCCCAGGTACTTATGGACTGGGAGGGGCTTTCTTTCCTCCAATCATCTCTGCAGAAGCCCTCTACAGGACCATACTACCCACAGGTAATGAATATCTTGAAGCGGGGTGTGTGACATACTTATAATACCCATTTTACAAGGTGAGTATTCACAAAATGGTATTTTTGCTGCCATCACTTTCCAGGTGCCCACTCCACGCCGCACGGCAGACACAACACATCACAAAATTATGTGCTGCACTGCATGTGGAAGGTGCCTGACAGTATGTCTGTTATATCTTTCATATGTTTTAGTATTATGAAAGCACCAACACAACTAAGAAATTCAAAAACATTGGCCCTGCCTGCAAAGAATCCAAAATAACTTTGAAATGTGTGGCTGATATAAACCAATATTTCAGATATAGATTTTCCCCCATGGCCCAGATATCCAAATTTGGAATGCCTGTCCAATGGCAGAATCCCAGAAAATCAGGCCTATAATGCAGTCTTTCGTGTTACTGGGTAGTGGAAAAGCATATATGCTTGTTTACAATGTTGCCACCCAATTAAAACTAGCAGTGCAGCCCCGGGAGCTTCAGATAAGCCCATCGAAACCCCTCCACCTCTGCCATGGGAGGAACCAAAGCTGCTCTTTATTTAATGGTAGGGATGGTATGTTTTTTTTCTATCTCTACAACCCAGCCCCTTGATCTATGTAAGAATGGCACAGTACGATGCAAGGATAAACATTTGCTTTTAGGAAACTTTACCATAATTATCCTAGTGGTGACATAATCTGAAACGTCCATGACACAAAAGATGTACCAAAGATCATTTTGAAATGTATATTGCATGTCCTACATAAGATTCCTGCAGGATAGATACTGTCAAGGTATATTATATGAAAAGATACAAGGTGTTAAAAGGCCTGAAATATAAAACAGAATATTTTGCTTGCTATATTCAAAACATAATGAAACAAAAAATGACATATATGCCATTTAATATCATTTTATCTGACATATACTAGAAATTTAAATATATTCTATAATGTATACAACACTGTCAATTTAAGGAAAATCCAAATCTTTTCCCTGACAGTTTAACTAGAAATTAAATTTTAACCTGACCTGGACCTCCATTGTCGATTATTGAACATGATGGGTGCCGGTAAGAGGAAACTGTTTCCTGCATGTTGATTAATTTGCCCCGTGGGTATTAAAATGAATGAATGATTATTATCAAATGTTTTCTTTTGCCAGTGCCTTACTTTTGTCTCTATTCTTAATCTTTAAACTGAATATTCTGGCTCAGCAGGCACAGAGTTTTAAAAAACATTTAAGTCTTCAATGGGAACATTTCGGTCAGTTGGGGAGTGTGCTCTCTGGAAAGCTGCTAAAATAATCAAATGCCTCTAATTACATGGAAAAGCAAACATCTGATGAACATTGTGGAGCGATCTGGGGGAGCTCACACAGTGGGACCTACTGAATAAGGAACCCCAGGAACACCAAGTTGGCCGTCCCAGATAGATCCATATATATATATCAATTTCCTAGAAGTCATTTTTAAAGTGTAACAACAATGCTAAATTTAAATCTTATTTAAAGTCATTGTCCAGGCACACTTAAAAGCATTCCCATTATGTAGGTCTACATGTGGCAATGCTCTTCCTTGTTAAAACAAAGCCATTTTGCCAGAGTTCTTAAAGTTTCACTTTATTGGCAGTGAGGAAGGTTCCATTCTATACTACCGCTAGTGGAGGGAGTGTCAACCTGAAACAAGCCACAGGCTTTGATCCCTGGTTAGGTTTGGGGGGGTGTCAATTTAGGCAACATAGAAGAAGAGGAAAATCCCCTTCCTTTTATTGACCAGAGCATGGAGACTTTAATGCTAGTGTTACACTTTACCAAAATAATATTTTTTTTACAGTGTACGAAGAAACACCCCATTTGAGTTCTAGTAAATTAATAAGACCTTCAGCCAAAAAAATAAAGTTTAGTAATTTGCGTTCCTGAACCGCCTCTCTGATGATTGGTTGCCTAAGATGTTAGAGAGTAAAGGGTAACTTAAAGAGTAATTTCGGGGGCCCTGGAGTCTAAAAGACCTTTAGCCATGCATGCCCACATCCAGCCTGTCTGAAAGGGCCGCACATGCCACGTCTTAAAGGTGAGCAGGGGAATTGGATGGTGGCGCACTTGAGAGGAACAACACACAGGAAAGTTAAATTCCTATGTGTTATTCCTCCTTAACCCCATGACGATGTTGTGGAATAGCTGTGCTAAAGAACTACATGGGAGTGACCATCTTACCACACATAGACAGTCTTGCTTGCATGCCACTGTGTCCTTTGTGCTCTCAGCATGAACTCAGCAAACCACAGTGGTCCCACAGCTGTCTATGCCCACTGCAGAACATGCACAGGACTAATATTGTTGTGCCATGATATGCTATTCCCAGTTCAACCACTACCCAGAGTTAAGCAAAGAAATGTCCTTGCATGGAAAACCTATAAAGTATTTACATTTAATCTGTGATTTTGAGATGCTTTAAAATAGCTCATTTTACATCTTTAGTGGAATAAGAAATAAGGGACCGGTCACTTTAAGCAGCATAAAGGTGTGTGTACTATAAATGTACATTAAAAATATGATTGCCTGGGTCAACCTCTACAACAGCTGTGATATGCAAAAATGTCTGTTTTATTTTATTCTAATAGTTTTAATAGTTTAATGTCTGCTTAGTTGTAAATAACAGATTTTAAATTGCACTACCAAAATGCATTTGACAAAGAAATTATTTTAGCTTTTATTTAGTTGTTTTAGTCCATTAGTGCTGCAACGTCAGTACATTATTTCAGTGACAGCTTTGACAGATCTACAGAAAATCAAATCTTTTGATTAGGAAGAGCTGTTAGTGCTCCAGAGATCAATTTCGGTGAAAGTGCATTCCTTACGAGACATTCCTTTATGACTATAGCAGTTAGCACATATGTAAAACCTGACATTTTATCTTCCAAATAACATATTTGATTATGGACGTAAGTTCAACTGCATGTCTGCTCCCACAGCGCAATGTAAAAGATTGCTTCCTATACCCCATAGTGGGATGAAAGCATACAGCTATGTTGGCTAACTGCGTGGCTTCTAAAGTAAGCGTTGTTACATCCAACCGGATAAAAACATGTTTGTTTGAAATACTTAAGCATTATTTTTTACATTAGCTTTGCTTAAAGGCGCCCCTTAGTTGAAAGTATATATATATATATATATATATATATATATATATATATATATATATATGCAGCACACGTGCCTGGTCCTGGTTTTTTATACTGTCGCAATGAGATCTCGTCTCAGGATGCAGGCTTTGTTTTGCTTGCTATCTGCTTGCCAACCTGCTTCCATCAACTGTACCCGCCTCACCAGGGGAATATGGTGATGTGCCTGAGGCTGTTTTCCTCTTCCCTGGGTACGGACACTTGCAGCTGGAGCTGTACTTGGCCTTTCCACATGTGTTGTGCTTGATGTGGGTCCTCGGCAGCAGAGCTGGCCCATGGATGTTATGGCTGCAGATGCTCATTACACTCCAGCTGTTGGTCATGCTAGAGCTGTGGATCCAGCTCCTGCAGCAGATGGATTTGGGGATCCAGCTTCTGCTGCAGAGGGAGTGGGGGAGGCAGATACTGCTGCAGAGACAATGGGGAAGCAGATGCTGCTGCTACAGATGGATTTGTGGATCCAGCAGCAGCGTTAGAGGGAGTGGGGGAGGCAGCTGATGCTGCAGTGGCAGCTGTCGTGGCAGATGCTGTGGCAGTGGCAGCTGTTGAGGCAGATGCTGCAGCAGTGGCAGCTGTTGAGGCAGTGGCAGCTGCTGCAGAGGGTGCTGTGGTTCGTCCTCCTCAGGATCCTGTATGGCAGTCAGTAGTGGGGGTGACTGCACACATGCAGTACACAAAAATAGGGCTGTATGGGGATCCAAGAGTCTCCATTTTGGCCACATGACACTTACCAGATCCTTGATGATGCTGTCCTTGCTGACGTAGCTGTCGTACTTGTGTGCTCCTGTGGTTGGGTGGCCATGTTTGTTTGCTGGGTCTTTCCTACCGTGTGAATAGAGCATAAGCTTGGTAAAGCGCCATACCTTGTGTGGCCAAGAAATGGCTACCCCATGTGGTTGCACGTTACACAAGTAAGCAAGGAGTGGCACTTACACATGCATTTTAAGGTCAGGCTTTGAGGTGGAATGTGACAGTATTCCAAGATCCGTCTGGTTGCCAAACTTGTGTGTCATGGACCAGGCACAACATTTAGGCCATGCTGGTGCCCTGAACCCGGGAATTTTAATGAGGCAGACATTAAACTTGACACAACCCAAGCAAGGCCACAGCTTACCAATTCCAGCAGCAGCACGCATGTCAGAGTTGATGGTTCTCGGCAAGCCTTGGAGTGTTGCTGGGTTCAACAGGCCATACACCATTTCTTCTACAGCTTTAAATTCCAGATTGTGGGCTATTCTGCCTCTGTGTTTGCAAGCTGAAAAACAAACACAAAGGATGTAACCATGCAAAGGTCAGGGCACACATCAACATCACCAAAAGCACACAGTCCCTTACCATGGTTGCTTCTTTTGTTGAGTTTTTTCCTCAAAGAATATTTCTTGTCTGCAAACTTCTTTTGAACTTGATCCACATCCTTTTAGCTCTGGGACCCACAGGTCGGACTTGACAGCTTTGGGTGTAGCTCTAGACCTTAGAGTCCATATAGCTGATCAAAATGGGCCGACACCGCAGTCAGTCAGGGTGTCCCACTGCAGGTGCCAGCCAATATAGGAGTGGCCATCATCTCCCTGATTACTGGAGGAAATAGGGGACATTTGCACAAAGTGTGGTTTGTGAATTCTGAGGGTGTATATTGCAGAGTGGCTGGTGACTGGACAGTGTCGGGCACGGGGTCGGCCATTATGAGCATGGAGTGGAGGCTGCTGGGAAGAGGTGGGTATCCACATTTGAGCTGGGCTGCTGCTGACCCCTGCTCTGTGTGACACGGTAAAAAAGTTGTGTTAGGTACATTGGGGGAGAGGGTGCAGGTGGGGGCTGCACAGTCTCAGCCTAGCACTTTGCCCGGCACAGCTCTGGCTTGATCTTGCACTTTCCCTGGCACTGCTTTGGCTCTGCCTAGCCCTTTGGCTGTAACTGCTCTGGCTTTGCTTGGCTCTTTGGCTGGAACTGGTATGGCTTGCCCACTTTGCCTGGCACTGTTCTAGCTTGGCCTAGCATGGCGACATGGTCCGGCCCAAACATCCATCAGCGCATGGATTGGTTCAGCTGTCCTTGCAGTGTATGTGCGTCTTCTGCCACCCATCCTGACCTATCTCACACTGGAAACAACAGTGGTGGAGTGTTGCCTTCTCCAGATGTCAGTGTCTGTGGCGTTGAATTTATGCTTTCCTGATACATTATTGTGTATGCCTATGCAGAAATCTCCAGAGCATGGGATCCCACAAGACCCCAAAACAATGCCTAACCAAACAACTGGCACCACCACATACTCTTATAACAAAATATATTCAATTTATTGTTCATCCAATACAAAAAAAGTTTAAAAACAATTAAAAACACACATCTCATGAGGGGGAGGACTACAAGAACACATGTATGCCTAGTACATCTATATACATACAATTATTAACCCCGTGTTATCTTCAAAATCATCAATATACAATATCAACCAACTTATATAATGTGTATAAACTATCCTATATACATCTATATACATACAATTATTAACCCCGTGTTGTCTTCAAAGACATCAGTATACAATATCAACCAGCTTATATAATGTGTCTAAACTATCCTATATACAATCCTATTTTATACAAATATACATCAGTAAAGTGCAATCCAGTGCTATCAGTATCACTCTACCCTAAAGAAGACACCGAGGGGGAAAAGACATAGAAAAACAGTGCAATAAATCATAACATGTGCTATGTGTACTTCACCAGGCAGACATGCGCCGAGCGCCTCACCCCGTCCCAGCCAGCCAACGCGTTTCGTAACGGACCTCCCGTTACTTCATCTGGGCCATGCAGACGCGAAGGTCAGAGGTACGCCAACTTCCGGGATCTGCTGGGGCGCATTACATCACGTAGTGGAAGAGACTGGTAGATGAAAATAGGACCTTTGCTATCCACCAGTGACCAGTGGAACACCATCAATGCAATTCTATTCCAGTGTCAGAGTACAGGAAGACAGACTAACATTCACACATATGTGTTAAAATGTGGATGTTTGGGATATTTGCTTCTAGATGGCCAAGAAGTCCCAATGTGGGTGAGCAGCGAGGGTAAGGATCACCACCAATGATGCAGCCCAAAGAAGGTTGGTGATGTGCCACACATATAACACAATCCAATTCACAGCTCAACCAAATTTACTAACAGAGATGTATTTTTTCACCTACAGACTCAGACCCCGATGTGTGGCAGGTCCCAGTTATAAGAATGGTTCCCCAACTCGGACAACCCCACCAGCCTAGTAATTTCTAAGACAAGTGATGATTTCATAACATGCCTTCTTCAACAGGTTTGCAGGAAGCAGAGGCTAAACACTAAATGTTTGTTTTTTATCATTTACAGGCTACATAGACGATGCCCAGCAGCAGCAGCAGCTAGAAGAGCTGTCTATAGCTGTGCATAGGCTGGTGGGGGAGATTGCGGACCTGGCCACGGCCATGGGAAGCCACCCACCATAAGAAACTGGGAGCTGCCACACTAGTTTTAAGCCCCCCCCCATTTGTATCCTCTTTTTATTATTTTTAAAAGTTGTATTTAAAAAAATAAAATTGTAACCATTTTGCCATTAGGCACACAAAAAAATTGATACAGTCAAATTAAAAACACATTTTATTAGCCATACAAGAGGTTGTGGTTAGGGATGAGCGAATCGATCCGGACGAACCCGGATTCGATCCGAATTTCAGGAAAAATTCGATTCGGATCGAATCCGAATTTCCCCGCGATTCGATCGCTCGAAGTTTTCCTTTAACATCCATTCATTTACATTTACAGGCATTCTAAGATGGCGGACGGGACATGTCTGGACATCTATCCCGCGCCAGTGCAAGCTGGGGCAGTCACATGCAGCCTATCAGCAGCCAGCAAGCCCGGTGACGTCACAGCGCTATTTAAGGCCGGCCATCTTGCATTTCCTTCCTCATTTCTCTATTGCATTCGTGAGAGACAGAACGCTGTATAGATGAGGGAGAGACAGTTAGACAGGCAGGGACAGACAGGGACAGGCTGGAGACAGGCAGGAGACAGACAGGAGACAGACAGAAAGCCAGCAAAAAACAGGGAAAGGAAGGGAAAATCGGAGGCTGTCACAGGGAGATTTTTTTTTTTTTTTCATCCAGCCTGACAGGCTTTGTTAGCGTTTTCAGGCTGCTTATACTAACTAACTGTGCATATATACTGAACTGATCTTAAGTCTGCTGTGAGGCATCCCATTCTGTGACTACAGCAGCCTCTGTTTAAGACCATATAACCATTTGCACTTATTATAATTGAAATTAGCCCTGATAAAGACACTTTTGCTGGGCATAGCACTACTCCCATTCTGTGACTACAGCAGCCTCTGTTTAAGACCATATAACCATTTGCACTTATTATAATTGAAATTAGCCCTGATAAAGACACTTTTGCTGGGCATAGCACTACTGGATCTTTTTTTAAGGCATCCCATTCTGTGACTACAGCAGCCTCTGTGTAAGACCATATAACCATTTGCACTTATTATAATTGAAATTAGCCCTGATAAAGACACTTTTGCTGGGCATAGCACTACTGGATCTTTTTTTAAGGCATCCCATTCTGTGACTACAGCAGCCTCTGTTTAAGACAATATAACCATTTGCACTTATTATAATTGAAATTAGCCCTGATAAAGACACTTTTGCTGGGCATAGCACTACTGGATCTTTTTTTAAGGCATCCCATTCTGTGACTACAGCAGCCTCTGTTTAAGACCATATAACCATTTGCACTTATTATAATTGAAATTAGCCCTGATAAAGACACTTTTGCTGGGCATAGCACTATTGGATCTTTTTTTAAGGCATCCCATTCTGTGACTACAGCAGCCTCTGTTTAAGACCATATAACCATTTGCACTTATTATAATTGAAATTAGCCCTGATAAAGACACTTTTGCTGGGCATAGCACTACTGGATCTTTTTTTAAGGCATCCCATTCTGTGACTTCAGCAGCCTCTGTTTAAGACCATATAACCATTTGCACTTATTATAATTGAAATTAGGCCTGATAAAGACACTTTTGCTGGGCATAGCACTACTGGATCTTTTTTTAAGGCATCCCATTCTGTGACTACAGCAGCCTCTGTTTAAGACCATATAACCATTTGCACTTATTATAATTGAAATTAGGCCTGATAAAGACACTTTTGCTGGGCATAGCACTACTGGATCTTTTTTTAAGGCATCCCATTCTGTGACTACAGCAGCCTCTGTTTAAGACCATATAACCATTTGCACTTATTATAATTGAAATTAGCCCTGATAAAGACACTTTTGCTGGGCATAGCACTACTGGATTCTTTTTTGGGGCATCCCATTTTGTGACTACAGCAGCCTCTGTTTAAGACCATATAACCATCTGCACTTATTATAATTGAAATTAGGCCTGATAAAGACACTTTTGCTGGGCATAGCACTACTGGATCTTTTTTTAAGGCATCCCATTCTGTGACTACAGCAGCCTCTGTTTAAGACCATATAACCATTTGCACTTATTATAATTGAAATTAGGCCTGATAAAGACACTTTTGCTGGGCATAGCACTACTGGATCTTTTTTTAAGGCATCCCATTCTGTGACTACAGCAGCCTCTGTTTAAGACCATATAACCATTTGCACTTATTATAATTGAAATTAGCCCTGATAAAGACACTTTTGCTGGGCATAGCACTACTGGATTCTTTTTTGGGGCATCCCATTCTGTGCTACAGCAGCCTCTGTTTAAGACCATATAACCATTTGCACTTATTATAATTGCAATTAGCCCTGATAAAGACACTTTTGCTGGGCATAGCACTACTGGATCTTTTTTTAAGGCATCCCATTCTGTGACTACAGCAGCCTCTGTTTAAGACCATATAACCATTTGCACTTATTATAATTGAAATTAGCCCTGATAAAGACACTTTTGCTGGGCATAGCACTACTGGATCATTTTTTAAGGCATCCCATTCTGTGACTACAGCAGCCTCTGTTTAAGACCATATAACCATTTGCACTTATTATAATTGAAATTAGCCCTGATAAAGACACTTTTGCTGGGCATAGCACTACTGGATCTTTTTTTGGGGCATCCCATTCTGTGACTACAGCAGCCTCTGTTTAAGACCATATAACCATTTGCACTTATTATAATTTAAATTAGCCCTGATAAAGACACTTTTGCTGGGCATAGCACTACTGGATCTTTTTTTGGGGCATCCCATTCTGTGACTACAGCAGCCTCTGTTTAAGACCATATAACCATTTGCACTTATTATAATTGAAATTAGGCCTGATAAAGACACTTTTGCTGGGCATAGCACTACTGGATCTTTTTTTTAAGGCATCCCATTCTGTGACTACAGCAGCCTCTGTTTAAGACCATATAACCATTTGCACTTATTATAATTGAAATTAGCCCTGATAAAGACACTTTTGCTGGGCATCGCACTACTGGATCTTTTTTTAAGGCATCCCATTCTACAGCAGCCTCTGTTTAAGACCATATAACCATTTGCACTTATTATAATTGAAATTAGCCCTGATAAAGACACTTTTGCTGGGCATAGCACTACTGGATTCTTTTTTGGGGCATCCCATTCTGTGACTACAGCAGCCTCTGTTTAAGACCATATAACCATTTGCACTTATTATAATTGAAATTAGGCCTGATAAAGACACTTTTGCTGGGCATAGCACTACTGGATCTTTTTTTAAGGCATCCCATTCTGTGACTACAGCAGCCTCTGTTTAAGATCATATAACCATTTGCACTTATTATAATTGAAATTAGCCCTGATAAAGACACTTTTGCTGGGCATAGCACTACTGGATTCTTTTTTGGGGCATCCCATTCTGTGACTACAGCAGCCTCTGTTTAAGACCATATAACCATTTGCACTTATTATAATTTAAATTAGGCCTGCTAAAGACACTTTTGCTGGGCATAGCACTACTAGATCTTTTTTTAAGGCATCCTATTCTGTGACTACAACAGCCTCTGTTTAAGACCATATAACCATTTGCACTTATTATAATTGAAATTAGCCCTGATAAAGACACTTTTGCTGGGCATAGCACTACTGGATTCTTTTTTGGGGCATCCCATTCTGTGACTACAGCAGCCTCTGTTTAAGACCATATAACCATTTGCACTTATTATAATTTAAATTAGCCCTGATAAAGACACTTTTGCTGGGCATAGCACTACTGGATCTTTTTTTAAGGCATCCCATTCTGTGACTACAGCAGCCTCTGTTTAAGACCATATAACCATTTGCACTTATTATAATTGAAATTAGCCCTGATAAAGACACTTTTGCTGGGCATAGCACTACTGGTCCCTGCCAGGTGCATTCCTTTTTGGGGCATCCCATTCTGTGACTACACCAGCCTCTATTTAAGAACCTAACCATTTGCACCTATTCTAATTGAAATTAGGCATGATAAAGACACTTTTGCTGGGCATAGTCTTACTGCTGCCTGCCAGGTGCTCTCTGGTTTTTGGGGCATCCCATTCTGTAACATACCATTAGCCTCTGCATTTACTGTAAGCTGCACAGTTATTTAAAGAAATTTGGCCTGTATGAGCCTGCTAACACACTGCTGCTGTGTGCATATATACTGATCTCAAGTCTGCTTGGGGCATCCCATTCTGTAACATACCATTAGCCTCTGCATTTACTGTAAGCTGCACAGTTATTTAAAGAAATTTGGCCTGTATGAGCCTGCTAACACACTGCTGCTGTGTGCATATATACTGATCTCAAGTCTGCTTGGGGCATCCCATTCTGTAACATACCATTAGCCTCTGCATTTACTTTAAGCTGCACAGTTATTTAAAGAAATTTAGCCTGTATGAGCCTGCTTACACACTGCTGCTGTGTGCATATAAACTGATCTCAAGTCTGCTTGGGGCATCCCATTCTGTAACATAACATAACCTACCTACCATACTAAGCAGCTCTCTTATTTAAACTAAGCAGGCCTCTTGGAGGCTGATTGTCCACTTTTGGGTGTGCATTTATATTCGGTTTCATATACAGTGGGGTATCCCAATTTGTAAGATAACCTACCCCAACCATGTAAACTAAATAGGCCTGTTGCAGCCTGAGTTTCTCTGCTTGCGTATGGCCTGCATTACAATCTGTCTCTTTCAATGACACTGCTGCCTGGGGTATCCCAATTTGTAAGATAACCTACCCCAACCATGTAAACTAAAGGTTACGTCCTTCCAGAAGGAAAACTTATGCCGAACACTATTTTTGTTAGGGGCATTGACCTTTGGATTGATCAGCATGAAATTAATTTTTTCTTTCAAAGTATGGCGCTGTAAAAAAGGTCAAATTATGTCTCATACTTGGATTATTGTTACTTTTTGTTCAGCTTGAAATATAACAGGCCACACGGGCATCCCAAGGCACATGCTATTTTAACCCTATCTGTTATACAACATAAGCGTCGATCAGCATCAGCTGCTTTATTAAGCTACTTCAGTTTGCACTTGTTTTTGACTGCTTTTAATAAACCAGGCCGCAGGGCACCCCAAAGCTGCACCTTGCACCCTATCTGGTATACAACATAAGCGTTGATCAGCATCAGCTTCATTAAGCTACTTCAGTTTGCACTTCCTTTTTGACTTCTTTCATTTAACCAGGCCGCAGGGCACCCCAAAGCTGCACCTTGCACCCTACCTGTTTATACTAAATAAGCATCTACAGCCTCAGCTTTATTAAGTTATTGCATTTTGAATTGGTTTTGGTCTGCTTTAAATACACCAGGCCGCAGGGCATCCCAAACCTGCATGTTGCACCCCATCTGTTATACTAAATAAGCGTTGATCAGCATCAGCTTTATTAAGCTCTTGCATTTTGCATTGGTTTTTGTACTGCTGCCAAAACACTAGCCCATATGGGCATCCCAAACCAGCACATGTCACCCTATCTGTTATACTAAATAAGCTTCTACAGGCCCTTTTTTTATTTATTTATTTTTATTTATATAGAGCTGCAATAGCTTATATTGTGAGGTAAATTTGCCATTTTGCAGCATAATATAGAGCAGCCCCTGTGTAAATCTGAGGGGCAATAGCTTATATAGTGAGGTAAATTTGCCATTTTGCTTCGTTATATAGAGCAGCCCAGTTGCCATCTAAATCACCTACTGTCCGGCCAGTACAGCTTTTCCAGGGCAAACTCTGCTAGTTGCGGGCACAAGTCAAGTTTGGCTTCCCAGCAAATCCAGTGGATCCTGAAGGTGTGTTGGCATGGTCATGTCAAGGTATGACATGACCTACTGTTTGAGGTCCAGCTCCAGGTCTTCCTGCTGCTCATGAGTAGACTCACTATGCGGGTGTAGAAAGCTACTCACTAGCGACTGAAGACTGAGGCTGCTGCTGATGGAGCTGCTGCTGCTGCTCCTTCCACCCCCCCAGCAGCCATGGCAGTGGAAGGTGATCGCAGAGGTCCCCTCGAGTCAGACCTGCGGGAGTATGGGCCATGGCGCAGATAGACATCGCCCAACTGACTACGTGGGATGTCTCTGTAGTAGGTCAGTTTGTCCTCCCTCTCAGTGGGCGTAAAAAATGCCCCCATTTTGTGCCGGAAGCGAGGGTCCAATAAGTTGGAGAGCCAGAAGTCTTCCCGCTGACAAATGGAGACAATTCTGCGCTCACTAGTACGCAAGCATGTGAGCATGCATCGTGCCATTTGTGCAAGTGACTTGGAGGGACTACCTGTCTCCATCTCCACTGTAAACTGCCACGGTGTGTCTGGGTCCTCTGTCTCGCCTTCCTCACAACCCTCTAGCTCCTGTGGCTGCTCCTGCTCCTCCTCTCCTGTCAGATGACTAGATAAAATGGTCATTTTGTGAAACCTAAACTGTGGTTTGCTGTGCCCCACCCCCTCCTCCTCGTCCACTTCAGCCCCCACAGGCTTCATGTGGCTGTGAAATGTATGTGCCATGTCTCCAGTGCCCTGACCAGCCATGGTTTCCAACATGTGTTGTAGTATGGTCGGTCGGTGTCACGTATGAGCTGCCAATGGTTTACATTGAATTTACACAGGGGTGTCCCCCTTTCCGTTTGGATCATCCAGAAATCCGTGATGGCTTTTCTCTGTTCCTATAGTGCAGTGGTCCTCAACCCTGTCCTCAAGGCCCACCAACATGTCATGTTTTTTGGATCTCCAAATAGCCAGCTCTATTGCTCTGCAGCTGCACTAATTACTCCACCTGTGCATCTTTGTGGAGATCTGCAAAACCTGGCCTGTTGGTGGGCCTTGAGGACAGGGTTGGGGACCACTGCTATAGTGGATCCTGCATATGGAGGGTGGAATTCAAACGGGTGGAAACATCGCAAATCAGACTATGGTGGGGTACACCGTTGTGACGCTGAGGCTCAATAAGGTTGTGCTTGGTGGTGTAGGAGTGCCAGAAGTGCATGCTAACTTTCTTTCCTGTTGTTCTTTCAGATGGAGGCAAGACTTCAAAACTAGACTGAACACGTGTGCCATGTCAGGACGCATGACTCTGGCTTCCTTGTTGCAGCGCAAACAAGATGTTCTTCCAAGTGTAATGCAGCAGGCTGGACTTATGGTGACGCTGTCTGAGAGGAGAAATCCCTCAGACATCAAGATTAAAAATTCCAAGAATTTTTGAGGGCTAATTATTCAGAGGCAAATGATAGCTAGTTGTTTCTGATTTAATTACAAGGTGGAAACACACCCTCAAACAAAACTTCACTTTGGCAATACTATTGCATTTGTCTATTCATAATTTTATGTATATACACTAACTAACCTACTTTTTCTCCACAGGATGCTGCATGAAACACTGCCACATCGCTGAGTAGCTGATTTTTCCGAACAACAGTCCGCAATAATCTGCTGCTGCTGCCGCCGCCACCGCCGCAGACTCCAGGGACCCTCTTCCACTACCTCGGCTTGCAACACCTCCTCCCACGACACTCTCCTCATCACTAATTGCCGGCTAGTGGAAGAAGAGGCGAGTGTCTCCTCCACTTCTTGGCTGGGCAGTAGCTGCTGAATTTTATGATTATCAGATCTTCATCAATGGATAGTGGAGCTGAACCCAAAGCATAACAGACAGACAACAGACAGTTGACTGGGGGTGTCAGATGCCACTTGTGATGCAGTGGACTGCTTTTGCAGCACTTCCAGACAAAGTTGCTTCATTGGCTGACACAATGACTGGTAAAGCTGTGGAACATATGGTTTAAAAGCAAAAATAACCATTTGTTTTTATATGAAAAAGACCCTGGTTTATACATAGTTTTTTTTTTCCAGAGACTGCCCTGCGTGGAAATGAATGGCGCATGGATCATCCAAGCTTTCCTCCCAACAATGCCTGATGTATTCCAGTAGATTGATGATGGGGCCAGACCTACACTAAAGAAAGATGGATCGTGCAAACCAGATTTAAGGCGCTGCTCTCCAGTTACAGACATTCCTCCGCATCGGACCACAAGTAAGTATTGATAAAAAATCCTTTACGTTACTCTTACTTTTTATTAATATTCTTCGGATAAGACGGATCAGACATGATTCCAGATTAAAAATTCCAAGAATTTTTGAGGGCTAATTAGTCAGAGGCAATGATACCTTCTTGTTTCTGATTTAATTAAAAGGTGGAAACACACCCTCAAACAAAAATTCACTTTGGCAATACTTTTGCATTTGTTTATTCATAATTTTATGTAGATATTACTAACTAAGCTACTTTTTCTCCACATCTCCAATTTTTGGGCTCCTGAAGCCAACCCCAGGGTCTCTTTAAAGTAATGTTTGGGCTCCTGCTGCTGCTGCTGCCAACTTCTGCCAACTCCAGGGTGTGATTCATCCAATTTTTGGGCTCCTGAAGCCAACCCCAGGGTCCCTTTAAAGTAATATTTGGGCTCCTGCTGCTGCTGCTGTCAACTCCTGCCAACTCCAGGGTGTGATTCATCCAATTTTTGGGCTCCTGAAGCCAACCCCAGTGTCTCTTTAAAGTAATATTTGGGCTCCTGCTGCTGCTGCTGCCAATTCCAGGGTGTGATTCATCCAATTTTTGGGCTCCTGAAGCCAACCCCAGGGTCTCTTTAAAGTAATATTTGGGCTCCTGCTGCTGCTGCCAACTCCAGGGTGTGATTCATCCAATTTTTGGGCTCCTGAAGCCAACCCCAGTGTCTCTTTAAAGTAATGTTTGGGCTCCTGTTGCTGCTGCTGCCAACTCCTGCCAACTCCAGGGTGTGATTCATCCAATTTTTGGGCTCCTGAAGCCAACCCCAGGGTCTCTTTAAAGTAATATTTGGGCTCCTGCTGCTGCTACTGCCAACTTCTGCCAACTCCAGGGTGTGATTCATCCAATTTTTGGGCTCCTGAAGCCAACCTCAGGGTCTCTTTAAAGTAATATTTGGGCTCCTGCTGCTGCTGCTGCCAACTCCAGGGTGTGATTCATCCAATTTTTGGGCTCCTGAAGCCAACTCCAGTGTATATTTGGGCTCCTGCTGCTGCTGCTGCCAACTCCAGGGTGTGAATCATCCAATTTTTGGGCTCCTGAAGCCAACCCCAGGGTCTCTTTAAAGTAATATTTGGGCCCCTGCTGCTGCCAACTCCAGGGTGTGATTCATCCAATGTTTGGGCTCCTGAAGCCAACCCCAGTGTCTCTTTAAAGTAATGTTTGGGCTCCTGCTGCTGCTGCTGCCAACTCCAGGGTGTGATTCATCCAATTTTTGGGCTCCTGAAGCAAACTCCAGTGTATATTTGGGCTCCTGCTGCTGCTGCTGCTGCCAACTCCAGGGTGTGATTCATCCAATTTTTGGGCTCCTGAAGCCAACCCCAGGGTCTCTTTAAAGTAATATTTGGGCTCCTGCTGCTGCCAACTCCAGGGTGTGATTCATCCAATTTTTGGGCTCCTGAAGCCAACCCCAGGGTCTCTTTAAAGTAATGTTTGGGCTCCTGCTGCTGCTGCTGCCAACTCCAGGGTGTGATTCATCCAATTTTTGAGCTCCTGAAGCCAACTCCAGTGTATATTTGGGCTCCTGCTGCTGCTGCCAACTCCAGGGTGTGAATCATCCAATTTTTGGGCTCCTGAAGCCAACCCTAGGGTCTCTTTAAAGTAATATTTGGGCTCCTGCTGCTGCCAACTCCAGGGTGTGATTCATCCAATTTTGGGCTCCTGAAGCCAACCCCAGTGTCTCTTTAAAGTAATGTTTGGGCTCCTGCTGCTGCTGCTGCCAACTCCAGGGTGTGATTCATCCAATGTTTGGGCTCCTGAAGCCAACTCCAGTGTATATTTGGGCTCCTGCTGCTGCTGCTGCCAACTCCAGGGTGTGAATCATCCAATTTTTGGGCTCCTGAAGCCAACCCCAGTGTCTCTTTAAAGTAATATTTGGGCTCCTGCTGCTGCTGCTGCCAACTCCAGGGTGTGATTAATCCAATTTTTGGGCTCCTGAAGCCAACCCCAGGGTCTCTTTAAAGTAATATTTGGGCTCCTGCTGCTGCTGCTGCCAACTCCAGGGTGTGATTCATCCAATTTTTGGGCTCCTGAAGCCAACCCCAGGGTCTCTTTGAAGTAATGTTTGGGCTCCTGCTGCTGCTGCTGCCAACTCCAGGGTGTGATTCATCCAATTTTTGGGCTCCTGAAGCCAACCCCAGGGTCTCTTTAAAGTAATATTTGGGCTCCTGCTGCTGCTGCTGCCAACTCCAGGGTGTGATTCATCCAATTTTTGGGCTCCTGAAGCCAACCCCAGGGTCTCTTTGAAGTAATGTTTGGGCTCCTGCTGCTGCTGCTGCTGCCAACTCCAGGGTGTGATTCATCCAATTTTTGGGCTCCTGAAGCCAACCCCAGGGTCTCTTTAAAGTAATATTTGGGCTCCTGCTGCTGCTGCTGCCAACTCCAGGGTGTGATTCATCCAATTTTTGGGCTCCTGAAGCCAACCCTAGTGTCTCTTTCAGCCAATGTTTGGGCTCCTGCTGCTGCTGCCAACTCCAGGGTGTGATTCATCCAATTTTTGGGCTCCTGCTGCTGTCAACTCCAGTGTCTCTTTAAAGCAATGTTTGGGTTCCTGCCCCTCATAGTGATGCCACTTCAACTCTCTTGAATTCAATTGTGCCACTCTGCGATTCTATTAGCGATGCCTCTGATCTGCATGTGATATTTATTCAAAGTATTATTTAACTAACCCAGCACGCATCCTGTGCGTGTTACAGCAAGGCAGAATGGTTTACAACCCTATTAAGGCTCTAGGAGGCTCAGAAATAGCCGTTTTTAATAGCGATTCGTCGCAAATTTATTCGGGTCGAAGCGATTTTTGTCGGAAAATTCGGCGAATCAGTCGAATCGAATTTTTCAAAAGTTCGCTCATCTCTAGTTGTGGTGTCTCTCATTCCAAGAGTTATGTGTAATTGATATACATGGGGGCATCTCAAACAAACAACAAGCAAGGATAAGGAGCAATACTGGATAGAAGGATGGGTACAGATAAGCATTTAGGAGAAAAAAAAACACTGGATGGGACATCAGAAAGTGGTACAGGTAAGCATTTAGGAGAAGAAAAGTCACTGCATGGGACATCAGAAAGTGGCACAGGTAAGCACTTAGGAGAAGAAATAACACTGCATGGGACATCAGAAAGTGGTAAAGGTAAGCACTTAGGAGAAGAAATAACACTAGATTGGACATCAGTAAGTGGTACAAGTAAGCACTTAGGAGAAGAAATAACACTGGATGGGGCATCAGAAATTGGTACAGGTAAGCACTTAGCAGAAGAAAAGACATTGAATGGGACACCAGAAAGTGGTACAGGTAAGCACTTAGCAGATGAAAAAACACTGGATCGAATATCACAAACACTAAGCAAGGAGAAGGAGCAATGCTGGGGAGAAGAATGGGTAGAGGTAAACATTTATGAGCAAAAAAGAACTGGCACAGCAATCAGTAAGTAGTAGAATGCCAGGGCCAGGGGTAGAACACTGGAAAACACAAAAAATGAGAGGCTTGCATATGCGTAGAAGCCAGCTTATGCATACACACCACGGATATGCGTACAGAAAACAGATCGAACGCTCAAAAATGAAGGAGAAAACAGTTCATTTCCGAAGTAAACTTCTAAGACCTCGCTGGACAGTTAGATATTTCGCAGCAGGATACATTGAAAAACGCCCAAGAAATGACCCGACAAACTATGAGATGTTCGTACCACATAAATCAAATCCATTGTGTACGTTGCAAAAGCTGTACACGCAGTGCTCTCGCAGGCTTACGCAACAATGAAGAAGTAACAAAGAGGTCCTGATGGAGGCTCTGAATCATGCGAGCACATGTACAAGCATGAACAATTACATGTAACAAATGGGCGTATGTACTAAAACTAATTCTAAGCCAGAAGCCTGTGAATCGCCCTTAACGTGTGAAAAACCTGTATAATCAACACCTCACAATAACATACTAAAAAAAACAAACCTAAATGGACAGTCATGTGCACAACAACGTGCAAGTGCATAGTGAAAACAACAAGTGAAACAACAAATAAATCAAATAAAACAACAAAGTGTTAGAAAATTATAAATATAAAGAGTTAGGGATTAAATACATAATTTGCAGAGATGCAGTGGAGAGGGGCCCCAAGGTTACACTCCAGGTGGTGTACATACCAATTTAGCAGTGTGAGAGTCTGCTGGCAACCACCTCATTTATGTAATACCCATGATTACCTGAGTATCCATATGTGGAAGGGGTAGAGCATGGCCAACCAACTGTAGCATGGGAATCCAGGACAAAGGCCTGAAATTGCCATACCCACCGACATACACCACAACCAGTAAGTGGCAAGACAACCATTGGGAAGCCCAGTGCAGGATGGAGCATCCAGCTGAAGACATAAACAGAAGGCTGGAGACCAGCATGGGAAACCACGGGACAGATGAGGACACTGCCCAGCACTGGATAGTGAGGAAAGGGGTAAATATGTGTTAAAAAATAGACTTTCTCTATGTTGTACTGTCTTTTTTTTACATTTAACCCTTGAACTGTAAAGGGGTCCTTTGGACCCCAGTACCAGCATAATGGGCAGGAGGGGAAAAGTCATCTCCCACTAAGCGGGTCTTTGCTGAAACCCCCTGCCCAGTTACCTTCTCCACCCCGTTCAGGGAACCCATGCTATTAAGGGGGGAACTTTTCCAAGTTTGAGGGTAAAAAAGACAGAAGGTTTTTTTTTTACCAGCAATTCGATTGAGAACAAAGTGAATTTACTGGGGAAATTTGGCAAATATTCTGAATGAGATTTTAAAGAGATTCACTCATCTCTAATCACAATAATTTAAAAAGTGATGGTAACATTTAAAACTTTTGCTTGTGATGTTTAGAAAACTCTGGAAACACAGTGAACATTCATTTAATAAAGATTAGTCATTCATTCAAAATGTGAAGTGGCGTTCCCACCAAATGAAGGACACTTCGGAGGTACATTTTTTCCTTTTTTCTGAGTAATAACAGACAAAGTTGCTTCCCCTCTCCCTGAAGATTTGAATGGTATTTGGAATTGAGTGATGCAAAACCAGAGAATTTAAAATAAAACTGATGAAATGTACAGAACAGATACATATTCTTTTAAAACTAGTTGTGAATATTAAAGAAATAACATCATTAGCATTTAGTTTGGTCTGTTATGTAATAGATATTAATATGTAGTTATATATGAATTGAACATGTTTTATTATAGAGCAGATTTCTATACTGTATTGTTTAATATCACAACAGTTACACATGAATTTTAGACAATTTTGCCTTTAATTTTTATAATGATAAGAAGACATCCGATTGAAAAGTCACTCCGTCTTTAAAGTCATTTCTTAGCTTTTTCTTTCCCATGGGGTTGTTTCATGGTAGGGGAAGAAGTTGGAAATACATTATGATCACAGCACAGAATCAGGATTATCAACCCCTACTGTTGCCCTAATGGAATAAATTATTGAATAAAGTTTACGTGCACAGCATAGTTAATACATCTTCTTTGAAAATGTCTTACTTTGAAGACTGAAAGTCAGATACCCACTTCTTTGTACTTTACATGGACCAAAAGATATTTTGTGAAATTATGCAAAAATGTTAATCATTAAATCATTTGAATCTTGCAGATTTTAAGGTGTATATTGCCTTATGTAGAATTATGTGGCCCTGTAACATTTTAAAATAATTTGCTGACAGGATATGCAGAGAGCACTAAGCTGAGGCACAAGATTCTTTTCAGCTCATGCAGCAAACAGCTACTGTCCTTTTTTATTAATGGTCTCTATAATTATTAGGGAGATACCTTTTTTAATTTAATTTTGCGTCATATGGAAGACATGGGCTCTCTTTAATGCAGAAGTCCAATCAGTGAGACAGGACAGGGGTTACAAAAAAACTCCTTACCACATCATCTTCAATTGAATGGGTGGACAGGACCATGCAGAGATGATGCAGCTTGCTGCAATGTCCATTATATCCATGATAGCAGCTCCCAGTGTTAGAATTGCCTATAATTGCCAGGGGACCGGTGCTGGATAGCGGGTGAGGAAATTTGTTGTAACTTCTTCCTTCCTGATTCAGCATCAGGTGAGGGTGGAAGGGTGGGGGAAAGTGGGACAGGAGTTAAAGACAGATTGAACTTCTGCTTTAACCCTTTCAGTGCCAAGCACGTAGATTCTACATGCTCGCTTCTACTCCACTTAAGTGGCAAGCACGTAGAATCTACGCGCCTGATTTTCTCCCTGCTAGTTAAAAAAAATAAAAATAAAAAATACTCACCTGATGCCTCGTTGGATCCGGCCGGGTCTCACCCGCTAGCCGCAGCAGGTGACTTGCCATTAACCCCCGGCACCCCCCTTACCTGCCTCCCCAAAGCCCAGTGGGGCAGAAGAGCCTGGGCCCACATAGGCTATGTTGGCTTTTAGGCTGCAGGGTGGGGGGGCCACAAAAGCTGGCCCCCCCACTCTGTTCCTACAAGCCCCCATAGCTGGTCCTGGGCTGGTAATGCTGGGTAAGGGGGGCCCCATTTAATTTTTTTTTTGGACTTTTAAGGGTTTTTCACCCTTAAAATTCCAAACAAAATGCCCCCATAGGGGACCCTATGTCATTTTTTTTTTACACTAACCCCTTATGTTCTGTCGCCTAGCAGCTATAAAAGGCTACCAGCTGCAGCAGGAGAGCAGAAGCTAGATTGATCAGCGTGGGACACAGGCATGGATGGGAGGTAAGTATTAAAAAGTAAAAAAAAAAAAATAAAAGAAAATATTTTTTCTGCTTGTTTCTGTGTGTTTTTTACACTTAACCCCTTGTGAACTGGTAAGGGGTCCATGAGACCCCTTATACCAGTTCACAAGGCTGGGGGCTGGCAAGTCACTTGCCGTTAACCCCCGGCACCCCTATTACCTGCCTCCCTAAAGCCCGGGGGGGGCAGAAGAGCCGGGCCCACATAAGCTATTTGGGCTTGTAGGCTGCAGGGTGGGGGGCCACAAAAGCTGGCCCCTCCACTCTGCTCCTACAAGCCCCCATAGCTGGTCCCGGGCTGGTAATGCTGGGTAAGGGGGACCCCATTTACATTTTTTTTTATTTTAATGGTTTTTAACCCTTAAAATTCCAAAAAAAATGCCCCCCCCCCTCCCGGAAGGGGGGACCCTATGTCATCTTTTTTTTAAATTATGTTTATAGTGTGGATAGTAGTAGTATTTTATTTGTAAATGTTATAAAGTGCTATTTTCAGTTTGGGGGGTCTCCTGGGCAAGAATGGGTGGCTACCGATGCATATGTGGTACCGTTGTAATCGGGAGAAATTGGGCTTTCACATACAATATGGTTTTCTCTAATAAAGTAAATGTTTTATTTAAAATAAAGGAGAAAATTGTCTAAAAAATATTTATTCATTTATTTTTACACAGAAATATTTAAAAAAAAACAGTAGAAAAATTACAAACAAGACATTTCATGTTCAAGCCTAAACTCAGCTGCAAAATATATATCTATAATTTTCCTGGAAATTCCGGCAAAAATCACAGTTAAACATGGCACAGAATGGGGAAAAATGACCTGTCAACAGAGGGTGACAAAACTTCAAGTAGATTGGCAATTAAAAGGGTTAAAAGTACCTATGCATGTTGGGTATTGTTCTACTCAGGGGACCTTGCTCTTTCAGATTTAGCTTGTTTTTTCTTGTTTGCATATTTATATTTTAGGAAAACATGTTATTTATTCAGTTTTTGTATTCATTTTTTTAGGGAAACCCTGTGCAACCTAAGAATTCTTTGAGGGATTACTTCCAGAAAGGTGAGCCTACTGCAACAAGCTGGATACTCTTAGAAAGCTGAACATGTGTACTTTCAGGGAATATATGGTTTATAGGGGATATTCCAAGGGTTGTTTTGGTTGAAAAATTGCAAGGTGCGCATTTTGTCTGCAGAGCTGAAATTTTCAAGTAAAATTACTGTTATGCGCATGCTTTACTTTGGGGTGTTTGCCAACTCTTCCCTTGACAGTACCTATACATGTTGGGTATCGTTCTGTTCGGGGCATGTTGCTTTTTGAGATTTTACTTGTTTTTTCTTGTTTGCATATAGTTTTTTTTAGGAAAATGTGGTTTGATTCTTCCTTTTTATTCTTTTTTAGGGAACCTTTGTGCAACCAAAGAATACATTGAGGGATTACTTCCAGAAAACTAAGCCCACATAAACAAGCTTGGTACGCCTAGAAAGCTTGAGGTGTGTTATTATAAATGTAAATGGTAGTTTTTCTGGAAAAACTGCAAGGTGCGCATAGTGCATAGCGCAGTTGTATTTTATCTGAAAATCTC
Organism: Gastrophryne carolinensis; assembly: GCA_027917425.1. NCBI lineage: Eukaryota > Metazoa > Chordata > Amphibia > Anura > Microhylidae > Gastrophryne > Gastrophryne carolinensis. Next base: position 208,564,637 of record CM051234.1, on the reverse strand, counting down.
CTAAAGCTCTGTTTCAGTTTGGGGGAGTCTCCTGGGCAGGAAAGGGTGTCTATCAATACATATGTGGTGCCGCTGTGACTGGAAGAAATTAGGATTTCGCACGTAATAAAATTTTATTGACAAACTTACATTTTTTATTACAAAAAAACACTACAAATTGCAAAAAATAGATTTTTTTTATTTTTTTTGCACATATTTCACCAAAAAGTAAGTAAAAGTAAAGTAAAAAAAGGCCAAACGAGAGATTTCATGTTGAAGCCCAGACTCTCTTGAAAAAAACAATATATCATTTTCCTGGGAAATCCCTGGAAATCCTTTTAAAAATCACAGTTGAACATGTGTAGCGCAAAATAGTGAAACATGGTCTGGCAACAGAGGGTGACAAAAGTTGCACGTAGGCTGGCAGCGAAAGGGTGAAATATAGTTATGTCTTCTCTTCTGCACAAGACTGACAAGTTTGGGTGGTTTTAACTACTGACATAAAGAAACTTTTCGTTCTCCTTATCAGTTTTTGCAAGAGGAGGAGTTGATTCGGGGTTAAATGACTTAGGTGCTTTAACACAAAATTTTGAGCCCACTCTTATTCTGGCCTATTCATTCAAAGTACCTAGCTTCTAAGTGGGTGAAAAGCAAAGTAAATCACAAGGGTTGCTGCAGCTTTAAGTGCTTACCTGTCAAATTCAGTGTGTTTATTTGACTGCCTTGTCTTTTCAACTGTTTGCTGCTTGCAAATTCTTTAGTTTTGTAAATGGATTCTTGTTCCCCAAATTAGACATAATATTCTCCATGCTGTCCGATGTACATCTTGTGCCATGTATGGACAGCTTGAACGACCATTTGAGGGTAAATACTGCAGTGCAGGATATATGCACATTGCACATTTGGAATCCCACATTGTGGATCTAAAGGAGCAAATGGCAACACTGAGAACCATTTATAACCTGGAAAGGAGTCTACTGCTCACTGAGCAGGCACTCTCTGGTTTAGGGGAGAATAAGCGTGGTGATGTGGGTGGACAGAAAAAATTGGAAAATGAGGCTGGGTAATAGTTAAAAGGCAGGGTAGTAGTATTAGTTGCAGGGAGGCCAGCCCTAAGCAGGCTCCCCCCAACAATTTGGCCTAATTGGAACATGAAGAGGATGTTAGCTTGGGGTTGGCACAGCTGCAGCAAGACAACACTGCTGTCTGCTTCAGTAAGGAGGGGAAGGGAAATTGGAGTACATGGCAGACAATTATAAATAGGGAACAGACAGGACAATCTGTCACAAACACCAGGATCACCGAACAGTGTGTTGCCTTCCTTGGGCAAGAGTTTAGCATGTCCCGGATGGATTGGACTGATAGATATTGTCACCAATGACATAGGAAGAAGTATCTGGAAGGTCCTTAACAATGATTTCAGGAAAATAGGCCGTAAGCTTAAGGCAAGGATCCCATCTGTAGCATTCTCAGAAACACCACCAATACCAAGAGCCCCACCAAAAAGGCAGCTGGGATTAGGGGGGTAAACAGGTGTGACATCCAATGTCCTAATTCTATGTCATGATTCCCCCCCCCCCCCCTCTGCCTCATCCTCAGCATTTTTACAGACATCTTCAAAGACTTCCTGAGCACAGGCGCAATAAATCCTTATCTAAGAAACAGCAAACACCACTGATAAGAAAAGGTGGGGGGTGCGCAGCCTGGAGAAGAGATTTACTAAAAGGGCAACTACAAATAAGTTGTCTCCCGGCACCCACCCAGGGGGGATGGCATCTGTCCTTCCAGCCCCTTGGAATTTAGGATAAATCCAGGGGGAGAAATGGTTTTCTTGGTCACATACAGAGGGTCTGATCCTTGATCGTGGTGTGTCCTCTGGAGCAAAAGACTTTATCCCTTTATGAGGTATAGGATTTTCGGTGTTTTCTCCTTTTATTTTCTAATTGTTTTTCTGCACATTTGTATATTGTCTTTTTTTTTGGTTCATTATTTGTATTTTTGTCTTTAAATTTTTTTTTGTGTAGGTGTGGAGTGACTGTCTCGATTACTCGCCAGCAGAGCTTGATAGGATGGTGATTGAGGCTGGGGGCTGGCAAGTCACCTGCCGCTAGCAGGCGACTTGCCGTTAACCCCCGGCACCCCTATTACCTGCCTCCCTAAAGCCCGGGGGGGGCAGAAGAGCCGGGCCCACATAAGCTATTTGGGCTTGTAGGCTGCAGGGTGGGGGGCCACAAAAGCTGGCCCCTCCACTCTGCTCCTACAAGCCCCCATAGCTGGTCCCGGGCTGGTAATGCTGGGTAAGGGGGACCCCATTTACATTTTTTTTTATTTTAATGGTTTTTAACCCTTAAAATTCCAAAAAAAATGCCCCCCCCCCCTCCCGGAAGGGGGGACCCTATGTCATTTTTTTTTTAAATTATGTTTATAGTGTGGATAGTAGTAGTATTTTATTTGTAAATGTTATAAAGTGCTATTTTCAGTTTGGGGGGTCTCCTGGGCAAGAATGGGTGGCTACCGATACATATGTGGTACCGTTGTAATCGGGAGAAATTGGGCTTTCACATACAATATGGTTTTCTTTAATAAAGTAAATGTTTTATTTAAAATAAAGGAGAAAATTGTCTAAAAAATATTTATTCATTTATTTTTACACAGAAATATTTAAAAAAAAAACAGTAGAAAAATTACAAACAAGACATTTCATGTTCAAGCCTAAACTCAGCTGCAAAATATATATCTATAATTTTCCTGGAAATTCCGGCAAAAATCACAGTTAAACATGGCACAGAATGGGGAAAAATGACCTGTCAACAGAGGGTGACAAAACTTCAAGTAGATTGGCAATTAAAAGGGTTAAAAGTACCTATGCATGTTGGGTATTGTTCTACTCAGGGGACCTTGCTCTTTCAGATTTAGCTTGTTTTTTCTTGTTTGCATATTTATATTTTAGGAAAACATGTTATTTATTCAGTTTTTGTATTCATTTTTTTAGGGAAACCCTGTGCAACCTAAGAATTCTTTGAGGGATTACTTCCAGAAAGGTGAGCCTACTGCAACAAGCTGGATACTCTTAGAAAGCTGAACATGTGTACTTTCAGGGAATATATGGTTTATAGGGGATATTCCAAGGGTTGTTTTGGTTGAAAAATTGCAAGGTGCGCATTTTGTCTGCAGAGCTGAAATTTTCAAGTAAAATTACTGTTATGCGCATGCTTTACTTTGGGGTGTTTGCCAACTCTTCCCTTGACAGTACCTATACATGTTGGGTATCGTTCTGTTCGGGGCATGTTGCTTTTTGAGATTTTACTTGTTTTTTCTTGTTTGCATATAGTTTTTTTTAGGAAAATGTGGTTTGATTCTTCCTTTTTATTCTTTTTTAGGGAACCTTTGTGCAACCAAAGAATACATTGAGGGATTACTTCCAGAAAACTAAGCCCACATAAACAAGCTTGGTACGCCTAGAAAGCTTGAGGTGTGTTATTATAAATGTAAATGGTAGTTTTTCTGGAAAAACTGCAAGGTGCGCATAGTGCATAGCGCAGTTGTATTTTATCTGAAAATCTCCTAAAGCTCTGTTTCAGTTTGGGGGAGTCTCCTGGGCAGGAAAGGGTGTCTATCAATACATATGTGGTGCCGCTGTGACTGGGAGAAATTAGGATTTCGCACGTAATAAAATTTTATTGACAAACTTACATTTTTTATTACAAAAAAACACTACAAATTGCAAAAAATAGATTTTTTTTATTTTTTTTGCACATATTTCACCAAAAAGTAAGTAAAAGTAAAGTAAAAAAAGGCCAAACGAGAGATTTCATGTTGAAGCCCAGACTCTCTTGAAAAAAACAATATATCATTTTCCTGGGAAATCCCTGGAAATCCTTTTAAAAATCACAGTTGAACATGTGTAGCGCAAAATAGTGAAACATGGTCTGGCAACAGAGGGTGACAAAAGTTGCACGTAGGCTGGCAGCGAAAGGGTGAAATATAGTTATGTCTTCTCTTCTGCACAAGACTGACAAGTTTGGGTGGTTTTAACTACTGACATAAAGAAACTTTTCGTTCTCCTTATCAGTTTTTGCAAGAGGAGGAGTTGATTCGGGGTTAAATGACTTAGGTGCTTTAACACAAAATTTTGAGCCCACTCTTATTCTGGCCTATTCATTCAAAGTACCTAGCTTCTAAGTGGGTGAAAAGCAAAGTAAATCACAAGGGTTGCTGCAGCTTTAAGTGCTTACCTGTCAAATTCAGTGTGTTTATTTGACTGCCTTGTCTTTTCAACTGTTTGCTGCTTGCAAATTCTTTAGTTTTGTAAATGGATTCTTGTTCCCCAAATTAGACATAATATTCTCCATGCTGTCCGATGTACATCTTGTGCCATGTATGGACAGCTTGAACGACCATTTGAGGGTAAATACTGCAGTGCAGGATATATGCACATTGCACATTTGGAATCCCACATTGTGGATCTAAAGGAGCAAATGGCAACACTGAGAACCATTTATAACCTGGAAAGGAGTCTACTGCTCACTGAGCAGGCACTCTCTGGTTTAGGGGAGAATAAGCGTGGTGATGTGGGTGGACAGAAAAAATTGGAAAATGAGGCTGGGTAATAGTTAAAAGGCAGGGTAGTAGTATTAGTTGCAGGGAGGCCAGCCCTAAGCAGGCTCCCCCCAACAATTTGGCCTAATTGGAACATGAAGAGGATGTTAGCTTGGGGTTGGCACAGCTGCAGCAAGACAACACTGCTGTCTGCTTCAGTAAGGAGGGGAAGGGAAATTGGAGTACATGGCAGACAATTATAAATAGGGAACAGACAGGACAATCTGTCACAAACACCAGGATCACCGAACAGTGTGTTGCCTTCCTTGGGCAAGAGTTTAGCATGTCCCGGATGGATTGGACTGATAGATATTGTCACCAATGACATAGGAAGAAGTATCTGGAAGGTCCTTAACAATGATTTCAGGAAAATAGGCCGTAAGCTTAAGGCAAGGATCCCATCTGTAGCATTCTCAGAAACACCACCAATACCAAGAGCCCCACCAAAAAGGCAGCTGGGATTAGGGGGGTAAACAGGTGTGACATCCAATGTCCTAATTCTATGTCATGATTCCCCCCCCCCCCCTCTGCCTCATCCTCAGCATTTTTACAGACATCTTCAAAGACTTCCTGAGCACAGGCGCAATAAATCCTTATCTAAGAAACAGCAAACACCACTGATAAGAAAAGGTGGGGGGTGCGCAGCCTGGAGAAGAGATTTACTAAAAGGGCAACTACAAATAAGTTGTCTCCCGGCACCCACCCAGGGGGGATGGCATCTGTCCTTCCAGCCCCTTGGAATTTAGGATAAATCCAGGGGGAGAAATGGTTTTCTTGGTCACATACAGAGGGTCTGATCCTTGATCGTGGTGTGTCCTCTGGAGCAAAAGACTTTATCCCTTTATGAGGTATAGGATTTTCGGTGTTTTCTCCTTTTATTTTCTAATTGTTTTTCTGCACATTTGTATATTGTCTTTTTTTTTGGTTCATTATTTGTATTTTTGTCTTTAAATTTTTTTTTGTGTAGGTGTGGAGTGACTGTCTCGATTACTCGCCAGCAGAGCTTGATAGGATGGTGATTGAGGAGGGTTCCACCGGCCCGAGCTTGTTGTAATTGTTGTGTGGGTGTTTCTGGTGCAATTGCTCTCTGTGCTGGAAGCAGCCCACACCCACATCGCAGATCGCTCGATCAAACAGGCGTTGAACGATCGATTTTGTGACAACAGGTAGCTCAAAAAGAGAGGGGTTTGGGTTCCTAGAGAACTGGGTAGACTTCCCAGTGGGCTACAAGTTCTTTGGTAGGGATGGACTGCACCTAAATGAGGAGAGTGCATCTGCTCTCAGGGAGATGGAGAAGTGTTTAAACTAAGCACTGGGGTCGAGGGTATAGAGGAGAAAGTAGAAAAGAAAGGGACAGTGGGTGTAGAAATGAAACAGGGATGGGAGAGGAGGTAGTACATTTAGCAGACATAAGGGCAATATAAAAAAAAAATAACCAGAAGCATTTGAAATGCACACTTACCAATGCTAGAAGCTTTACTAATAAATGGATAAACTAGAAATGATAATAACAGAGGCACAACATAGTGGGGGGTAACCGAGCAATGGCTGGATTAAATCTATGACTGAGCAGTAAACCTACAGGGTTACAGTGTGTTTGGGAGGGACCGTAAGAAACACAAGGGGGTGTAGAGTCTAGTTATTTCTGAAATCCGAAATTCTGAAACAAAAATAAAATAGAGAGCGGTATTTGCTACAAGCCTCCACATATGTCAGAAAATATGCAAATAGATAAAGCATGGAAAACAATGCCTGACGACCGTGTGAGGCATTTTCATTTTCCCAGGCAGCCTTGTGATGCTGCTCCTAGTGCTTACGTAGAGCAATAGTTCCTAGATTTGTGCCTTGGCCACGGTTACATTTCTGCTTGCAGATCCGGCACTGTGCCAGATTTTGTTCTAGAGATGAGCGAACCGGTTCGGACGAACCGGAATTCGCTCCGAATTTCAGGAAATATTCGATTCGGCACGAACCCGAATATTTTGTGGTTCGTGCCGATCGAATTTTTCCTGAAATTAAAAAAAAATAAATGCCAGCATGGTGGGAGCCGGCCGGCGGGCCGGTAAAGCCGGCCGGCCCGCTCCCACCATGCCGGCATTTAAAAAACAAAAACAAAAAAAAAAAGCATTTTTGCCGGCATGGTGGGAGCGGGCCGGCCGGCTCCGCTGTCTGCGGAACCGGCCGGCCCGCTCCGCTGTCAGCGGAACCGGCAGGCCCGCTCCCACCATGCTGGCATTTAAAAAAAAAGCAAACACTTACCTGCAGGTCCGGAGCGTGGAGGCCGGCGCCGCTCTCAGCTGTCATCTGAGGGCGCGTCATCAGCCTGCAAAAATGCTTTTTTTTTTTTTTTTTTAAATGCCGGCATGGTGGGAGCGGGCCGGCCGGCTTGGCCGGCCCGCTCCCACCATGCCGGCAAAAATGCTTTTTTTTTTTTGTTTTGTTTCTTAAATGCCGGCATGGTGGGAGCGGGCCGGCCGGCATTACCGGCCCGCCGGCCGGCTCCCACCATGCCGGCATTTTTGATGGGGAACTTCGTAAAAGTTCGATTCGGCCGAACCCGAATTTCTTTGTGAAATTCGGCGAATCGGCCGAATCGAACTTTTCAAAAGTTCGCTCATCTCTATTTTGTTCCTCTGGGAAGGTACAAAACTGTCACACACCTTACAGAGCTAGCCAATCCAACACCACCACCAGACACTGTTCCCCCTCTGGCAGGCTTTTTATCTGGAGTCTGCATAAGCAGCATCAGTGTAGCCGTCACCTCTTCCTAAGTGGACCATACCAGCAGACCTAGCCCTGTGCGGTTCTGGCCCTACCTTGGCTCAGCTCTTTGTCGCTGCCAGCTGTCGCTGTTCTGATATTTCATCATGCTCTATTTGCCTCCTCACACCACAACCACATTCATAACTGCCAGTATGCCCATGTCTACCCCATCCCCTCTGCCACAACTATGCGTTTCGGACACTGCTTCCACCTTCTCCACCTCTGCAACACATTCCAAAAGCTGACTGTCGTCAGAAAAATTCTCCTCATCACTATCCATAGCACCAGGTTTGCTAAGAAAAGCTGGTGCCCCACTAGGAGGGGGCAGTAAAGAGAGAGGCGATGGAAGAGAAAGGTTTATTTTACTTTGATTAGTAGCTGTAGTGGAGGAAGAATACACTGAAACCTGGCTCAAAGTCATTGTGTCAGAATCTTCCTCTTCCTGAGATGAGCGATGGCGAGTCAAGAATGGATGCATTGTCCAAAATAACACACCCACTGGGGGCAATGGACAACTCTGGTTTGCTGATGCTGCTTCTACTTGCACGTACATCACTGCTGTTGCTACTACTACTACCGCATACATTGCTGCTGCTGCTACTACTAGCAATGGCAGGCCTGGGCAAATGGATGATGCCACTACTATGGCTGGACCTGGGGGGCAAATGGCTGGTGCTACTTTTACTGGGCCCATGCACATGGCTGCTGACTATAGTGTTGGTACATCCTTATCCCTAGTGGCAGAAGGAATGTCTTTTTCTCTACCCCGTCTCTACCCACCGCTTCCTTTCCAAGACATGTTACTTATGTTACTTAGTATTTAAAAAGTAGTTTTTTTTAAACTTTATTTAACAAAGAGGCACTGCGTACCTCAAGAAGGGTACAGGGTCTGCCGAGCTAAAACAGAGCCGATCCCCCCCGTCCCCCCAAAAAAGTGCTTGGCAGGTGAGAAAAGTTGTTTTTTTTTAAACTTTATTTAACAAAGAGGCACTGTGTACCCCGACCTAGAGAGAGACAGGGCCTGCACAGCTAAAACAGAGCTTGGCAGGTGAAAAGGTTTTGTTTTTTTTTTACTTTATTTAACACAGAGACACTGTGTATCCCAGCTTAAAGAGAGACAGGACCTGCACAGCTAAAACAGATCTGTCACCCTTGTTTTTTTTTTTGCACCTTGGACCCCAACTTAGAAAGAAACGGAGCCTGTACAGATAAAACAGAGCTGCACCCGCTTGTTTTTTTAACTGAATTTAACAAAGGGGCTCCGTGGACCCCAACATAAAGAGAGACAGTGCGTGCACACTTAAAACAGAGCTGCCCCCTTGTTTTTTTAAACTTTATTTAACATATAGAGGCACTGTGGACACCAAACTTAGAGAGACGGCGTGTGCACACTTAAAACAGAGCTGCCCCTCCTCCAAAATTCGTTGGCAGGTAAAAAAGCTCGATTTTTTTATAACTGTATTAAACACTGAAGCACCGTGTACCCCAAGTTCCCCAACGTAGTAACAATGGCCAGCTAAACCAGACAGATTTGGCCAGAAAAAAAAACCTTCACTGAAATTTTCCAGAGTGGACTACAATGACCAGCAGATCCCAGCATAGGCAGATGCATTTTTTTTCAGTGCAACACACACACAGCCTTAGCATCCCACTGTGCCCACGTCCTTTCCTGTTCCTTCTTTTCTCCTATGCTGTGGTTCAAAATTCCCTAAACTAAGCTCAGATTGTTTCGGCTCTAAGAGAAATGCTCTCTCTGCAACAGACAGCTGGATAATGGTGGATAGACAGAACATCACATGACTATCTCCTGCAATAGCACCTCCTCATTGGCCCAGCTACCCTGACATCTTAAGCTGTGACCATGTGACCCTGTTTCTCTGCTTCTCCTTGGCTGGCCATGACCTGTGGGGTGATGCCGGTAAAAATCTCGCCACAAGTAATTCGGGTTCATGGCGAACCAATCTTTTCTTGAAATTTGGGTCCAGACTGGGTTCTATCGGTTCGGTTTGATCATCTATAGCTTTCAACATTTGGTATAAGTGAGCAGTAACACACAGGTGACTTCAGAAGTTGTTATAAGTGGGCACCAACAAATAAGGGCCTTCTACTATCTGCAGTGGCATCAGAATACTGACACTGAGATTCTGTTACAGAGTACTGACAATGCTGCTGTACTATCAGAGAACTGACATTGAGATGCTATTACAGAGTACTGACACTGCTGCAGTACTGTCAGAGTACTGACACTGCTGCAGTACTGTCAGAGCACTGACACTGAGATGCTAATACAAAGCACTGACACTGCTGCAGTGCTATCAGGGCACTGACATTGCTGCAGTACTATCAGAGTACTAGTACTGAAATGCTATTACACAGTGATAGGGTTCATCCAACCCTATTAAAGAGTACTGACACACCAGTGGTTTGAGCATTTAGTATTAAAAAGTACTGACACACCAGTGGTTTGAGCAAGTGGTATTAAAGAGTACTAACACACCAGTGATTTGAACAATTTGAACAATCTGTATAAAAGAGCAGTGACACCCAAATGGCCATAACAATTGTTATTAAAGAGTAGTGACACCCAAGTGGTTTTAGCAAGTGGTATTAAACAGTAATGACACACAAGTGCCTTGAACCAGCGCATATTCCAGCAACCAGTGATACTGCACTCCAGTGGTATTAAAGATTACTGACACACCAATGGTTTGAGCAAGGCATATTAAAGTGGACCAAAACCCACCAAATTTGTGAAATACATTTGGCCAGAACGGCCACGAGGAGGAATTGGAGATTTTGCATGAAGAAATCGCTGCTCTAAGGGACATGCAAGAGGATCTGGAGAACCGGAATCGCCGCTCCAACCTCAGATTCCGGGGGCTCCCGGAGTCGATGGAGGACGCCCAAGGTACTATCATGGCGTTGCTGCAAGAACTGACACCTACCATACCGCTTGAAAGGCTGGAGCTGGAGCGAGCGCACCGGGCCCTCACCAGGCGTAGCCCTGATGGGCCCCCGAGGGACATCATCGTAAAGTTTGTCTACTTTCAGACCAAGGAGGCGGTGGTGAAAGCAGCAAGGGAACAAGGCCTCACGCAGTTCCAGGGTCACTCCTACCAAGTTTTTGCGGACCTTGCCCAATCCACCATAGCTAAGCGGCGAGCCCTTAAACCTTACTTGCAAATGCTCAGATCCCACAACATAAGCTACCGTTGGGGCTTTCCATTCAAGGTGTCCTTCCCTTACAACGGCCGTATCCATCAGGCGGCGAAACCCCAGGAACTAAGGGACCTATTACTGCAGCTTGGCCTATCTGGATCTAAGGTCTCCCAGGACTTACCTACAGTTTCGGCCCCAAATTCACAGCAAAGGTTGAGATGCTGCTGTGACGCTGGACGATTCACAGCAGAGGAAATCAGGGAACGACCGGTCGCAGGCCCTAAGGAACCTGTCTTCGCAAGTTTTTCAGCCAACTTCGGAGGGATGACCAGCTAGCTACTATTGAGGTTTGGTGGTGTGACCCTCTCTGTGGGTGGAAGTTCTGGACATTCCCAGCTATTGGGAAAGTGAAACTTGTGTGGTTTTATATGCTTACTCCTTTTATTAATGCCATTTCTATTTCTTAAATGTTCCTAAATTACTTGAATGTTAGATGTACGATTAGTTGATAGCTATTTGCACTGCTTGGTAGGTGTGTGGCGGGGGGCCTGATCGGCGGTGCCGGTGGGGGTGTGTGGGGCGGGCCCTGGGTTTCCCGTTATGCCTGGCTTGCTTTGCTTTGTACAAATTGATTTTGAAATCAGGCTTTTGGAGGCAGATCACATGTATGTCGCAGGATGGGATGGTCCCTTCCTGATATGAAGCTTCTCCCTGTCTGCTAGTTAAGTGCCTTAGTGGAAAATTGATTGTTATGCACAGTTAAGAAAATGATTGATTGAGCTGCCCCGCCGGCCCGGGGGATATACCGTGCCTACCCCCTAGCATTCCCCCAGTGGCACGTCCCTGGTGGTATGCTATTTGTGGATTGTCCACAATAGGCTGATTATTATCGGCCTACACATGGTTTTTAATATTGTAGATTATGTGTCTATTTGGATAGTGCTTAATAGTGTGTATTGTCTTGTCTTATTATGTTTACCCTCCATCCCCTCCCCCCTTGGTCCTGGCTATTCCTCCCCCCCCCCCGCCCTATTACCCGGGGAGTTGCTGTTCCCCAGAAAATGACTAACAATGTCAATTATAGTGTTCTTGAAGGCAAGGGATGTTGGTGAAGGTGGTCTCCCTTAATGCTCAAGGCCTCAACTCCCCTAATAAGCGGTCAAGGGCATTTAGAGCTTTTGTTGAGCTTAAGGCAGATGTGGTGTGCTTACAGGAGACACACGTCCTCATCCTCGCCCAGGTACCTCCACCCGAAATACCCGCAGTTTTACCAGGCCACAGCTGAAAAAGAAGCACTGTGGGGTATTAATAGCGTTCCACAGAAATTCTCCGTTCACATGCTCTAAGCAAATGATAGACCCCAAGGGTAGGTACCTACTGCTAGTGGGGACTTTACAGGATACGCCAATTACATTGCTGTGTTATTATGCTCCTAATAGTCGCCAAGTCCGTTTCCTGGCCAGGATGTGTGAATTGCTCAAGACCTATGGGCAGGGAACTATTCTAATGTGTGGGGACTCGAATTTGACGCTACCAGACAGGCTCGACAGGTCCTCCTTGCCCTCTCCTCACGTGTTGGGGGAGTCTAAAGCCTTTCTCAGCATAATCCAAGGAGTGCAGATGGTGGACGCTTGGCGTGAACTAAACCCAGGGAAGCGGGACTACACGCATTATTCCCACCCGCACCATCTTCACTCCCGGATCGATCATATATTTGTAGGAAGAGGTCTATTGCCGCAGGTTAGGCGGGCGGAGATAAAGCCTGTGTCATGGACAGACCATGACATGGTCCTTATAGTATGCTCGGGCTTGGTAATGCGAACCGGACCATCCCCGTGGGTTTTGAATGAATCCCTCTTGGCATCAGAGGACATGGTCCAGGGAGCTAAGCAGGTAGCAATGGAGTACTTTAGGCACAACATGGGCACTGTGCAATCCCCGGCGACACTCTGGGGGGCATTTAAAGCAGTAATAAGGGGACACTTTTTGGGGCAGGCCTCGAGGAAAAAGAGGGAAAGAATAGCACAGTCGGCCCGCTTGGAGCGGGAATACTCTGAAGCTGCGAGGGGGTTTAAGGATACGGGTAGGAGGGAGGAGGAGGTCAGATTGGAGAGGGCAAGGGTGGCCTTAAATCAAGTGCAGATTGAACAGGCTGAAACTCGATATAAGTGGTCAAGGCAAAGATATTATGCATGTAGCAATAAGCCCAACTCATTATTAGCATCTCAACTTAGATGTCAAGATTTTCCAATGCCCCCCATCAAGCTGAAAATGAATGGAGGCCAACTCACTACCAACCCTGAAAAGATTCTGGAAACATTCAGGAATGGGTTATCTAAGTTATATGGGGCCCCCCAGGAATTAGATCACAGGAAAGCCACAGCATTCTTTGAAAATATTGAACTGCCATTGGTCTCTGAGCAGCAGAGGCAGGGGATGGAAGCCCCCGTCACTGAGGAGGAGGTACGGAGGGCTATTGGGACACTTAAATCAGGGAGGAGGCCTGGCCCTGATGGCCTGACGGCGGTCTTTTATAAAAAACTTACCCAGGAGGTGGTTCCCCCCTTAACTACTTTGTTTAATTATGCTCTGGAAGGGAACCAATTTGAGAGCGAGATGCTGAAGGCAAATGTGGTTATGATCCCGAAGCCCGGAAAAGACCATCAACAGTGGAGCAATTATAGACCCATTTCTTTGTTAAACACCGACCTTAAATTATTTTCAAAAATTTGGGCCACTAGGATTAATGATTTCTTGGGCTCCTTGATACATCGGGACCAGGTGGGTTTTGTCCCTCTTCGGCAGGCGGGGGATGGAGTCAGACGCATAATTCAGCTGATTGACTCAGTCAAGGGCACAAGTCAGGAAGCTATGCTACTGTCACTAGATGTGGAGAAAGCGTTTGACTCCATCTCCTGGGAGTACTTACAGTGGGTACTGGGGAAATGGGGTCTGGGGGTTGGACTTCAGACGGCTGTATCTGCTTTGTATAATGCCCCCCAAGCTGCTCTGAAGTATGCTGGTGCAATGTCAGCTCCATTTTCGATTCTTCGGGGTACTAGGCAAGGGTGCCCACTATCACCGATCTTATTTATCCTGGCAATAGAACCCTTGGCCATTAAGATTCGAAATAATGCGAGCATAGGAGGCATAGTGTCTCCAGCTGGGGAGAGCAAGCTGTCCCTGTTCGCGGACGACATGTTGCTCATGATCACAGCTCCCCACATCACTATCCCCAATTTAATAAATATTTTGTCAGAGTTTGGTGGTCTGTCCGGGCTTCGGATCAATGATACAAAGTCGATGGCACTGGATGTGTCGTTAACAGAGCCAACCAAGAGATCCTTGCAGGCTAATTATAAGTGGACTTGGACACATCAGTTGCCCTACCTGGGCATTAAAATCACCTCTACTTATGAGACATTATTTAAAGCCAATTACTCACACATTCCAAAATTAGTTGATACGCTCTTGAATCCATGGTGCAATCTGAGGATGTCATGGCTGGGGAGGTTGGCTGCTATTAAAATGGTTCTATTGCCTAAGCTGCTGTACCTTTTCAGAGTGCTCCCAGTGGGAGTCCCACTGTCCTTTTTTAAACCCTTACAAAGCAGAGTTTTGAAATATATCTGGGGTTCAATTAGGCCGAGAATCAATAGAAAAACATTGTATTACCACACCACCAAGGGTGGGCTGGGTGTGCCCTCACTCCATAAATATTATCTGGCGGCGCAGATTGCTCCGGTGCTACTGCTGCATGTAAAAGAGTCCCCTCCACTGTGGGTCCTAGAGGAAGCCAGGAGGATTGAACCAATGGATGTGGATGTGCTGCCATGGCTCCCTAAACGTATCAGGCCCGAAGGTATGTCCCCTGTCCTGGAATGCCTGTTGGGGAGGTGGGACAGCTGTAAGACAGGGGCGGGATTGATCTCTGGGCATATTCCACTGATGAGGCTTTTTAACAACCCCATGTTCCCCCCTGGCGTGACACATACCTCAGGTTTCAGCTGGTGGAAAGCTAATGGTCTGGAGGTAGTGCAGGATCTATGCACAGTTGGGGGCATGAGATCCTTTGAAGACCTGAGAGCAACTAAACAGATTCCACCGTCTGAGATTTTCAGGTATCTGCAGCTCTCTCACTTTGTTAAAGGCATATTGAAAGGGGGCTCCCAGCCGTTCAGGTGGACACGCCTGGAACAAATGTGTTATCAACAGCCATACGCTACAGGAGTGATTACGCATATCTATGGGGCCTTGGTCAATCAGGTGGACCCGCCTAAGCATGGGTATATGGCGAGGTGGGAGGCAGAACTTGAGATGACGATTGATGACGAGTCTTGGAGGAGAATCTGGAAATCAGTTCGCTCCACCTCACTTAATGTGTTGGCAACAGAGAATGCCTTCAAGCTGGTACTGAGAGGGTATTATACCCCCGCTAGGCTCCATAGGTGCTCTGCCTCTCACTCCCCCATGTGCTTTAGGGGCTGTGGGGAGGTGGGGGACTACCTCCATGTGTGGTGGGCATGCCCGAGGGTTAGGCAGCTCTGGCAGAGGGCATATACAGTTCTATCCCGAATGCTGGGGAAAACATGCACCCCTAACCCAATAGAAGTGTTATTATCTTTGAAGCAGAATGCCCTCTCTAAGGACGAGTGGCTCCTGACTAAACACCTCTTGGTGGCGGTCAGACTTACAATAGCTGCAAATTGGAAGGCCCCGAAATTACTGTGGAAGGAGGTAGAAGCCAGGATGTCTAACATAATGGTCAACGAACAGTAGACGGTGATAGCTAACCTGCAAAGGGGGAAGTATAACCTGGTCTGGGAGTCATGGCAGCAGTACTGTACCCAAAGAGGCCAGAAATAATTGATCAGAAGATTGACTTACTGGGGATAAAGCGGTGTAATTGTCCTTTGGCTCATATGAGTTGAGCAACTCCCCCCCTCCCCCTCCTTTCCCTTTCCCGCTCTTCCTTTACCTCTCCTTTCCCCTCCCTTAGTTCCCCTTGTCTGGCATCTCCCCCCTAATCCCCATGTGATCTGGTGTTTGTCTTGTGGGTCCATGCTCTAATATTCAGATAATGTTCTCTCATTTTTTTGCTCTTTTATTTTTTTTTCTCCCTTCGTTATAAGTGTTACAAAAATGGTAAAAACACTGATTCAGATATGTGACTATTATGCTGTTGATATCAACGATATGTAACGATATGTTATTGTATTAGTATGATGCTGTTCAACCTGAATCTTTCAATAAAGATATTGTGAAAGAAATACATTTGGCCAAAGACCCTGCTGATATTCCCTTATTCTGGTGTAGAACTAGAAATGGATATTTTCCCTTTTTAAATCGTCCTGGAACAATGTTTTTTTTTTTTTTTTTTGCTGTCAAGAATTGCCATAACGTGCTCTCCATGGGGGGAGCAATTCAGGGGATGCTAGTTAAAAATGTGGGTTTTGGTCCACTTTAAAGAGTACTGACACACCAGTGGTTTGAGCAAGTGGTTTTTAAGAGTACTGATACACCAGTGGCATGAGCAAGTGGTAATAAAGAAAACTAACACACCAGTGGTTTGAGCAAGTGGTATTAAAGTGTACTTTGGTCTAATTCTCGACCAATATCTTTGCTAAACACTGACACTGCAGTGGTATTAAAGGGTACTTACATGTCAGTCGTTTGAGCAAATGATATTAAAGAGTACTGGCAGACCAGTGGTTTGAGCAAGTGGTATTAAAGAGTACTGACATCCAAGTGGTTTGAACAATGGTATTAAAGAGTACTGACACACCAGTGGTTTGAGCAAGTGGTATTAAAGCGTACTGACACACCAGTGGTTTGAGCATGTGGTATTAAAGAGTACTGACATCCAAGTGGTTTGAACAATGGTATTAAAGAGTACTGACACACCAGTGGTTTGAGCAAGTGGTGTTAACCCTTTAAGTGCCAGCCTACCTGGAGTTTTTGTCACACTCTGTTGCCAGACCATTTTGCACTATTTTGCGCTCCCCATGTTCAAATGTGATTTTTGAAGGGATTTCCAGGGATTTCCCAGGAAAATGATATATTGTTTTTTTTAGCAGAGTCTGGGCTTTAACATGAAATGTCTTGTTTGTCATTTTTTAGGTGTATTCTCAATATTTTTGGGTGAAATATGTGCAAAAAAAAAAAAAAATTTTTACATATTGTATTTTTTTTTGTAATAAAAAATGTAAGTTTGTCAATGAAATCTTATTGCGTGTGAAATCCCAATTTCTCCCGGTTACAGCGATACCATATATGTATAGGTAGACACCCTTTCCTGCCCAGGAGACTCCCCCAAACTGAAACAGCGCTTTAGGGGATTTTCAGATAAAATACAACTGTGCTACGCAATATGCGCACCTTGCAGTTTTTCCAAAAAAACAACCCTTTACATTTGAAATACCCCCAACAAACTATATATTCTCTGGAAGTACACACCTCAGGCTTTCTAGGCGTACCAGGCTTGTTGATGTGGCCATAGTTTTCTGGAAGTAATCCCTCAATGGATTCTTTGGTTGCAAAGAGTTTCCCTAAAAAAAGTATAAAAAAGCAGAATCAAAGCCACATTTTCCTAAAAAAACTATATACAAACAAGAAAAAACAAGTTTAATCTGAAAACGCAACATCCCCCGAACAGAACAATACCCAACATGCATAGCTACTGTCAAGGGAAGAGTTGCCAAACACCCCAAAGTAAAGCATGTGCGTAACGGTAATTTTACTTGAAAATTTCAGCTCTGCAGACAAAGTGCGCACCTTGCGATTTTTCAACCAAAACAACCCTTGACATTTGGAATATCCCCAATAAACCATATATTCCCTGAAAGTACACATGTTAAGCTTTCTAAGGGTACCCAGCTTGTTCTAGTGGGCTCATCTTTCTGGAATTATTACCTCAAAGAATTCTTTGGTTGCGCAGGGTTTCCCTAAAAAATTTATAAAAAAGCTGAATAAAAAACACCTTTTCCTAAAATATAAATATGCAAACCAGAAAAAACAAGCTAAGTCTGAAAGCGCAAGGTCCCCCGAACAGAACAATACCCAACATGCATTGGTACTATTAACCGTTTTAATTGCCAGCCTACTTGAGATTTTGTCACCCTCTGTTGACAGGCCATTTTTCCCCATTTTGCGTCATGTTTTGCGCCATGTTTTGCGCCATTTTTGCTGGAACTTTCAGGAAAATTATATATATATTTTTTTGCAGCAGAGTTTAGGCTTTAACATGAAATGTCTTGTTTGTAAATTTTTTTTTTTTTTTTACAATATTATTAAGTAAAAAAAAAAATAAATAAATAAAATTTTTTAGAAAATTGACTCCTTTATTTTAAATAAAAAATGTATTTTATTAAGGAAAATCATATTGCATGTGAAAGCCCCATTTCTACCGATTAGAACGGTACCACATATTTATCGGTAGCGCCCTGTTCCTGCCCAGGAGACCCCTCTAACTGAAACAAGTATTTTATAACATTCACAAAAAAAATACAACTATCATCCACACTACAAAGGGTTAAATCGAGAAAAAAAATGACATAGGGTCCCCCCTCCCAGGGGAGGGAGACCCCATTTTTTTTTTTTTTTTTTTAAGGGTTAAAACCCTTAAAAATAAAAAAAAAATTGACTTGGGGTCCCCCCTTACCCAAAGTAACCAGCCCGGGACCAGCTATGGGGGCTTGTAGGCACAGAGTGGGGGGGGCAGCTTTTGTGGCCCCCCCACCCTGCAGCCTACAAGCCCACATAGCCTATGTGGGCCCGGGCTCTTCTGCCCCCCCTGGCCTTTGGGGAGGCAGGTAATGGGGGTGCCGGGGGTTAATGGCAAGCCACCCGCTAGCGCAGGTGGCTTGCCATCCCCCCAGCCTTGTGAACTGGTATAGGGGTCATGGACCCCTTACCAGTTCACAAGGGGTTAAAAGTAAATAATCACACAGACACAAGCAGAGAAAAAAATATTTTATAAATTTTTATTTTTTTTTTACACTGTACTCACCTCCCATCCATCCTGGAGCACTCTGTCCCTCGGCGATCACTGGCTTTTGCTCACCTGCTGGAAGCCTTTTATAGCTGCTGGATGACAGAACACAAAGGGTTAATCAAAAAAAAAAATGACATAGGGTCCCCCCTCCCAGGGGAGGGGGACCCCATTTTTTTTTTGATTTTTAAGGGTTAAAAACCCTTAAAAATCAAAAAAAAAATTGACGTGGGGTCCCCCTTACCCAAAGTAACCAGCCCGGGACCAGCTATGGGGGCTTGTAGGCACAGAGTGGGGGGGCCAGCTTTTGTGGCCCCCCCACCCTGCAGCCTACGAGCCCACATAGCCCATGTGGGCCCGGGCTCTTCTGCCCCCCCCTGGCCTTTGGGGAGGCAGGTAATGGGGGTGTCAGGGGTTAATGGCAAGCCACCCGCTAGCGCTGGTGGCTTGCCATCCCCCCAGCCTTGTGAACTGGTATAGGGGTCATGGACCCCTTACCAGTTCACAAGGGGTTAAAAGTAAATAATCACACTGACACAGAGAAAAAAAATCTTTATTTTTCTTTTTTTACACTGTACTCACCTCCGATCCGACGTCTGTCACTGACAGATGCCGGTGGTGATCGGCGCAGAGCGGGTGACAGACGAGGGGGCTCCGATCGGAGCCTCCTCACCTGACAACCGCCCTGCTCCGATCACCACCGGCATCTGACAGATGCTGGAGCTCGGAGGGGGTATAGGAGGAGCGGGGTGACGTCATCCCGCTCCTCCCACAATGGGCGGGGCTAGGAGGCGGCGGCCATCGCCGCCATTACTAGAGGTGAGGACCCGGAAGAGGGTCCTCACCTGAAGACTGCGCAGCCCAGGGGGGGAATCGGACCCCCCCTAGTGAAGAGGAGACCCGACAGAAGGCTCGGGCGCAGAGGTGAGTAAATGACAGTTTGTTTTTTTTGTTTTTTTTACAGCGCCGATGTCAGCGCTGGAAACGGGGGGGGGGGGCTGGTTTCGGGCCCCCTCCTGAAGACGGAGGACGACGGGGGGGTGATCGGATGCCCCCCGCAGGAAGAGGGGACCCCAAGCTTCACAGGGATACCGAAGGTAAGTGGTTTTTTTTTTCTATTTTTTAACTGTTTGGGGGAAATGCCAGGCACGTAGTTTCTACGTGCTTGGCACTTAACGGTAGGAGAAGCAACCACGTAGAAACTACGTGCTTGGCATTTAAAGGGTTAAAGAGTACTGACACACCAGTGGTTTGAGCAAGTGGTATTAAAGTGTACTGACACACCAGTGGTTTGAGCAAGTGCAGTGCGCAGTGGCTGTGATCAGCCATGCATAATCCGCCTTTTAAACAGTGAGGTCACTAGGATTGGACCACACACTTTGGTCTAATTTTCGACAAATATCTTTGCTAAACACTGACACTGCAGTGGTATCATTATACTGACACTGAGATGCTGTTACAGAGTACTGACACTGCTGCAGTAATATAAGAGTAATGAAACTGAGATGCTATTACAGAGTACTGACACTGCTGCAGTACTGTCAGAGTACTGACACTGAGATTGCTTGCTTGAGGGGTTCTTAAGGGACTGCATACAGGATTATGTGACTATGCATAATATTATAAGTGACAACCAGCATGGTCTCACTAAGTGCAGAAGCTACCAGACTAACCTAATGAAGAATAAATAGAAGCAATTAACACTGTCCCTCATACATGCTTATTGTGTAAATTGGGGTCTTTGGGGTTAGAAAATACAGACAGTAACTGGATTGAAAACTAGCTGAAGGAAGGAATGTGCAGATAGTTGTGGTTAAAGACGCCTAATCTGAATGGTCCCAGGTTGCATGTGGTGTAAAGAGTTTAGCCCAGCCTGTTCACCCCATCCATTGTAGTGAATAGGGAAAGCTAAGCTTGGCTTAGTTAGTACTTTGATAAGAGACCGTATTTTAGGCAAGGCAAACCTAGGAACGTGCCTAGGGTGCTTAGCTGACGTTGGGGTGTATTGTTTTATATTTATTTTATTTTTATTTTTTTCATTGGTAATTCAGTGTCTGGCCGCTCCTCGAAGCACTAGCCCAGCTTCTCCACATACCTCAGTACCCTGATATAAGCGGCCTGGGCTCCAGCCACTGCAGATGTCACTGAGAGTGTTGTCGGGTGAAGGCGCTGGAGTTGCTGACAGGGGGCCCCTCGATACATCAGCTGTGTGAGCCTCAGCGAGGGTGAGATGATGGTGGCTCAGGGGTTAAACTCTCTCCAGCCGTCTGCTGGAGTGACACTGGAGATGATTCATTCACACTTCCTGTGTGTATGAATGGAAGCCGTCCCAGCGCTCCATACCAACACAGGGGCAGCATGTGTGGAAGCAGTGTGGAAGCAGCATGGAAGGGACCTGGGATGTGAGATGGCTTGAAAGCTCCATATCACAGCAGGGAGGTAAGATGCCCCCCTCATCATTGTCAATAGAGAGACGAAGCTCACTGGGCTCTATGAACACGCACACAGGTGCTGGATTTAGAGTGGAGACTGTGCTGTGTGGGACCCTGTGAGCAGACTGTGATGGGGCTGTTGTATGTTTGTGTGGTGTCTGAACAACAGGCCCCAGCAATAAAAGACACCTAGATCATACTTGGCACAGGGGACTCCCAGCAAAGGGCATGCTGGGACAACCCACTAACCCCCTTACAAACCCACGACAAACCACAGTAACCCTTTTAAAAAAAAGCCAGAGGCACATACTGTGCACTGCAGCCTGGAGCAAATAAAGGAAGTCTGGTGAACTACATGGCCCAGCAAATTAAGCACAAGGGGCAGAGCTCTGATACCCCATATACACAATCTAATCTAAAAGTTTTGTAACCTAAAATTCTCAGCGTGTCCCCTGTATTTTCCACAAAAGCCACTGTAATCTTTTTGCAAGTTTTCCTGAACTAGTCCAAGCAACTCTGACAAAAGTCAAAAGACCACTGTGCCCAGCACACCACTTACAACTTCCATGAAAGAAACTTTCATGGAGGGGCTCAGGCATTTTGGTGAATTACAGTGCCTAACATGCCCTGGGATGGGTAGTCTTCTGCACTCAGCATGCCCCTTGTAACTTCTATGAGGGCTACTGTAACCTTGTCTGTTTGGTGAATGGAGTACCAGCAAATTGCGTAAAAGTTATGATTGACATGCTGTTCACTGCAGAGCCACCAATTAAAAAAATCCTTTCCATTCCAGTACCTCTCTCTTGCAGTGTCAGACTGGGATGCCAGGGGCCCACCAGTAGAACATACTCTGGGGGCCCACCCAACAGTTAGATAGAAGTATTCCTGGCTTATATTCAGGGCCCATGTCTCTGTGTGGGCACTTGGGATGCCATAATAAGCGTTACATAGTTCAGGTTTTTAGTGATGAAATCCCACAAAGGGGCCCACCAGTTTTTTTTGCTAGTAACCCTGTGAGCCAGTCCAAGCCTGGTCTCATAATCCAACCTATGACTAGTGGCAGCACTAACCACAATATCTGTCTAAAGCATTGCATGATGGAAAAAAGCATCAGAAGAATTGCATTCAACAAGCTTTTATTCCCATACAGTATGGTTCAGCAGAAAAGCCATTGGAGTTGAGCAGGTCTCCCATGTAAAAGCAAAATGTTATGTTCAAAACCTGTCGCCCCTGATTCTCACTTTAATAAACAAAATCTGCTTAGGTGGATTGGAGGGGGGGGGGGTATTATAAGTATTCTTCTTGATGTCTCACATACCGCCCTATAAGACGCACTTTCCCCCCAAAAGTGTGTGTGTAAACTCACATGTTACAGGCGCTCCCACGTTGCTGACTGCCACACTGCAGAAGGCCAGAAGAAGATGGAGAAGTTCTGTTGATGTCTTTTTCAGAAGCGACAGCAGCGGGAGGGACGGAGGCAGCTCCCGCTGCTCCTCCATCTTTTTCTGGCCTCCAGCTGCTGCCGCTGCCTTTTCCGGCCGGGGCCCACATGAGCACCTGGGTCTATGCAGCAGGTGGGCATGGCCTGCACCGAGTCAGCGCAGGCCACACCCACCCTCTTCATGGACCCAGGTATTCGCACGTGCCCCGGCCTGAAGAGGCAGCAGCTGGGGGGCAGAAGATGGAGCGGCGGGCCCAGTCCCTGTCCCCGCCGCTGCCTCTTACTGGCTGGGCCACGCAGACACCCGAATCCATAGAGCAGGTGGGTGTGGCCTGCACTGACGTGGTGCAGGCCCCGCCCACCCGATTCACGGAGCCATACGCTTGTGTGTGCCCGGCTCTAAGAAGCAGCAGCAGGGGCGCTCCTCCATGTGAGTTGATTTTTTTGTTGTGACTTTGTGAAGTGAAGTTGTGACTTCTTCTGCTGCCTATTGTGAATGGCATGGGGGTGCCACACTGCTTATATGGGGAATGGGGGTGCCACACTGCTTATATGGGGAATGGGAGGGGGGTGCCACACTGCTTATATGGGGAATGGGGGGGTGCCACACTGCTTATATGGGGAATGGGAGGGGGGTGCCACACTGCTTATATGGGGAATGGGGGGGTGCCACACTGCTTATATGGGGAATGGGAGGGGGGTGCCACACTGCTTATATGGGGGATGGGAGGGGGGTGCCACACTGCTTATATGGGGAATGGGGGGTGCCACACTGCTTATATGGGGAATGGGAGGGGTGTGCCACACTGCTTATATGCGGAATGGAGGGGGGAATGCCACACTGCTTATATGGGGAATGGGAGGGGGGTGCCACACTGCTTATATGGGGAATGGGGGGGTGCCACACTGCTTATATGGGGAATGGGGGTGCCACACTGCTTATATGGGGAATGGGGGTGCCACACTGCTTATATGGGGAATGGGAGGGGTGTGCCACACTGCTTATATGCGGAATGGAGGGGGGAATGCCACACTGCCTATGGGAATGGGAGGGGAGGTGCCACACTGCCTATAGGAATGGGAGAGGGGAATTCCACAGTGCCTATAGGAATGGGAGAGGGGAATGCCACAGTGCCTATAGGAATGGGAGGGGGGTGCCACACTGCTTATATAGGGAATGCCACACTGCTTATATGGGGAAGGGGAATGGCACACTGCCTATGGGAATGGGAGGGGGGAATGCCACACTGCCTAAGGGAATGGGACGGGGGAATGCCACACTGCCTATGAGGATTGGGGGGGAAATGCCACACTGTCTATGGGAATGGGAGGGAGAATGCCACACTGCCTATGGGAATGGGAGGGGGAATGCCACACTGCATATGGAAATGGGAGGGGGGAATGCCACACTGCCTAAGGGAATGGGACGGGGGAATGCCACACTGCCTATGGGGATGGGGGGAAAATGCCACACTGTCTATGGGAATGGGAGGGAGACTGCCACACTGCATATGGGAATGGGAGGGGGGATGCCACACTGCCTATGGGAATGGGAGGGGGGATGCCACACTGCCTATGGGAATGGGAGGGGGAATGCCACACTGCCTATGGGAATGGGAGGGGGAATGCCACACTGCCTATGGGAATGGGAGGGGGGATGCCACACTGCCTATGGGAATGGGAGGGGGGATGCCACACTGCCTATGGGAATGGGAAGAGGGAATACTTCACTGCCTATGGGAATGGAAGGGGTGATGCCACACTGCCTATGGGAATAGGAGGGGGATGCCACACTGCCTATGGGAAGGGGGAATGCAGCACTGCCTATTGGGATGGGATGGGGGTATGCCACTCTGCCTGTTATTGGAGGATTCTGCACCTATATGGTTCAGAATATTATTTTTCTTATTTTCCTCCCCCAAATCCTAGGTGCATCTTATGGGCAGGTGCGTCTTTTAGGTGGGAAATATGGTACATTTTTTTTTTTATTTGACATTTTTTTAGATAGTGCTCCTTTAACAATATTAAGCCTCTAACTGTTTTTCTGACAATAACAAATCTTACAAGCTCATAGTATGTCCCTGTGTTTTTCTTTACAATTAAATATAACGGGTCTAATTTTATGATGCAGCAGAAGGGAAAGCTGTGATTTACAAAGTGTAACAACCCGTAGCAATAATAATCAGACTTTAGTTTACACTTGTTGGATCAGTGCAGGATGATTAGCTAGCTGTTCTACATTGCTATGCTGCCATTATTACTGAATCTTTGCATAAAGAAATAATAACTGAGAACAATCTAGTCCTAAGATGAACTTTATGTGTAGAACTTTAAAACTTATACTGAACCATTGTTTAAAAAGTAATACAATGAATCTCCTGTGGTTAGAAGCAGGGCACTATGTTCCACATGCCTTGACAAATAACATTTTTTCAAAGGCTATTAGAAAAAGGAAATGTTTTCAGCGCTTGCTAATGAGCAGATCCTTGGTATCCCATGTGTATTGTATATATATATAAATATATATTTTAGTCAAGTATTTATCCCATGACAATAAAAGAATTCTTTACCAAAGTACAGCTTAAAAAGCACTTCATCCTCTCAAATATTGGTAATGGAAAAATAAGTTGAGCTTTTGAGTGCCATTTCAAGAGGTACATTGATATATTTCTGAATATATGCCTAAAAATATTACATAGCATGAATACAGTATTCAAAAAAAGGAATCTGTATGACAATTCTATTGCACTTTGACGAAGCCTATCTTTCAAATCTTTGCTATGGAGTAGTGGCAGTGGCACTAGATAATAGATGCACAAAGTCCTGTGTTCAAACCTACTTAAAAGTCTCAAACTGTAAGGAGGAGGAGATTCCTCACTTGTGTAGCACACTGGATGGGTGTAGCCACCATCAGAAAAATCTGAGCCCCATACAACCTACATTTTGGATCCCCTTCCTTATACCTACAATTAAAACAGACTTAAAGTGACTGAGTGAGTGATTTTAGTACTCACCATAAAGGTTTTTTTTCTGAGCATGTTAGGGAAGGTATTCTGGAGAGGCTAATTCTCCTCTTTCAGGACATCTACGGAGAAAAATATAATCTTCCTATGGACATAACTACAGTATATTATTGCTTAACAACAAACCACATCTATACTAAGAAATAACGTCTTTTGTAAATGAAAAGGAATAGACAGACACATCTTTTTATGTTCAAATGTTATTAAAAATAGATATGTAAGGAAGGTTGCCTACTGTGATACTCTATTCTAATGGAAACCAAGGTCACAAGAAAGGTCAGCTTTTGAGACAAGCTCAAAAGTAAAAACAGAATCCAGTGTTTCAAAGGTAGTGTGTTGCCAACCAACATAACTAATATCAGATTCCGAAACCAGATGGATTCCAAAAGGGAGAGGATATATGCATTGCTCTGTGAAATCATGTCTTAACAGAATAGTCTGCAACAAGTGTAGAATTTTATAGTAAGACAGTAATATCAGATGTAAGTATTCAAACAATTATGAGTGACATACAGATGCAGCTTTCTTTAAAACTAAACTTGTAACAATGGTGCATTGTGCTATCTTGAAATATTAAATGCTTTTAAATGGTTTCTTTGTGAAATATCACAATGGGCTGATCTGGGATGTGTCGGTTAAGGATTGCTACATCTGTACCATCTCATAATGTAAATTCCCAGGACTTGAATATCTCTTACTCTCTTACTGCCTAAATTCTTGACTGTGAATAGATAAATGTTGGCTGCTGAGCAACTCATTAACCCACTTCACCTACAGTTGCAGCTGCAGGAAGCTGTTGTGACTTACCTCTGCCCGACCCTCTTCTGTCAGCGGCGGTGGAGTGGCGGCCGGAGAAGACTTTGAATCTGGCCCCAGCCGGGGCTACAAAAAGATAGCCGCTGGCTCCCATGAGTGTGGACACTCTTAGTGCTGGCACTAGGAGTGTCCACACTCATGGGAGCCAGCGGCCAGCTTTTGTAGCCCCGGCTGGAGTAAGATTCAAAGGCTGCTGCCTCTGCCGCCACTGACAGTGGATCACGGGCAAGTAAGGACAATGATCCAACCAGGAGGCGGGGCCAGACACATGCATTTATAGAAAAGACAGAGGAGATAATCAAACCCAGCTGAGGAAGAGTAGGGAGGCTTAGGACCCATGCGCGAAACACATAGATACAGCAGACACACAATAGCAAGTGGGTTAGCAGGTAGTGCACAATATCAGTTCCATAGGTGATGCTCCAAATGAGACGGAGAAACAGCCATGCCATTGCTCTACATTGAACAAGTACCGTGCTACTGATTTTATCAGGAATTATCCCCATATGAGGGAAAAAAACAATGATCTGCGAGATTCCTTACATAAAAAAATCTCATACCATGCTATAAAATAAAAAAACAAAAAAAAATTAAGAAAAATGAAAAAACTGCCACAATAACCTCCAGGAGTATATGTTTCATGAACCATTTGACTGGCAAGGGCTAGTCAAAAAAGGTTACTGTGTACAAAAATAAACCAATTAAAAATCGAATCAAAAAGCTACACGAAAAATAAAATGCAAGTGCAACTGATAACATTAAAAAATCTCCAACATACATATAAAGTGCCAATACTGTGAACCTAAACCACAATAGAAGTGCACAACTAACAATGAATAATTAACAATTCCACATATGACTGATACGCCAACTATAGAGCTGGAGGTGCTGTACAAATACACACAGATTAATACCAATGCATCAAAAATAATACCACCAAATAAAGTGGGGGGTCTCAGCAGCCAGGGCAGCAATCCAGAAGCACGCACGTGGCTGTGGCTAACACACCACTTCCAAGGGTGAGGACACTTCTACTGTGGTTTAGGTTCGCAGTATTGGCACTTGTTTGTTGAAAATGTTTTAATGTTATCAATTGCACTTGCACTTTTCTTATAGGTTTTTTTATGTGAAAGCTAATTACAATGCACACAGGGCATGGTTGAGCACATATTGCTACGAGCATCTTGCTGGGGATGCTTGTCTTTTTCCCATAGAAATTACATAAAGTGTTATAGGGCAAAAGAGAGAGCTCACCCAGAACGTGTATACAGCTTGCTTAATATACTTTAAAGTATGGAGGACTAATGCAAGACAGATGTACACAAATACATAAGAATATCCTCATATTTACTTTGCAAATCCAGTGCAATGAAGTAACATTCATGTTCATACCAATATGCCTGAATTGTATATTAATATGCAATCTAATATTCCTAATAGGAAACCACCAATGCAAAAAGAATAAAAACAATATTGTAGATTGTAAAACATGTTTGGGAGACAGGTGACACGGCTAGGCAGAGCTCATGTGTGCTGTAAGAAGAATCTGCTGTGTGTAAATGAGTCAGCTGGGTCTGAGGTATAGCGATCGAACATCTTCAGCCATGAGAGTCAGGACTGCACTACTGGACAACAAAGCATTCTTATTGCTCCATTACGAAAACTAATGCTATGTCTAATGCTAATTCTATGGGTTCTTTACCTCATAAATTTGCGAAATTTGCAAATCTGTTGTATGTAAATGAGTCAGCTGAGTCTGAGGTATAGCCATCAAACATCTTCAGCCCTGAGAGTCAGGACTGCACTACTGGACAATGAAACATTCTTAATGCTCCATTATTAAAAGTAATGCCATGCTATGGTTAATTTACCTCATAAATTTGCGAAAAAGGTTCTTTAAAGGATAATTCCACTTTGACTGTATTTTTTCCAGTTTCCATTATTTTGTTCTATTTGTTTGCAATTTGTTTCTATTTGTGTTATAAAAGAAAACTATTTTTCCTAGCGACAATGTGTTTACCTTAGCAATGTACATCAACTGGTGCATTAGATGCACAGCTCAGAGACTTCATCATTCTAGCTTGCTTATTGTCTAATTGGCCAAGTCCTAGGTTTAACCCATTCTGTTGTAATTCAATTGTTTCAGCTAGCGAGGATCACAATCCTGTATTCCAATAGCTAAAGGGCTACTTTAACTGCTGTATGATGCCAAAGCTGCTAACATGCTCAACTGTTACGGTGAAAGAATTCTGGGATATGTGGTTAGCACTTTTTACTCAAGGCCAGATAAAACACTGTTGGAAAAAGCATGCTGATAAATCACAGGTATGGGTGCACAAGGCAGACCCCCAAAAACCTGACAAAAAGGGACTTTCCTTTAAGATAATGGCATGTTAAATATATATATATATATATATATATATATATATATATATATATATACATAAATAAATATATAGTGGAGAGTGAGGCTGGGAGGGATAATGGCGTCAAAGTGTGGAAGAATGGAGCAGGAAGGGGAGTATGTGTGGAGTGAATGGATGAAAAAACATTTTAGGGTGCTCATACCTTACTCCCCAACTTCATGGAGAATGAAACCCCTGACAGGGGTAAGAGTTGTTTATAACTTATAGCATTAGTTATACTAGTGTATATTTAGTGGACCTTTGGAGGGGGGTGTTGTTCATTACTGCAAGCATTATAAACTTCATTGTCCAGGGCTTGCTGAAAGGTCGAAAGACCAGCCTCTGTGCAAGACTACCGGTTTTAGTTAAATTAATTCCAGAGGCTTTCCATTCAATAACCACTGTCCACCACATTGTTGCCAGAATATGTAGAGTTAAGCGTTTCAGTGGCTTTCTAATTCTATTTGGTGAGAAGTGTAGTAGTGTAGTTTACAATGATTCCTATTTTGAGATGATTGTGTCTAATAAGTCTAAATATATATAGGAAAAGAGGATCTTCCTTCTTGAGCTTTGTTTACAGCAGGTCTCTTCAAAGAAAAAGTCATCAGTAGGCTCCTTAGTCATAGAGGCTATATATCTAAAGAGCAGTTCTAAAAGGATATACTGTATCTAAAGAGGGCTATACGTAGGAAAGAATGCACTTTAACAACTGAAAACTTACTGTAGCTGCCATCTACTATGTAGGTATGGCCATGGTCTCTCCACCACTCTAATGCTAATATTTGAAGACCTACGATAGGCATTACAGCTGCCATCTAAACTTTATCTGATTTGCTACATAAATATAACTCTTTCCATGTGATGAAAAGTGTGTGCATTTTTGTGTGTTTCGTTTATTTTAAATGTTTTTGCATTTTCTTTAGTGCTAACAACATAAGCCTACCACCCAGGTGATAATAACAATGTGGAGGCTGATTCACTACTAGCGCCACGTATTGTCAGATGAGTGTCTGTATAGCTGCAATTAGAGCGATCGCTAGTAGACGCTGTAAATGGGTATTGAGTGCTGTAAGCTAGCGTTGTGGTCGCTGTAGTAACCTGGCCTGCATTGATGAATATGATGCGTGTTGGGCGCTCTAACAACAGTATAATGCTGCAGCGACCGAGCGACAGCTCAGTGCGTCCAGCACTCTGCACTCAACACCATATTTAAGAAAAAACTCCACACACAGTGTCGGCGCTCTAAAGCTGGGCGCTGTAGCATAAAGCACCAGACGCTGTGTGATTAAAGTCTGATTTTGAACACATATCCACTTGTAACAAAACGAAAACACATGGAATGACATTGTTTTAACTCTGTGACATTAATACTTTTGTGCCAGACCTGTAAATAGAATTCTGCATAAAAATATAAAAAGTAAAAAAAAAAAGTGTTTGTTTGCAGGCCAGGAGAGGTCACACAATGATTAAAATAATTTTTATTGCCAAATACACGATTTAAACACAAACAAATGAAAGCCCATTCAAATGTATGGGAGAGCGACACTGAGCGAAAGTTAATCTCTTGAACCTGGAGCGCCGGCGCTATACACTGTTTTCTTAAATGTGGCTTTGCGTACAGTGGCTGCCGTTCACCAGACGCTGCCTGCCGCTACGAGGCACCACCTGGCACTAGCCATTCTTAAATATAAATATTACTGTACAGCTTTGGCAGTGTGAATATTCAATCTGAGTCACTTTTAGATATGTTCCCTAGACCCAAAAGTGGCAATTTAAAATGTTTTCGCGATACCACAGAGTATTTGCCACACACAACTCCATGCCACCGGCATTTGCAGAATAAATTTGCATTTACGAATCTGAAATAAAATGTGTAATATAGAGATGTGTAAAATTAAAATAAAAAATCAACTGCCAAAGTGTATGTATAATTATGATAATATATTCTAAATAAAGCTAACAGCACATTTTGAATATAAAATACACAACATGATTACCATGTACGATTATGCATTGCTGGTAAGTGTTTATAATGTAATTTGTTACATTTAGATAAGCATATATTTAATAATAGAGAGAAACACATCCAAAATACAAAACTGATTTCAACGGGGAAGCTGATTCATCATTAGCGGCAGGTAGCGGCAGGTAGCGACAGATGCGCGTCTGTAGCAGGCATTTTCAGAGCGTCTGTAGCAGGCATTTTCAGAGCGCCCGCTAGTAGTCGCAGTGCTCGGCCGTGAGTCGCTACTTTATAGCGACTCAGTCGCTGTTCAGCAATGGTGAATACATTGTGAGGAGTCGCTATTTGACCAGTACAGCGCTGTATGGGAGCGCATGTTAGCGACTGCTCATAGCGACCGACTCACACCATATTCAGCAAAAAAACAGCTTCACAAATCTCTGGCACTGAAAAATGCTTGTTTGAAGCCCAGGGCGCAGGAGGCTGTTTGTTTAAAGTCTGTTTTCAAGCATCTATCAACTAGTAACAAAGCGAAAACATATGGAATTACATTGTAACAACATTGTAACATGAACACTTTAATGCCAGACCTGTAATGTCATTTCTGAGGAAATATATAAAAAATGAAAAAATTATGAAAAAAACTGCTATTTCAATGCCAGAAGAGGTCACAGAATTATTTGTGATTTTTTTGAAAAAAAAAATCCCGTTTAAAGAGAAGAAAAGGATCGTCCATTGAAATGTATGGGAGAGCGTCAGGTAGCGAGAGGTCATACCTGGCGCTGTGCAAGGCTGAACGCTGGCGCGCGAGGCTGTGAAAATTATGAATCAGACGCTACATGGCGCTATCCCAGTCGCTAAACAGATTCTGCTTGATAAATGTGAAATTGTGTGCCGTGTCCGGCGTTCACCAGTCGCTACCTGTCGCTACCTGTCATTAACCAGCCACTACCTGACGCTATCCCTTCTTAAATAAGGGCCATAGACACACCTAACAGATCATCATATGGCTTTTAATTGTAGTCTAGGGCAGTTTCTAGAATAAATGCTTCTTAGGACAAGGTTAAAAATTTCGCCTCCCCAAACAGTATTTCAGGCAAGAGGGACAGTATTGAGAGCTGTTATGAAATCACTGAGCGCACTTGCCAGTGTCGCCCTCACATGGAATCGCCCACCAAGGAAAAATGGTAACAAATGGTTACTCACCTTTTTTCCCCCATAGCTGACCTGTCCAACTCCCACAATCAGCAACTCACCTAATCACTGGATCATGATTGAGTAAGTTGCTGATCGCGGTGGGGGACAAAAAGTGAGTATATTTCATTCCCCATCACTTTACATTCCCTGATAAACCAAACTTGCTTCTTGATTTTTTTAGGGTTCCCAAAAGGAATTTACTTCTGAAGGGCCCCTTAGATTGAAACACACATGTATTAGTCTTCATCTGCTGCTGCAGAGGCCCTTCAAAGGCGGCAGAGTTTACTGGGAGTTATTGGAAAATATAAAGCAGGCTGGGTGAAAACTGATTGAAAGATGCAGCCAGCATGGTGAGAGCAGAAATCAGGTTAATCTAATCTACACATGCTCAACCTGCAGCCCGGGAGCACATGTGGCCCTTGACCTGCTGTGGGGAAAGTGGGAGGAGTAAATAGAATTAGTAAAATAGGGGCTTACAGTAAGGATGGGTGATTGCACAGAGAGTGATATAGGATAGGCATACTGGCAAATAGAGGTGACAGCTTGTGGAATGTGGTGACATTGATTGAACACCACCACCCCTAGTTTGACAAAATAATGTTTCTATATTAATTGTACGATTAGCACTGGATGTTTCTATATTAATTGTACGATTAGCACTGGTGGTAGTATAGATGGGTTGAGCATTGAGAACATGGTTAGGATGTGGGTCTGATGGGGAGGGCTATAAATATAAGACCCATATATTCAGAGAGGTAAGCCAATCAGCATGTGTACTGCTAGCATGTGGGGACATATGAATGTAGAGGTGTGGTGGAAGGACATACGAGTGGGGTTTGTGCAGACAAAGGGCATGCTGTTTGATCTTCAGTATGCTTTTTCAAATAAAAAAATACCTACCTAGTCATTGTGGCCTGCGACCTGGTTCAAAATCATTTAGGAGGCCTGATTTAACCTCTGCCTGAAATGTCCCTTTTAGTGATTGATGCATCTGTACTTACAGATGTTGCAAAAGAGTGTTTTTTCTCTCACACTAAAAATTCTTTGTTTTTTAATACAGAGCTTTAACATTCTATATAGATGTCATACTAGAGTTTAAAATTCATTGTTTGGATTATTTGGCTGAATGGGACCCTTTTAAACTAGCTGTCAGGTCCCGGAGACACCCACCTTCCAATAAACCAGCAACCCCCAATCTCCGCTGCTTTCTTCACCTATAGTAAGCCCCCGTTTGCCGGGACGCTAGACACGCCTCACCGGACACGGTTGCCCCCAGGTCTTATTAGCACAAAGGATGCTGATTTATGCAGGGGAAGGTAGATGAAACCAAAGACAAGACGGAGTAGCGAAAACGGACAGGGGTCATACACGGGTGGTCAATCCGAGGTGGCACGGTACAGAAGGGTTAGACGGAAGAATGGTCAGGGGTAAGCCAAGGGTCACAACGGGAGGTCAGAAGTTCGCGGTACAAAAGGAGCAGGCAGAATCGTAGTCAAAGGGCAAGCAAGGTCGGTCCAGGCGGCAATCAGGGATGGTCAAAAACGAGGCAAAATCACAATGAGAAGAGCAATCCAAATCGCACCCAGTAGCACGCTATAACGGGCAAGGACTGACCGCAGGGTGAAAACCTTTAAATGATGGGGGCTAACAGGATTGGCTGGAAGGTGAATGTGGTGATTGGGTGTTTCAGGAACTTTGGGCTGATTGCCCAGTGAAATCAGGGGGCGTGCCCAGTACTTTGGGCTGATGAATACAAAGGGAGAGGGCTCATTGGCCCATGCAAGCAAAAGGGCTCATTGGCCCATGTAGTTCACCTCCGGCGGGCGCGCTGTGTGTAGCGCCGCCGGAGGGCATAGGAATGTGACAAGCGCGCACGTGCGCGCGTACGGGGCCACGCGCCGGGAGCGCGCCGCACAGAGAGCGGCGCGCCCGCTCCCGGCGCGGCTAGGACGGAAGCCGCCTGAGCGGCTGCTCGTGACAGCCGAGCGGCGGGCGGGCAGGAGCGACGCCGGCCCGCCGCCGGCTGCGACGGATCGGAGACAGCGGGGGAACGAGGATCAGGTGAGGGGATCGTGACACTAGCACAATGTTCCCCAAATATCTATTGGTCTTCCCATGTAATATGAGAGTATAACACAAACTTCTCTTCATAGATGTTAGTATGATCATTCTCTTCATAGATGTTAGTATGATCATAAAAATACTGCATCTGAAAAGAGGTTGATATAGCACTATTATATATGTATATTTTCACAGTTGTAAATTAGAAAAAAAAATGTCAGAAAGTTGCAAATGTTTCATGTGTACCTGTAAAAAGCAAATACCAAAAGTGCACTTCTGCACAAAAAAATGTTGTTTGTAGAATTACGACTATTGTTGAAACAATCCTAAGCTATCATATTTTGAAGAAACATTAGGCCTGATTCAGAGCCTCCTCAAAACCGTGTCGTATATGGGCCGTTTTTTGCATAATACAATTTTTTCACGTATGCGTGTAAGCTTACGCATGATTCAGAGCCTCCATCGGAAGCCTTCTGTTTACTGTTTGTAGCTGCGTACGCCAACAAGGATGTCATTTTCTGCCTCTCGTTGCGTCCTCGACAGGTCAAGGCTATCGTATATGTTACCCCATAAACCTCGTATTTTAGTGTTTTTCAGCATTTTTGAACGTAGTTTACCACAAAGATTTTCTGTGTCCTGTTTTGCCGGATTCGGCATGCATCTTCCTTCCAATATTCAGCCAAATGGCAATTTCTTGGAAATCTGCATGCATGTGCAGCTATTAACCTCATTCATGTCCCTGTCTCAACTATTCTCTCACTCACTTCTGCTTCCATACTTACCTTAACTCGCTCGCGGTTCCATTTTAGATGTTCTCCCGTCCTTCATGCTTACCTTAACTCACTCGCGGTTCCACTTTAGATGTTCTCCCGTCCTTCATGCTAATCTTTAGATGTTACAAGTGATATTTAAATGTAACAACTTCTGATGGAATCCTCTATAGAAATGTAACAACAGTGCCCAGAGCTCTTTGAATGAATGTATCTCATTTCTACGATGTTGATTCAGCTGTGGAAATGAGATACATCAATATGTAAATAATGATTACAGTGTGAAGATATCCTGTTACATTCTGTGGTTACCTGCTTTGATTAAGGATACATGACTGTTTTCTCTTTAAAGACTGTGCTCTACTGATGTAAAACACAGCCTAGCCGTTTAATCAAATATGTCTCCGCTTTTTAATATACATCAGTTTAATTCTTGTTAAGTGTTTAATAAAATAAATATTGAATGTATATTGAAGGTATATTTTTGATAAATTAATTAATTAATACAGGGGCCATTATATATAAACTCCATTCAGCCATGCGCTTTATGATTGTAAAAAATTGGGATTACTAATCCCATACAAGAATGTGGACCCTATGGAGTTAATTGGGTGATCCTGGGTGTTTCGCCCAGAGTATGAAAATTATCCTGATTGACCACAGGCTATCCAGAGAGCGCATGACTGATGGGAGTGTCCCCCCTACAGAGCTAGATAAAAAGGTTTTTACTCAGTTTTGCCATTAGATGTCATGATTAAGGACCTATTGTCCAAAACGCGTTGGCGTTAGGGCCCATCTTGCACATATCGATTATTTTGTTACTTGTTGGATTACTGATTTTAATGGAAGACAATTAAAGCACAAGATTTTACGACATTTTGGGCTGGCTCAACATTTTTTACGTCCTTCATGCTTACCTTAACTCACTTGCGGTTCCACTTTACATGTTCTCTCATCCTTCATGCTTACCTTAACTCACTTGCGGTTCCACTTTACATGTTCTCCCGTCCTTCATGCTTACCTCAACTCACTCGCGGTTCCTGTTTTTAAGTTCTCCCGTCCTTCATGCTTACCTAATATTCTTCATTCTGTTATTATTTTTTTGATCCATATTGATATTTTCTGCTGTAAATGATGTTTTAAGGGTTGAAAAATCTTTTGTTTAACATAAAATAAATACGAAACATGGGTCAATTTAAGAACATTTATTTTGTAAAAAATAATTTATCTTAATTATCTTAATTTGTTTAAGTTTAATTTTTATATATTCAAATTCTGGAATTTTTTTTTTTTGAATAAAAAATGTAAAAATGTATAAAATTTTAACAATAACAAATACAAACAAATGCGGCAGGCCCCAGGAATTTAGTCTTCACTGGTCCCCATTGAAGCAGCCAGCTCCTGGATGTTGCCCACCAGCCGATACACAGTCGCGGTCAGCTTCTGCAGTCTCTCCTGTAGGGTTCCTGTGTAAAGGAAGCAATAATTTCTATGCAAATACATGTTTGCTAGCTGTGGAATGAAATATTATTAAGGTTCCAGCAAAGGCATGAGGCCATAGTTCATTATGCAAATTTATTAGGCTAGGGTAGAGGCCATAGTTCATTAGGCTAAGGGATTATGAAAGGCATGAGGCCATAGGTCATTATGCTAAGGGATTAGGTAATTAAATAAGTAGTTTGAAAACTTACCAGGCTGGTGGGCGACCTCTGCTTGGGGGACCAGCATTCCCTCTGGGACCTGCCACTGACCCAGATCTGAGGCTGGAGATGAAGGAAAAATATGTTTACTTAATGTCAGATTATGTCAAGGCAACATTGGTTTCATAATGTCAGTGTGACAACACCCACCTTCGCCATGCACCTCAGGGGCGTAATCTGGTGGCCTCTCCAAAGGAAGCTCTCCACCCGCTACATCGACATCTAAAAGAATAGAAGCAGGGAATGAGTGTGTGTTGACAGTGGATGTACATGTGTGTGTGCTTCAGTCAGACAAACATACCGGAGTCTAGTGGTTCTGGCATCTGGTACGACTCCCTGGCGATGCGCTATTGCCCTCCTCTGTAGAGAGGTCTAGTGGCTGCTTGGAGCCACCTACAGAGGAGGGAGAGGACCTTGGCCCTGGAGATGCACCACCCTCACTAGGCCCAGATCCATCCCGCACTGGCCAGACTGCTTGCCTCCGGGTGGGTCGGATTCTGAAATCCCATTCGCTCACTAGAAGAGCATTCATAAGCAGAGGCCTAAATATGGACTTTTGGTCAGCTTACAAGTAATAGTCATGTACTTACTTGGGAAATGCTGAGCGAAGAATCGCCTCACCCGGGCCTTTTCCTTCTCTTTAGGTCTGACCAGTGTTGGATGATCTGGGTAAAGGTGAAGGTGGTGCCGCTGTCGGCTGCAATTTTGGCAACAATCTCCAGGGCCAACGTACTCTTCTAGAAGTCATTTGCCAGGTAGTCGTACCTGACCTCCATCATCATCTGAAAGATAAAAGTGAAACACATTTGGTTAGTAAAAACATCATACAAATCACAATCACAGTTACAGCAGGTTGTTAACTTGCAGTCCACATTACATTTATAGCCTACACCTATCCATCTAGATGCCATTTTGTTGC
Organism: Gastrophryne carolinensis; assembly: GCA_027917425.1. Lineage (NCBI taxonomy): Eukaryota > Metazoa > Chordata > Amphibia > Anura > Microhylidae > Gastrophryne > Gastrophryne carolinensis. Next base: position 208,527,420 of record CM051234.1, on the reverse strand, counting down.
TACGCACATGTGCTCACTAACTTTTGGTTTGGTCGCCGTTTAAATTCAAATTGTGCCCCCCCCCCCCCCCCTGTTTGGGCATGCGCTGGCTAATTGCATATGCATGCATTTAGCCTGCAAATCAATGTCCTGAACCCACATTTACCATCATAATGGTATCCTGTTGCTCGCGGGTGAAGAGCGTGGGTGCCATTTTGATTGCCTTGCTCACCAGACATGCAGCGCCCCAGCAGTTTCTGGGATGCGCACGTCCATACGCACGCTTACTCGTAAGCGTCATACACAGGCATAAGTATTTAAAGGGTACTTGGAGAAACAGCTGAGTGTCTTTACAGATATCGCTATGCCAGCAAGGAAAGCTAGCCGCAAAACCCCCAAATCCTCTGTGCGCCATGAGCATCATGCCGAACGGCATGAAAAAACCTCCTCGACTTCTGCAACTAGGTCCCACAAAACCACTGGCCACTCGCATTCCACCAGAAAATCCAGTCGCCACAATAAGGATCCAGTGGGACACACTCCAGCCACCTCCAAATCTGCCACATCGTGGAAGGCGAAAAAGACATCCTCAATCAAGAATGCTCCCCGGCCCACAACATCCCAAACACAAAGGAGCACTACTAGTAAGGGCAAGTGTAAGCCTCGTCCTAGGAGCCCTAGCCCCCCAATCACACCCTCTCCTGCTCCTTCCCAATGTCAGGACTCTAACGTGGAGAGCCCTGGGTCACCGGGCAGCTTCTCGCCAGTAACTTCTTTGGCCAGCCAGCCCATGACACCCAGCCCCCAGGCAAGTACAGCCCAATCCATGTTGAGTGAAATATCTGCCTATTCAATGCCTGCAATTCACCCAAGAATGTCACTCAATATTCCTCCCACCCATGAAGAGCCATCCAGGGCAACATTAGGGCGAAACTTACGGCTTGGCACGTTGAGCCCCAAAGCATGGCGTTGGCAAGTGGGGCAGAAATTCTAAAGCCACCAACAAGGTACGCACGAACCAAATCTGGGAGATTATCACCAGACAGGTCAATTGTGTGGGGACCGAAAGGAAAGATGTAGAACAGATCCAGCAGAAGTTTTCAGACCTCAAATATGCAGTGAGACAGAAGAGGAAAAAGCAAAGGCAGCACGGGTACATATGGGTGTGGGATTTGGGGGGGTTGTGGGTGTGGCCAACCTTGAAATCAATTTTTACATTTTTTTTAAGGTTGCAAACAGGAGGAGGATTCCATAGCAGCTGAGGAGCTTGTCCTTGGACTTATACACCCATTGGAACTAAAGGGCTTATCCGGGGTGCTAGACACAGACAACTATGAATTTCAAGAAGGTGATGTACTTTTATGATTCTTAATTTACATTTGTCTTTGAGATTAGTAAAAACAAAGCCACGACACACACAGAGCCGAAGCTAGCTTGAAATGGGGGGGGGGGTGGGGGGTTGGTCCCGCTCACAGGGTACAGCAGTTCAGGGTTGCGCAAAAGGGTGTATGTTAATCTGGGTGGTGGATGCCATTGTGAAACTTCGGTCCAGGTGCATTAAAGCCTAGCTACTTCTATGTTTCCCCAAGTTAGCTTTTTGTGTTAACTTGCCTTTACTGTTGTGACTGCGCATCCCTCAACCTGTTTGCCCACTTCAACCACGTCCCGGCGCCAGTCCAATCAGATTCAACACAGGACCAGCAGAATCTGGTAAGTGTAATGTTCAAGAACTGGTGATGCATGTGAATTAAGACTACTTGGGCAAACATCTGTTGGGGCAAATATCTTACACAGTTTATTTTCAATATCCCTACAGACACCACCCATAATGGATGCAATCCACCATCTGGAGGAGGAGGAGATCAGTAACATGGCCCCACTAATGCCTACCCAGCCACATCAGGTCTAACTGCCCCAGCAGCAGCCGCCAACAAATCCTCTGCAGCAGACTCTAACACGCCCTCTGCTGGCAGCCCACCATGGCCAGCAGCAAGAGACAGAACCAACTGTCCCACGTGCTAGCTCTTCTGCAGAGGATTTGCCTACTACATCTGCTCTGGTTGCTAGACCGAGAGCTCCAGCATCTGCACACGCCCCAACCCGAGGAAGTGGAGGACACTCAGGCACGTCCCACACTATTGACCTGTCTAGTGATCTCTAAACATATTTGCCCATTTGAGCCTAGGCTGGTTGTGTTAGAATTTCGGCCATAAAGCTCATGATAGTGCTTAGAAACCCCACTCGCCCATGCCATATTTTTGGGCTCATTAAATCGCCCGCTCAAGCTCACACGCAGCAGGTTTATGCCTAATAAGATCCTGCAAACATCATCGTGGGTGGGTGGCAAACTTTCTTGGGTGACTAACAACCCATTCATAGCTCAAACTTGTGAGCATAAAGTATTGTGTTGCAGTTGCTTGGGGGCTGGGTGTCATAGGCTGGCTGGCCCTTGAACTTGCAGCCGTTGAGCTGCACAGTGACTTAGGGCTGCCTACATTGTAATGCAGATATAGGGCACGAGCTGGAGAGGGTGTGGTTTTTGGTCCAGGGATTCCAGCCCTCATGGGCCCCTTGCCCTTAATAATAGTGCTCCCTAGGCATCTGAATTTTCTTGTACGGGGAGCATTCTGCTTGAGGAATTGTCCTTGGACCTCAAGGGTGTTTGAAATTAAGAGGGCCCAAGATTGTGGCCAAATGGATCCTTTCTTGGCCTACTGGATGTCCGCGTAGGCTGCGATTAGGCTTCCAAATGTAATTTCTATATTGTGGCATGAATTGTGCTCCTGAGTTTGTTGTGTGCTGTGTTCTTATTACCCATGTCTTAATTTTTGGAGTAACACATTCTGTTTCTTGTGGCATCAAATATTGGCAGATTAAAATACATTTAACGCAAATCTGTTGTAATGTTTTTCTGGCTACATTAGGGTGATAAGCAAATTAAAGTATAGATGTCATATCTTGGTTTAGTGACAAATCTATAACAGATCAAATGACAAGCACATAGATTGTATGGTCATGCTTTTTTTAGTTTAAAAAAGACCACATATTTTTATAGAAAAAAAAAAAAAGAAAATACCCAAACTTACTGGGTAAAAAAAAAAAATAAAAAGAAAACAAACAAACTTGGGGAAAAAAAAACCCAAACTTTGGGTACCAAAAAAAACATCTGGCAAGCAAAAAAAAAAAAAAAAAGCCAGATAAATATCATCAAAAAAAGAAGAAATTAAATGATCACGGACGGCACTCTGGGTGCCCTCATACAATTCCTCTGGAATGTCTGTGGTGGCTGGAGAGGGTGACCCTTCTACATACCGGGGGACCTGCTGCATTAACGCAAAGTTATGTAGGACACAGCAAGCCATTATGATCTTTATCACCTTGTTGGGGTCATACTGCAGGGCACCCCGGTATGATCCAGGCATCTAAACCTGGTTTTAAGCAGGCCGAAGGCACTCTCCACCACAGTCCTGGTCTTGCGATGGGCCCTGTTATAGCCCTCCTGGGCCTGAGTCTGAGGGCGCAGGATGGGGGTCATCAGCCATGGCAGTAGTGGGTATCCCGAATCACCTGAAAAGCTCAAAAAAATACAATTAGGGTCCACTTTTTAGCTACATTGTATATCATTTCATCAAAGGAAAAGAACAGCCATATGTTGACACAGGTTTATAGGCAATAAAATAATAGTCTGACATTGAAATTCTAATGCTATTCTTTCCCAAAACTTACCCAGTAGCCATCCACCAGACAATTCTCCTGATTGAAAACGACCATAGAGGCTCAAATTTCTCAGGATATATGCGTCGTGGGTGGATCCGGGAAAGCCAGCCATCACACTAAGAAAGCGCAGGTCAGGGCCAACCACAGCTTGGACATTTATGGAATGACCCAGCTTCCTGTTCCTGTAAGAGCAGAAATACAGCTCATTAGTACACAAAAAAACCCCACACATTTAACTAAAGACACCACACAAAATAAGGTATCCTTATTGTTCAAGTGTCAATTCAACAGTTACAACCCAAAACTAATAACTCAAAAAACCAACCAAAAATAGGACAGTCGGTTTTTAATCTGGTATACATGATAAGGACGATTTACGGTATGCATGAACTAATTTATTTCAGACATACATGGAAATAATAAGTTAAGGTATGCATGAACTAATTTATTTCAGACATACATGGAAATAATTAGTTAAGGTATGCATGAACTAATTTATTTCAGACATACATGGAAATAATTAGTTATGGTATGCATGAACTAATTTATTTCAGACATACATGGAAATAATTAGTTAAGGTATGCATTAACTAATTTATTTCAAACATACATGGAAATAATTAGTTAAGGTATGCATGAACTAATTTATTTCAGACATACATGGAAATAATTAGTTAAGGTATGCATGAAAATGATTGTTTTAGATATAAAATTGAAGTTACGGAAAAACAATTAGTTAAGCAAACTCATAATGTTGACCTAAACCACAAACCTAAACAGGAGGACCTAACGCAAAATGTGTGCAATCGATCGCACCCATGATGTTGGGCATGTTGGCTATATTAAAAAAAGCCCAACTTAACCGCATTCCAGGCTACCATGTTGTCGGGAAAATGGATGTATTTTTGACACAGGGTAGCCATGCCATCCAAAAACTTGGTTAGTGTGTGGCTCAGCGTAGGCTAGGACATCCCCCACAGAGAGGGCACCCAGCCTCTGGAACGAGCCAAAAATTGCAGGCAGCCAAGCCTCTTGGTCATACCGGCAATTGCTTGCCCCCTCCTTGGTGGTGCGGGCTAACCATGGCCGCAACTCACTATACAAATTATGGAGGGAAACGTGGTTAAGGCGGGTCAGCTCAAACAGCTCAGCGTCATGCATGCGATCGATGTCCATGCTTGTGCTGTGTGATCTGGCTTCTGCCATGGCGATGCACAGCATGCCATTCAGCTGCAGGCACTCATACTCCTCCACGTCCTCCTCAAACATCTTAACAGCTTGCTTTCACCTACAAAATGACACCGTAAGTTGAGCAGAAGCAAACCCGTTTTATTGAGTGGTTTGCCATCGGCAATCAAGGCTCAGAATCACCCACCAGCCCATACCAATCACGTAAGTTGCCCGAAATAACGGCAAATTGCTGATAAACATACGTTTTTCTAAAGCGCGTATATGCGTCAGCGTAAACGCATATTCGCATGAAAAAAGTAACGTAGAAACCGAAAAAGCATGTTAAAAACTCACAAAAAATACACAGACACATGCAGAGTTGCATGTGAAAGCGGCTCTGAATCAAGGCTATTGTCATTAAGTTTTCCTTAAAGTGGACCAAAAGCCAGGATTTTCACTCCCCCGGGTTTTGTTCAGTCCCCCTGGGGCACCCTGGTTTGGCTGCGTGAAACCCCACCATTCACCGAGTAAACTCACCTCTCCTTGGTCCAATGGTGCATGCATGGTCGCTAGTCCAATCAGCTTCTCCTGCTGTGCATATTAATGTGTGTCTAGACAAGCATAGTAGAATCCCAGCTGCACACATCAGCGGTGCACGGCAACAATCGCATCCTTCAGAGCACAGCCATGGGCTTGTCGGACAGGTAAGCATATTGGGTGACTCGGCGGGGTTTGAGTTTGAGTTGGTCCACTTTAAAATGTCTCCTGAAAATAAAGATAATTTCTTGCTTTATTTCAGAATGGGCTCAAGATAATATGACTTGATTCATGGAAGAGAGAAAATGACAAGAGTTTAAAAACGCTTCAGAATGCAAATATGTTTTCTATAGACAGCTGAAACTTTTTTTACTTTAGTAAAGCTTTTACTACAGGATAGGAAAAAAAGAACCTCTGACTGTGAAACCTAAGATTTACTGAAATTGTACTTTTAAAAAACTTACTCCCTTTACCCAATTTTAACTTATTTTAACTCATGTCTTACTTTGAAATAAAGCAAGAAACTGCCCTATTTTTCATGAGATATTTTTAGGCAAGTTTACAGGATTAAAGTGGACCAAAACCCAGGATTTTGACTACCCTGGGTTTTGGTCCCTGTCCCCATGTGAAACCCCCCAGGTCACCTGAACAAACTCACCTCTTCCCGGTCCTACAACACATTTGTGGATGCTCGTCCAATCAGTGTGCTCGGATCTGCTTGAGCCCCTTCTGTCCAGGAGCTCATCTAATACGAGGGGTTCTAAGCGCACTGGCGGCCACATCCCCGCATGCGCCATTGTAACAGGCATGAAGGTGAGTTTTCGGGCGACCTGGGGGGGTATCAGATAGTGGGGCACCCCAATCAGGGTGGGGGAGTGAGTATGCCTGCCCTGGAGTCTTATAGAGTCCAGGGTGGGTTTTGGTCCTCTTTAAGGCAATGGTATTGAAAGGAATTGGTGATGTCATCTGATTTGCTTCCTCATCTTATGGTGCCTTTACACTGTGCAATTTGCAAATGAAAAATCACTAAAGTGATCACATATGTGAGTTCCTTTCACACGTGGAAGATTTGTTGGCAAATGTTCATTAAGGTATTTGCATAGTCCTATTTGCAGCTGATTTCTGTTTTCACATGTGATTAGCAGGAAATCTTATGTCAGCCAAAATGATACGACACGCAACCAACAAGCTCATTTTTGTTGATCGAATGATTGCAGCTGGGATCCATAGATCGATTATCGCTTGATTGTGTTCGATTTAGCGATTATTTGTTTGCTAATTGCTCAGTGAAAATGGGCCCCAGTACTGTACATTTTAGTCTCCAACTGTGTTTCTGAGCTGTGAATAAACCTATAGTTCTTCTTTCATTATAAATGTTTTTCAACCCCACAAATCCATAAGCAGAAAAGATGTAACCGTTGTCTTATGTGGGAATTAAAGCAATGCAGAAAGCAAGGGAAATTGTTAGACCATTGTGTTGGGCTGCTTTGGCACTGTCCTAAACTGTTTTCCGTTTTTAAATTAAAAAAGAAATGGCTAAAATATCAGGGTTTACAATTTCACCGTAAGATTTATCTTTTGAAATATTTCGGCTTGGCCCCTGTCCATGTGATGCCTCTTAATAATCAGCATAATAGGGTCTATTCATAGCCTTCTACATTCTTTGCTATTTTTATGTCTCTGTGTGAACATTACACATGGCTTTCTTCAGTATCGGAGCATTCACATGATTCAGAGCCTCCATCGGGAGCATCTCGTATTGTTCCCAATCATGTGAGAGCCATTGAGAACTGTGAGAATCTCTCTCAAAGCCAATTTCACAGACGAGTCTCTTGTGTATGTTGATGTTAAATTCTCACTCGTAGCGTTTTTAGAGCTTTTTTTACGTATTTTGTGTGAATTTCAGGTGAGATGTGTGAATGTGAATTTTGTTTTGTGAGATTTAGGCCCTTATTTAAGAAGGGATAGCGTCAGGTAGTGGCTTGTTAATGAGAGGTAGTGACAGGTAGCGACACGAGAACGCCGGCTCAAATACGCAATCACACATTTATGAAGCCGATCCTGTTTAGCGACTGGGAGAACGCCATGTAGCGTAAGATTCAACATGTTCCCAGCCACAGCGAACAGCGCCTGCGTTCAGCCTTGCCGAACGCCAGGTATTACCTCTCGCTACCTGGCGCTCTCCCATACATTTCTATGGCAGACAGTCAAATGTGTTAAAGTTTGTTTCTGAGTGTATGTAATGTTTCCATCGTTTTTTTTTCTAAGTTAATTTGTAATGTGCCAATGAAATGTTAAACTCACACCCCTACCCCAATGTCATTCCTGTTATTTTTATCACTTTTTGCTAACCGTGTCTGGCGCTCTATGCCGCAGTCAGCCAAAAACAGCGCCCACGCTGTTTCCTAGAAATTTCCTTGCTACGTGTGGCTGGCTGCGGCGCTGTGCTGTTCATACATGTGCATTTGTTGTTTTTGTGCAGAAATACCTTGTAACGCCCAGAGTCGCTGTTGAAGAATACGCAGCAGACATTTGCGTGCATCTGACTGCACTAGCATGACCTGGAAACCATAGTTCAAGCAAATATGAATCCATTAGGCATCGCATTGTGCCACATATTTTGACACCTTCCATTATAGAAGCATTCCAATGTATCTAAAGCTATATCTGGAGTCTGATTTTGTACACATTCACACATGCTCTTGCGCTGTTACAAATAATTACGCAGCATTAATCAAAATATGTAAAATACATTTTAGCGTGTGTGCATGTAGCGGATGAGATCTTCGCGTATACTTGCGATTTCCTGAGCATATATTAGCGTATTATTAATGCGAGGAGTGTCAGATGTTTTGCTTTCACTTTCGTTTTTTTCAACTTCCGGTTTACACCTACGAGGATCCGTCATGCGGCCTAGATGCCCGGCCCGTCGTCTCCCCAGCTACTCCTCTGATTCTGCCCCCCCCCGTCTCCCCTGGCCCATCAACATCCCGTGTACCCCCCGCAAGCAGAAAGGCCACGTGGAAAAGGTTGGATCCGCGGGTTAACGGGCAGGTAGTGAAAGTGAGTATAGGTTCTATTTGTCAGATGCAATAATCTAGCTTTGTATATATACGGATACACTAATGATAACGGCAGACGTTGAATCCCTCTATACCAATATATCACACGATTGGGCGCATAGGGTAATAAAATATTTCTTGGATATGGAGAACACATTTCAGAATAACAAACATGATTTTATCTTGGATTTGGTTGACTTCATTCTGACGCATAATCATTTTACCTTTGATTCACAACACTTTCGCCAGACCAGGGGGGTGGCTATGGGTGCACGGTGTGCACCATCCATAGCTAACCTCTTCTTGGGATGGTGGGAGAGGGAGGTTGTTTTTGGGGAAGATATGAGCGAGTACCAACCATTCATTACTGGTTGGTACCGCTTTTTGGATGACATTTTACTTTTGTGGCAGGGACCCCAAAATTTATGTGAGAATTTCTTGAAAAAATTAAATCAAAATGATCTTAACATTTTCTTGACCTATCATATATCCAAGGATCAAATCAGCTTTTTGGACCTGAATTTGAATATGGAAAATGGAAGAATCTCCACGGCCTTATATAGGAAGGAAACAGCGGTAAATGGCTTGTTACATTACCAGAGCTTCCACCCAAGACATCTTAGGGGTGGAATTCCACGCGGTCAGTTTGCAAGACTGAGACGAAACTGCTCGGAAGAAACTTCATTCAAAACACAGGCCAAGGACCTTACACAACGCTTCTTGGATCGGGGCTACCCAAGAAAACTGGTCTCAAGAGCACTCCAAAATGTAAAGAACAAGGATCGGGTGGAAATGTTAACACCGAGAAGGAAAAGGAAAGAAAATCTGGTAAGATTTACTACGGGATATAATAATAATTGGGGATCTCTGCGAACGATCCTAAGTAAACATTGGAGTATTTTAACATTGGATCCCTCCATTAATTCATTCATCCCGCAGAGACCAAGATTAACAGCCAAAAGGGCCCCCAATCTTAAGGACCAACTCTGTAGAAGCCACTTTATACGACCTAAGACCTGGCTGGAAAGAGAGATACAAACGGGCTGTTACCCCTGTGGAAGATGCTCTATATGCAAACTTGTGAAAAGGACAAATCAGGTATTAAACAAATATACGGGAGAAACTTTTCGGATAGGACAATATCTCAATTGTAGGATGAAAGGTGTTATATATTTGTTGGAATGTGGATGTGGGCTAGGATATGTGGGGGAAACAAAAAATGAATTGAGAACACGTATACAAGCCCACATATTAAATATCAGACTAGCATCAAGGGATATAGGATCTGGTAAAATAATATCACCAGTGGCGGACCATTTCTTAAAAACCCATGGGGGAAAAATGGATTCCCTGAGAGTAACCGCACTGGAGAGAGTTGATCTTGGAATTAGGGGGGGAAATCTAAAAAAGATTTTACTCCAAAAGGAACTCAGATGGATTTACAAATTAGATACAGCGGCCCCTTTGGGCCTTAATGAGGACATTGCTTTCGGACCATTTTTGGGGAGATAATAATGTTAATTATGTATTTAATATACGGTTGGCTTACATCTATTGGATTTATATATATACAAAAATTAATGATGGGAGGATTAGTGGGGTAAATAACAATAACAATAATAATTGGATATTTTAGGTAACCACATATTCTAATAAAAAATTGAATTGATTAGAGCACATAGTTCTTCGTTTAATGTATTATTTTAATTGATTATAATAATTTATTTACTTATTTAAGTATTATTTATTTATTTATATTTATGCTTATTGATCTTTTTCTTCTTCTCCTTTCTTTAAGTGGGAATTCTTGGAACTTTATTCTAATTACTACCCCTTTCCCTACTTGGATTATTGAATTACTCCTTATGGAATGACATCTTGGGAAATTGAATGGAGGAACGGATCTATATATATATGTATATATCTATATGTATTTATATATATATATATGCAACAAAGGGAAATTGGATTAAGTTATTAATGATTGATTACTTTATTGGATATTATTTACTTATTTATTTTAATTATTATTATTATTATTATTATTATTATTTTTATTTTTATAAAATTACTTTAAATTATTTTAACTATGTGATGCATTATGGCTTAGTAATAATAATAATAATAATAATATATTCTTTATAGTTTCATATATTCAATTCTGTGCTATTGGTTTATTGTGTGTAGGTTTTTATGTATATATCACACCTATTGGGTTAATGTATAGAGAGGGGATATAAATCCTTTTATGGATTTATAAGGGGTATTAATTTAATTTAATTTAATTTAAGTCAGTTTAATTAATTAATAATTAATATAATTTGAATAATTATTATTCTCCACACATGGGATATATATTTGTTTATTTATGCATCAAATAATTATTTATTACTTATTCAAGAATGTAATTATGTATTGATTTATAATAATGCACATAAAAATATATGTACACATATTTTCTTTTGCTACTCACGGGGGATTTAAATTGGATTAATGAGTTTTGAACCTTTGCACAATTATGTATTTATTTATTTATTTATCACTTTTTCATTTATTTATTTTATTTATATAGATATATATTGTTGTATATATTAGATTGTTGTCATCTACTTACCTGCCCTCATATAGGGGGGAGGGGGATTGAAATGTGAAGGAGGATAGAGAGATGGATAATTAATAATAAATAAATAATAAGAACAAAAAATTGATTTTTAATGATTTCCCACTAATTAAGGAGTAAAATAAGGAATTAATTGAGGGTGTTTAGTGATTTAATTCAATTTAATTTATGTATTTAGTTTGGATTTTATTAGTTATATATTTGGTTATTTATTTATCAATTATTTATTTATTTACTTACTCTTTAGAATTAGGAATGAGAATTATTTGGTGCAATGGATGAATTTATTACTATTATTATTTTAATTATTATCCTTCTGTTTAGGGATATATAAATATTCTCCGTCAATTTAACCCCACTTTACCCTCTATAATAATAATGATAATAATTTTTGTTTAATTGATTTCTATTTAATTAATTTGTGTTATACCTCCTTGGCACTATTTAAATCCAACCAAAATTCCCCCCCCCCCTCTAAAAAGAACTCTTAAAATGGGTCTTACCTGTTAGCCTTAAAGAGATAATGATAATATGCTTGGGAAGGGACACCTTGATTTGAGATATTTGTAGTACGTGACCCATCATATTATGTATATTATGTGTAGAAAGTCATTATAGTTATGTTAATTTAATTATATGTAGTTAAAATTCTGTATATATATATGTATTCAATCTAATTAAATGGGTTTTAAGATGTTTTTTGCAATAAATTATTCTTTTTAGATGTTTTGTTTGGGGTTGTATTTTGGGATTGTATTTATGTAATACGTAATATGTAATATGTGTATACATTTGTTGATAGTTGATACTGCCCCATCATATTGTATCACATTGCAGCACATTGTTGCTTGTGGCCAGCTATATTTACTGAGACTCGTGCTGATGGCAGGAAGAGCTCCGTCCCCTCCGTTCTCCCTACAGCCGTAATACGCATGTCATTAGAGATATCTATGTGTGCGGCTGACTGGGGGAATGGTCTTGGGGGCGGGTCTGTGATGTCATCGGACCGTGGAGTACTCCTATTGGAGTGCGGGGCGTAGCTGCCTGTGTGCGTGCAGCCGGCTTCCGGCCGGGGTCGTGCTGCGCGCCCGGGAGCGCGCGCTGCCTTGATTAAAACAGTCTCATATAAAAAGGGCACTAATGGGGCAGCACCAACGAACCTTGATAAAGTGGCCTGTGAGCGGGGGGCCACGAAACGCGTTGGGGGGACCGTGACTCGACTGGGGCATTCCTTTGCAACACATTTGTGCTCACTCAGGTGATGTGTGTATGTTAATTGATTTGTTGTATTCTCATGGTTTTTGATCTGCTTTATCTTCTTTATCTTGCCACATATTGATTTACTAATGTTATATTTGCACAGATTTGCACTTAGGCACTTTAGGAATTACTGTTATGGGTATTTTGGATAATTTGGGATGCCCTGGGGAGAGCTACGATTTTGTCTTAAATGTTTTTTAATCATCTGTTATGTGACTTTTGTGGGTAATTATTAATAAATTAATTATTTATGAATTCATTATGATTATTTGATTTGTTTATTAATTACTGTGGAGGAGGTGCGATGGTGTGTAGCTAAGTGGGGTGAATTACTGGCTTCACCACTAAAGAACCTTTGTTGCATTTATATTGGATTAGTCTTCCACCACCGCACGGCCACAGACTTTAAACTTTATTTAATTTAATGTTGTGGTGCGGAATTTAAACATATAGCCTAGTGTATATATGTTTTTGCACGGATATATACATGTATTGATGTATTTTTTTCTTTTTTTCTTTTTAAAGGATTTTTGTGTGCTTGAGTACGACTATGCACGTAGTGCAAAAAGGCGCATAGCGTTGGAGGTGAAAGCCACTGTGTCCCGGCGCTTCAAGACGCATCTGACTGCGCGTTCCATCATCCAGAAGTGGTCAGATTTCAAGCGCCGGGACAATGAGGGCGTATATAGGCTCTATGATGCCTATGCTTCAGGTAAGTGTGACCTGACAACATGTTAATCCTAACAATAATGTCGTTGTATAATGTAGTAGCTTTTTGGAATATTTTTTGAGTTGTCCTTTTTTTTGCTCCCCTCAACACAGATAAGTGTCCTCCCCTGGGCAAACGTGGGAAGGGTGAGTGGTGGGCTCGGATGAGTCTGTGGGGGAGGGTCCCTCTCACCAGTCCTATCTCGAGGACCCAGGGGACGAAGGGGATGACGCCCCAGAAGAGCGTGCTGCTGGGGGGAGGGCAGTATGGAGCCTCAGCTCCTCACATTCGGACTCAGTTGAGTCTCTAAACCCTAGTGCCCACTCTCAAGTGGGGAGTCCAAGTGGGGAGGAGGACATGGACTCGCCCACACTCCCTCAAGGATCAGGAAGTGAGAGGGAGGAGGGTGGGCCATTGGTTTTGGGATCTTCTGGCCCGAATGTGAAGAGTAGAGGCTCCACGCATCCTCCTCAGAGTCCTCCCTGGGCTACCAGCGGCAGTTCATCCGCTGGTGAGTGCATTTCTAGTTGTTGTTTGTCTGTTCCAGGTTGAATATGTGCATAGTCAAATATCCTGTGCCATCATTATTTGTTTTTCAGGGCATCATAGAGCCGGCACCTCCAGCATGCACCAGACGTTGCACTCGGGCATAGTCATGGTAAGTGTTTTTTGTTATCACTCACATGGTGTATGTAATATTAGAAACTACATAGACATGTTTGATAGTGCTACATAGCATTAGCTTGTAAATTTCATATACTTCATTAACACAACTCCAGTTCCTGACAAAAGCAAGCCCCACAAATTTAACATTTGAGTCATTACAGCATGCTGCTGCATTGCAAATGTGTTAGCAAATGTTTTAGTATTTTCCAAACACATGTGCCAGCCTCAAAAATAAATATGTGGATGTCAAGGTTAAAGCTTGAATTTGCATTGCACTGGGAATGTGTGCAAAAATGGTATTGTTTGCTCCATGTGGCCTACAATAAATTATCCAGCTGACCTTATGAACCAATAAATCTGCTAAGATCTTTGAAACATGTGTCAAACCATGTTAGCATGATTTAGAGGAGACCAAAAACACATGGATGCAGAAGAATAATATTCAGGGCACAAGCTTATGATGTCCGCAGACGGACCCTGTCACCATACTCCCCACCTCAGGTCCAGGAACACCCAGCAGCATGGTCCCTAGCCACAGCTGTGATGATGAGTACAATTACTTGTTTGCCAGACATACTTTTCAAACTTATGTCTAAGGGGAAAGGTCATTATGTGTTTAATTAGCAAACATGTAGATGTTATTTGGCCCACCCACAATGAGAAATGCATGTATGCATGCTAGATTGTTGCCTCCCCTTTGTTTAAACTTAAAACATAATACATTTTGCCTGTTAGTATATTTATTCACTAACAAACTCATTCAATCTAAATTTTATGAACTATCATATGAATAGCAGAAGGATTTGTTTATTTTGTACTTTGGACATGAGTACTTTAGGCAAACCACCAAAACAATGTCCACAATCTTAAGTAGGCATAACATTTTTTAAAGAGGGGATGTCAATATATAGGGTAGTGCATAAAAATGTACATGTAAGCCCCAAAAATGAAGGTCATGTAACCTGATAATTCAATAGTTTAGCCTAATGTGAATTTTGTGGCCACATAATGAGTCACAACTATTACATTGTAATTAATATGCTTAAGTTTGGATCAATTTCACCACACTGAGGGTTTTTTTCGCACAACAGCTTGTATTAATGAGCATCGCAGACTGTGGCAGTACGTCCGCCGGACCCGATCTCTGCTGCTGGGGAAGAAGAAACAGCCGTAGGGTGGGGGTATGGGTTTATCCGCTGTGCCTTTTTTAATATTGGCCATGTTGGCCTTTTTTAAAATATTTAACCTTGTTATCCGTTTAAAACTTGAAGTGTGTCTTGACGTTTACACCATAGTTAAAGTGTACAACAACCCATTATTTGGGTCATTCGGTAAAACCTTGTTAGGCCTTAAATTTTGAACGCTTTGTAATGTTTCCTAAATGATTACTGTATTAATTTTTGCCAACCATTCACATATCTAGATATAGAGAGGTCTTAATGTGTGGGTTCTTAGCTATGTAATTAGTTACAAAACTCAAATTATTGTATTTTTTCTAATATTTATTACATCAGAAAAAGTAAAACCACATTGTAACAGCATTGGATTTGACACAGAAAAATAATAATTAGTCCCTTGGTGGCCTGGGTGGTGCCGACTCATTGTTAGGGGCGGTGTTGGGGGACAACAGTGCAGTAAAAAAATAGACTGCTGCTGTATTAGCTGATGTAACAACAACAAAGTTTGGTCCTGGCGCTCTAGAGATTGTTGGATGCCATGCATCATTTGTTGGATGGCTTGCATCATTTCAGACTGTTGGTGGTTTCTCAAATCTCTAACTTCTTGTCTCAGGTCCCGAATTTGTTGTTGGTCCACCAGCGATTGGTTTTCCAATGCCGCAATGCGCTCCTGAGTTCCATCACGCGGCTTTTGGAGACTGTAGGCCTCTAGCATCCTGCCCCCTAGCTCATACAGGTCGGCACTTGTGGGGGGCACCTCGGGAAGTTGGTTGTTGCGCAGGCTAAAACATAAAACCAAATATTATTTAACAGATTGGATTTAGAAGATAAATCCAAACCGCATACATCTATGGTTACATTATCACATACCGTAGGTTCTGCCTCTGTAGCCTGGCCACATGGGACTTGTGAGGGGGGCACATCCTGGGTTGCCGCAAACAATTCCTGCTAGGATCAAAGTATGTTGTATGTTACATGGGGGGTCACAAAAACATGTAACCGTTGGACAACTATAACCAATTCATCAATGAGTGTGCTCCTCCTCAAATAGTACAGGTGTCTGGCTGCCAGAAAGGGGCAAATCGTCATCTGAGAGTGGCGGCAACATCACATATGCTAATTAGAAAAGTCCTGTTATTTGTTAGGTTAATAATGTGGGTCCATTTTGTCCAAACAGTATAAAGGCAATACCTGTCTAAAGTAACCCATTGGCCAATACACACACCCTTGTCAATTTTGAGATATTAGGAAGAAAGCTGATTGTTTAATCCACACAATAAAGTCATTGTGTCAACAAAAAGCGTAATCACATATCTAATAACACACATACCCGCCACATCTGAGATGTCCAGACTAAGGCCATCACTAGAGCTTTGCCCTACAAAAACATTGTTCAGAAAAAATGTCAAGAGCCACACCACATTTCTGGTCAAACAACATCCTTACTTGAAAAACAACAAAACACATTCTTACCCTCATCCCTAGCAGCCGCGCGGTGAAGGGCCTTTCAGGACAAGCAGCTTAATGCAAAAACATGTATAATGCATTTTCATCATTTGTAAATGCCAAAAGAGGATCTGGTTGTTGCACAAACCTAAACAACTATCCATTTTGCAAAGTAAGGTATCAGGGTTTTGCATTTTAACATATGAAAAGATACACATTGTTACCCAAAAACCACAAAGGATACAGTGTGCTTTGCAATACACACCAACAGGGTCCTGAAGGCCTGCAACACAGGAAGTGGGGTCCAAAGATGAAGCAGGGACTTGCCCTAAAATTTCAAACCATGATTGAGAGACATTCACACATTTCTATTACCTAAACCCAAGCCAGGTTGGTACATGCACTTACTGGTATCCAAAGAGTAGGTAGCCTCAGGAGGAGATGCTGGTGCAATTCTGAGGGCATCTATGATAATCAAAAGTAAATAATTATGCATTGTTAATGTGTCCAGAAAAATTTGTTTACCTTCAACAGCAGACTGCCTTAAGGTTGAGGCTGGGGGAAGGGAAGGATTCTGGGTCACCTCATCACCCGACTCCTGGGAGTCCTCATGTGGCACTATGCATCAAGCCAGAAAAATGTTTAGACAAAAGGACATATCTAAAATCTAATACTTACCGTGACTTAATTTTGTTATGAGAAATATTTGGTTAGGAAAAATTTAACAACATGATTATCACCAATCACTTTCAAGATAAAATGAATGTACCTTCACCCCAACCTGTGGTGTCATCCCCAGCATCCACCCCCTGCAGCCGACATAGTGGAATCTTGCACTTCAGCATCTCCTCATATGGCCTGTATTTACTCTTTGGACCCTGCTTTGTCCCACTGTCTACAAGTAGATCATTCTTCATCTTTCCCATAAGGGCCCTTTGCAAAGTGTAGAAGCGTTTCTTGCAGGCTGTGCCACTACGTGGGTATTGAGCAGTGCTAGTAAGCTGCTCACCAATGGCATCCCACATTTGCTCCTTTCTTGTTTGCCTAAACACTGACTTTGGGAGCCAAATAATAACTCCCATTTAGCCAGTGTCAGACGCACAAGAGTATTATTATTGGCCAAATTAAATTCTGGCTCCCTCTTGGCAAATGGACGCTTGGCCTTGGGTGGGGCTTCACCTTCAGCCTGTGCCATTTTCCTTAAGGAAGGTTTGCGGCCACGACGCACACCACTGGTACTGGGCCCAGCAGAAGACACAGCAGTGGCTGGCAGATGCCCAGAATTTGGCTCCATCCTGTAGCTTCACACACCACCAAACAAAACACACACAAGGACGCATGCAACCTACAGAATGGCAACAAATGCTGAATGTGTATGCCACAATTGATGTGCTTTAGGAACCAATCACAAACAGGCCCAGTTAATTGATTGACACATACACATACTGTACAGGTGTTTGCAGATACATCTTGACTCCAACGAATGATGTTTCTGGAAAACATGTGTTGCAGTCAATAAAGTAATTAATTAGCTAATTAACAACCCACATAGACATTATGAAGTAATGGGATCCATGGCTCTTAACAACATTGGAAATGGTGCCCCAAAAACGGCTATTTGAATTTTTAACAGCGTACCTTTGATTGGACAAAAGATGTCTGTGCAACCAGATCCGCTAAAGTACGCTATTATGCAAGCGCTTGGCGTTTCCGCCACACCTGTGGTAAGCTAATTACAGACTGGAAACTGCTAAGAAACGCAAGAGGCGGCTAAGCGGACCAGTCCTTGGGATAAGTTAAGTGTAAATTCAGAATACTTTAAGCATTCTTTTCATGATACACTGTGGCAAAGGTTGTGGTGTTTGTTGGTACTTTGCCCTAGCTGGCACAAACTGGCTTGCTGTGTTTATTGATTACTGTCTGTGGCTTTGTTGAGGTTTTCTGGCATCAGTGCTGTTTCTTTGGGAGATTTGTTTTGGTGGCATCTGCAAATATTGTGTAGCATACAGCAAGTGAGGATTGTTTTGGGGACCTTTTGTGGGTTGTGCAGCAACTCCCCTCTTGGTTGTGCCAAACTTTGAAAGCATACTTTCAGCAGCCTGATGGTTCTAACCACTATACATCTGGTTTTGTGGTGAGCTGCATTTGTGTGATTGTTTGAGCATTGTGATTGTGTATGTGGAGTGGTTGTGTGTGTGTTGATATTGTTTTTTGTTTTTTGTGCAGTGCCTGAGCTATAGCCAGTGATTATGAGATGGATGAGAGGGTGATGTTTGGGTTATGGATGTATTGTTGTGGGAGCGTACAGGAAGGTCAGGAGTCAAGGGAGGAGGGTGCTGTGAGGCTTAGGGCACCCCGATCCTTTGGCATCCGCCTCTCTGTATGGGGTTTAAGTGACGAGCAGATCAGAAGTCGTTTTTGTCTGAATCGTGCAGCACTAGAGTCCTTATATGATCAGATTAAGACCAAAATCGAGCCATCCACCAGACGCACCCATTCCATCCCTGGCATAGTTCGCCTATGTGCCATGCTAAATATTGTGGCACGGGGGAATTTCCAGGCAACCTCTGCCCTCCTCAGCGGGATCAGCCAGGCTACAATGAGCCGCATATTTTACCAGATAGTCCTGGCTATTTGCGACCTTATCCCTGTTTAAATTTCCTGAGGATGAGGAGGAGGTTGCCAATATAAAACGTGCATTCTACCGCATGGGAGGGATCCCTAATGTGCTAGGGTGCGTGGATGGTACACATATCCCTTTCCGCCCTCCCCGTGCACAGGAGCTGCATTATAGAAATCGTAAACAGTTCCATTCAACGAACGTCATGGTAGTGTGTGACCATGACATGAAGCTGCGGGCCGTGAGATCTGGCTTCCCCGGCTCATGCCATGATTCCTACGCGCTCCAGCAATAAGTCCTGTGCCGGGAGTTTGAGAACAATGAAATGCCACCTGGCTGGCTACTGGGTAATTAATAATCCTTGACATAAATCCAAGTTTGATATGTGGCCTAGTAAATTGGCAAACTAGATAACAGAAGCTTTAATGTATACATTATGTTCATGGTACTTGACTAATTGCTCTCTCTCAATTTGATTATTCAACAGCAGACAAGGGATATGGGCAGAAAACGTGTCTAATGACTCCGGTCAGAACCCCACAGACCACTGCCCAGGTACGATACAATGCAGCACATCGCAAAACCAGATGCATTGTGGAAAGAACCATCGGCCTGCTGAAAGCACACTTTCTCTGTTTGGCACGCCCAGGAGGAGATATGTTGTACAGTCCACAAAAGGTCTCCAAAATCATCCTCACATGCTGTGTCCTACACAATATTTGCATATGTCACCGAATTGAACCACCCGAGGAAACAGCACTGGTGCCAGAAGTCCCCAACATGGCCGCAGACAGTTACGAGGACGCCCAGACTGGGTTTGAGCGACGGGAAAGCATGGTTAGCTCTTTTTTCTCGGTAAGCTAGGTCACCTTAACTATACTACAACTACTGTACTACAGGGCCCTTCAAATCATTGCTTGACAAATATGTGGTTGGTCTATAATTATTACCAAGAAAAATGTGTAGCTTAAAGTAATTAAAAAACTAAATATGGGGGTGGTAGTTGATATGGATAAAGCAAAAGTAGTTTGCTTTCAATCTCTAAAGTTTCAAGGTGTTTGTTATGTAATTAAATTCAACCACAACAAACAAACATAGGGGATTTAGTCAAATATATTTTGAAGCAACAACATTACCTAACTACAATTTTTCTCATTTTAGGCACCATGAACATGGCCAAACCTGTTTTTTTTATTTTATATTAAACCAAATATATGCTTAAAAAAATACCCAAAAAAATGTTCCCATGTGTTATTTGCATAATGTTAGATCACATTTCCTAATTTTACAGATCGATTTCTATCCAACAGCAAAGAAACGCTCAGGCGCTGTATTGAATACGCTGTAACAAATCAACAGCGCCTCTAAAGCACATCTGAAACATCATATTCAACATTGGCAGCGTGATTCCCAATAACGGCAGCAACTGAGGAGCCCTGGTATAGCGACTGACAGCTGATCGTGGCGGCCACTAGTGGTCACTAATAGCGACGCAATACAGACGCTTATCTGTCGCTACCTGGCGTTAGTGATGAATCAGCCTGTTATACACAGACACTGGTTGGTGGATTCTACACATATGCAAGCCTATTTTTTAACTGTTTCACATACCCTGGTCCTGCTAGCCTATTACTTACTTATTGCTGTGCCAACTCTCTTCTGTTCCAAACTACTTAGTATGCCATGCATGCCATGCATTCTTCTTCTCCAAAAGCATACCTTAACCACTTTAATGTATTCTTCTTTTTAATTCATAAAGCATACCTTAACCACTTTAATGCATTCTTCTTTTTAATTCATAAAGCATACCATAACCACTTTAATGCATTCTTCTTTTTAATTCATAAAGCATACCTTAACCACTTTAATGCTTGCCATGCATTCTTCTCTACTTCTTCCTAGTTGAATATTTGGGATGCCCACATGGATATAATGTAAAAATTCCTGAGGTAATGCTACCTAGCGCTGTACGTAAAACCACATTTAATAAAGCGAATCTGGTGAGCGCCTCTAACAGCTTCATGTAGTGTCACATGTATTACTACAGGTAGCTCAGCTGGTACAGGAGCACCACATATTACCTTTCGCTCAGTGTCTCTCTGCCATACATTTCAATGGGGTTTCATTTGTTGGTGTTTAAATAGTGTGTTGGGCAATCAAAATTACATTTTTTTTTGCTCAAATCATTGTGTGACCTTTCCTGGCTGCAAACAAACACTTTTGTAACACAGGGTTAGGTATTTTTTCTTGCACCTAGGTAAAAAAAAACATTCCTACTTCCAGGCAAGTCGCTTAAGCAGTGTGACCAAAATTTTAAATAAACAAATGGAGATAATTTGATAACATTCAAGCAGACCTTAAGAGTTGTATAAAAACATAAATATATATTAACTATGAAATTATTATTAATGTATTTTTATTTTTAATATTTCTAATATTTTTCTGGGGGGATTAATGTTTTTGAAAATGTAATTGTATAAAATATAAAAGTAAAAAATATATATACCTTATCAAAAAATAGGTCACATTTAATTCTAAAATATGTAAAAATGTTTATTTTGGGGGGGGTGTTTAAAAGAAGGTGATAGCCTCCCAGTGCCTTAAGAAATTCTGTTTTTTAACACACCACAAAAGCACAATCTCACCAACAAATAGTACCCGGAAGTGCTGTCGGAAATTTCCCATTGTAAAGCATTCTCTCACATGCTAAATCTGGGCTCTGAATCATGTGGAAGGCTCACTCATCATGAGCTTTACACATGAATGTGAAAAAAATACAACACAATTACACACAACGGAAAAGACTTTCACTCACAACGAAAACACTAATGCGATGGAAAAAGCTAACGAGAAACTCACAAATGGCCCAAACCCAACGGAAAAACTACACATACACATGCTTTTTTATGTGAAAGAGGCTTTGAATCAGCCCTAATGGGCGGGGTCTGTAAGACAGGCATTTTCATTACCCTGACTGTTCTCACTCTCTCCCAGTGTCCACAGTCTGATGATGCTTTAAACCACCAGCTTAGCCCTATAATTGGTGGTCTACGGCAATGAACCCGCAGAGTCCCTTTAAAAACAACTCCTATTTGTTATATATTTTCCTATTCTATTTTCCAGATTGGTTGTTGCTGGGACCTGAAAATACCAGAAATCTTGTGGTACTGGTCATTGGGTAATTTGAGATTGCCAACGTAGTTGATTGCGGATAGATATGTTCCCCACTGCAGGCATAAGAGCATCATTCTGATTTTTCAGTTCACGTTTTTTTAACTAACTTGCAACACATTTGTAATTACTTTTGACACAGCGATACTTTTACATCTTTCACTCAAAACCATTCTTAAACAACTTTCTAGCTGTCCCTTCTCAGTAAACATTCATGATAACAACTAAGAAATAAAATCAATATAAAATTATGTGTTCTATCATCCTGAAATATGTTGCTTGGAAATGCTTCACTCAGGCACTGCAATTACAGTAACTGAAATAAATGAATGCAAGAGCCAAAAGGATAGATGTTGTGATAGATGTGCCAATATTAAGTGGAGGGGGAAATGTGAAAGGATCTAGATGTTTTATGTTTCTTTGTTGTTGTTGGGGCAGTTAAGGTTATTGAGGTTGTTGTACTGTAGATTTTCTTTTTCATTTTCTAAGCTGGGCGTATTCAAAAGCTACTTCTATTTTCTGTTTGAAATGAACTTTAACACACAAACGTTTGCTGCATGCTACAGTACTAACAAATGGCTAGAGGAATCCTTCACAGGACTTGATGGGACATGCTGCTTTTTTTGACCTTTACCATGTTCATGTTTTTTACAGGCTGCAGTTTACTGACTTATAATTATGAGGCTAACCTTACTTTTTATAAAGGAAAACCTTTTCTATACAAAATGAACTATCATGAACTAAAATGAACTATCATGATCATGAACCAAACAAGAATGAAAACACATTCATGTGATTTTTAAAAAAAGTAGCTAATTGACCATTGATTGATCAGAAATAGAAAAAAAAACTTGAAACTGTTCTTGAAGGTTTGGGAACCCTAAACCTATAAATCTGGCCTGAAACTACATCTGATTATATCTGAGTACATAAAAAGGACCATTTCAAACAAATGAGTCAAAAACATTTACTGTATTTATTGAGGAATATTTTACAATGAGGGTTACTGTAGTTTTCACCTTATAAGACGCACTTACTTTTCCCCAAATGTGTTTATTATTGTTTTCTTTGCCTATGGGAGTGGGAGGAGGGGAATTCCATATTGCCCATGGGAATGGGAGCAGGGGAATGCCACACTGCATATAGGGAATGGGAGAGGGGGAATGTCATACTGCCTATGGGGAATGGGATAGGGGGAATACCACACTGCCTATGGGGAATGGAGTGGGGGAATGCCACACTGCCTATTGGAATGGGAGGGGGAAATGCCACACTGCCTATAGGAATGGGAGGGGGAAATGCCACACTGCCCATGGAGAAGGGGGGAGAATGCCACACTGCCTATGGGAATGGGAGGGGGATGCCACACTGCCAATGGGGAATTAGGGGGGGAATGCCACTCTGCCTGTAAGTGGGTCATTCTGCACCTTCCCTATTATTTGGTGCAGATAATTGGACAATGGGGTTTGGCAAGTCAATTTTCATGTTTGCATATATTTTGTTAAAAAACTTGCTGTGGTTTTATGTATTTGAATAATATGTATGTATTTGCTATTCATTTTAATAAATTGATCTTGCATGGCTGTGTTCCTTTTAGTTAAGGGTGGGTACTATGAATTCAATATCAGCTGCAGCTTGCCTCACATAGTGAGTATTATGTTTTATCTGCACAGTAGGCTTGGTAGTCACTCCTTCTCTTTTATGTGTTATAATATAGGTTCGGCAAGTCACCTGCTTGCTGCCAGGTGACTTGCCAGCCCTTCCTGCCTAGATTTACCCCGAAACTGACATCACTGTGAGTGACAGGGGGTTTGAAGGGCTGTATCAGCCACCTTACACCACGTTTATAAATAGCCCATCCCTGCATCAGGGAGGATCAATGTCCTCTGTCCAGCTGCAAAGCAGTATAGGACCCCTGCACTGAGGATCGTAATAGAGGAGTGTCAGTCACTTACCTGCATGTTGGCTCCTACTTTACCCTGGCCCAGTGACTGGTAGCGGCTGCTATCTCAACTCGGGGGCGTAGCAAGGAGGGGAGCTGGGGGCACTTGCCCCGGGTGCAGCAGATCAGGGGGGCACCAAAGGGGGGCCTGAGTTTGGTGCCAGAAACCTAGCTACTCCTTTGCTCAAATTATAGCGCAGCGCACCTCCACTCCTGCTACACCACATAGTGACAGCCAGGCTGTGCTGAGGAGCATACCCTTTACAATGTAGAGATTACAGACAGGGTGAAACATGCAGTATAGTTCACAGACAATTATAGATCTAATACAACAAATCCAATGTGAATGCTATAAGAATAGGATACAAGAGGAGAGAGAGCACTGATCCTATAATCTGTACTTCAAACTGGCATCCCGCTCTTTTAATAATTTGTATTCAATTTCCATTAAAAAATATTGTATTTGACACCCCACCCAAAAAAATGTGGTAAATATACTTTATATTATATTATTGCAAATTTTTAGACCCTTGGGCATTCTGTCGAATACTGTAGATCGGTGCACCTGGCCAGGCACTCTTTAAATATGTCAAACCTTCAAAAAAGATCCTTTAGCTATAAAGGTTTCCTGGCTCTAAATCTGTTGTGATCATTTTTGAACTGAGTTTGTATTTGTTTACAGTTAACATGTTCAGCTACCCTGTATTATGTCAGAAGGTCAGTCAAAATTCAGTTTAGGAGAAAAAAGGAGTGCATGAACAAGAAAATCAACCTCCATTGAATTAAAATATACTGATTCTAACATTAAAGAAAAAGTCAACTTTCATGGACTTTCACAGACCTTCTATCAGGATGTTACAGAGTAAAGGAGAGTCCCCTCTCACCTGTCAACCACTCCTGCTGATCGCTCTCCTACAGAAGCCAGGATAGCGGGTGGCTGTTGCAGTCTACAATTGTGAATAATGAGAAGTTCCTGTGTATAGCGGCACTACTTATTCTCTTTGAGACCTCTAAACATCGGCCACACCCACCTGCCAGCCCAGATTTTCATAGTGGGAGTGGCTGTAAGCATTTTTAACATTTACTGGACACCTGCCTTTCAGACAGATCACAACCCCCAATCTCAACAGCTACTTCTACCTATAGACAATCACAAAAGATGACAGGCTGAAGTCAGGTGACCCCCCAAGGCACTTGGATGCAGAGCTGTGGGCAACTGAGCCAAAAAGGAGCAGGTGACTAAAGCTGGGGGCTGAACTGCACAGATGATCCAGTAGGGAGTTGGGGACAGAAGTACAGGCGAGTTCCAAAGACAAGTAAGGGTCTGCAGCCGGGAGGTCAGAGAGTTGCGTAGTATCAATTGATGGGGCAGGCGGATGGTCATGGTTGTGCAAAAGATCAGAATCAGAATCCGAACATGGTGCCAAGGGACTAGACAGAAGCAGTTGTCAAAAGGTAGCTGAGGTCACAACAGGAGTACAAAGAGCTGATATTCACACTGGTACAGAGCACCCTAGCATTCACTATAACGGGCAATGCATGCTAGGAAGAGGCCTGGCTTTATGTGGGCCAATCAGTGCAGGCCAGTGTCAGCCCAGTACAATTAACCCCTGGCTATCCAAGAGGCAGCACTGGGCTGCAGTGGTCAGCAGAGCACATCTAAAGTGAATGCTCTAGGAGAATGTATAACTAAAGGGATGCAGGGGGTGGACAGGTTATGCAGCACAGTCAAACAGCACAGGGCAGGTAAAAATCAGGATAAATCAAGGAAACATGAAAGCCATAAAGTTGTGGAGAAATTACCTCAACCATATTAGTTAAAAAAGCATTTTAATTGGTTCTTTAGTATGTGTATTATTGTTAGAGGATAAGGAGCCATTAGGCCTTCAGGCATAAAGGCAGGACATGTTTTTTGGGCTGTGATAATGACTGGATTATTGGAGAGAATGTTTTGAGAATTTTAGAATCTGAGCTTATGGGCTAAATATATGGTCATTAGGACACAGCAAAGTGTGAGGGGGCCCTATTTATGATTTAATGACCATCCGTTCTCGTTTGAATACACAGTAATATTAAACTGCATTACACATGTACCCGGCCTACCAAGAATATATATTTTGTGCCCCATTGTTGTACTTTTGGTCTTAGGGCACCACCAAGTGGTTATTGTCTGTGCAGCACAGTATCTACAAAACACAGACTAATATAAAGGCTGACTACTCTACATGGGACATACACAAATTGATTGTCATCAATATGAGTACTGGTCTGACTCAAAACAGCCTGACCAACACTCAGTACTCTGCCATCATGATCCCTGCAACAAACAGTGTTAAGCAAGCATCTCTTGTATCATTAATGTTAAGATGTATTCAGAAAATAAATACACGCTTATTCACAGTGTGGTCTGGTCCAGATGGTTAAAGAATAAGGACAGGAAATGCTCTATCTTTCAAATCTATCTATCTGTTTGACCAAATGGCCCATAATTTCATGTTTATATGAGTAGGACCTTGCTTTTAGGCCATCTCCACTGGGGCATTCTGATCTAGGATGCCCATACTGTACATATTCTGTGAAATGGGAAAATTGGGCATAGGGCTATGTATGGTAGGGGGACAGGGCTCACAGGTGGCTCGAGGGGTGGATTTGGTAAGTTTAGTGCCCCTGTAGACTAGGACACTTCCTGGCACCGATTATGAGGGACATGTTATAAGGGTCACTTGTAAGCATGGACAAATCTTTACATAAAAAATGATTTATATGTTAGGGAACTGGTAGACCAGGACAAGTGAAACACAGGACAAATCTGTTTAGACTTTTCAGTAATCCAGTCTAGAAAGGTTAAATGTTCCACAAATGGCCCAAACCCAACAGAAAAAATACACATGCACATGCTTTTTCACGTGAAAGTGCGTGTGAAAGAGGCTCTAAATCAGCCCTAATGTAATGTAAGCTACTGATATTTATTTTTTTACTTTTGATTTGCCATTGACTTTACAGGAGGTATATCGTGAAATTGTGTAATATTAAAAATCTATATAAACACA
This sequence comes from Gastrophryne carolinensis, assembly GCA_027917425.1. Taxonomy (NCBI): domain Eukaryota; kingdom Metazoa; phylum Chordata; class Amphibia; order Anura; family Microhylidae; genus Gastrophryne; species Gastrophryne carolinensis. The sequence goes on along the minus strand of CM051234.1, from coordinate 208,500,293 downwards.
TTAGCTAATGAGAGGAGGGGCCACTTAAACTCCCAAACTGAATAAGCTCCTGGTATGAATACAATTCAGGAGTGACAGGTTTAAGTGTATCAGGGGTGACAGAATTTGTCACCCCTGATTTCCTTTTTCCTTCTATTAAAAAAAAGAAACAAGCCTGGCTGGATATTACTTGATGTTGGGTGTATTTGCGAGAGTTTCCTGTAATTACCCCTCCTCACCCGGGTCACCCGACAATCAGGTGATCTCACCCTGGATTTCACCTCCGCCAATGGAAGAAATCCCCTCTGCCATCCGCTATTTAAGGCCCCTGCCTCCTTGCGCTGCAGTGTCACTTAAGGTCCTGCTTCTGAGGGGCGGCAGGCCGGGCTGAGTTTTGGGCAGTGGGCATATACCTGAGGCGGTACGGATGGCACCTGGCCGGAGTCCAGCAGTTTGGGTGGTGGAGGTTACTTGCTGACTGCAGTCCCTCTCCACTTCCTGGTCGCCAGTTTGATGACAGCAGAACTAGTAAGGTGCTGGGCTCGGGGGCTTGGCCGGATAGGGGGGATTGTGGCAAGAAGTGTTTTAATGTTACTAGGGGAAAACAGGGATAGTGGGAAAATAGGGATGGTGACATTTTACTGGGGGAAAATAGAAACAGTGGCTGGTTAGTGGGGGAAAATGGGGATAGTGGCTGGTTACTGGGGGGAAATAGGGATAGTGGCAGGTTACTGGGGGAAATTAGGGATGGTGACATTTTACTGGGGGAAAAGGGTTAGTGGCTGATTACTGGGGGAAAATAAGGATAGTGGCTGGTTACTGGGGGGGAATAAGGATAGTGGCTGGTGACTGGGGGGAAATAGGGATAGTGGCAGGTTACTGAAGATAGGAATGGCAGAGATGCCAAGTCACCCGATCACTCAAGGGCCTGACAATTTCTTGTCCCAGGGGCATCCTGATTTGGGATGCCCCAACTTTGTGAACCTTGACAGTGCATGCACAGGCCACAGTCAGACGCTGGCTTCCCTGCAGCTGATGAAGCTGCGTACCTGTGTCAGCCATTTATGACTGGCTGGGGTGAGTACACTGGGACGTGGCCAGCGGCTTGTGCTCCATTCAGCCTTACTACACTCTGATGTCCGAGATGCTTAATAAAACTGAATGGAGCTCCTTGCAGGAGAGCCTGCATATGCACTGTGTGATCACCAGAGGTTTTGTTCTTCTTGCAGGGGTGGCATCTTGATTTGGGATATCCCTTATCTTGTCTGTGATCCCACAGCACATGTCAAATTCCTATGATGTGCTCAATGATTATAGAAAGCTGAATGAAGGAGAAGTGGCAAACTAGTGGCAGACTATAACCTGGTGAGAGGAATTGTTGCTCAGATAGAGGCTGTGCATTGATGTTGCTGTTCTTTTTCAGAGACGGGAGCAGCGGGTTATGCCGGGTGTACATATTATCCACTCATGTCAGGGAAAACTCTTTTGTTTATTTGTAATGCCAGTTACTGTGATAGTGAAATAACTTTGTGGATGTTCATAATAACTATTTGTTGTTTTGGGGTCCTTAAAGTTGCACCATTGCGGAAAATGGACCAATGGAAAATTCCATATAAATATGCTGGATGGTGGGAGGAGAGGTCACTTACACCCCTGACATAAATAAATATAAATATTTTATTCTCCCTTTTTATTTTAATGGAAAATCAGGGATGACGGGTTCTGTCACCCCTGATACGCTAAACCTGTCACCCCTGGATTTTATTTCTACCCCGAGAGAATAAACCACAGGCTTGGCAGGAGTTTTATTCAGTTTGGATTCATAAGTGACCCCTCCTCTCGTTAACATGTTTATATGGATTTGTAACATTACACAATTTCGCAGGCTTCGATATATTTCCAAAAATCATACCCAGGTAACCAAACCTCTCATTTTGTGTTTTTTTAAATTAACCCTGTATTTGCCTTTTAATTGCGTTGTGTCCTTTTTTCTTTATCTTTGTAATATGACGATTGGTTCTTAATCTGATTATTCCCTCTGGTGCATTGTTTTACTTTAGCTGTATGAAACTCTCAGTGAGGGTCTGCTGCCATCTTGTGGCCATCTTCCCACAATGCTAGTACCAGATAGTATAAATGCAGTAAATTTACAGTGAAACAGTAAATACACTCTGAATATATCTTTTTCTGCTCTATTTTCCTTTATGCATCTTCCTCACTATTATAGTGTATATAATTAATAGAAAAACTTTCTATGAAGGAATTATTTGCCTTTTGTTCCAAACTCTTTGTCATCCCCTTGTTCATGCAAATATCTTGTTTTGTATTAGGGTGGATATATTTAATCATTATCATTACAGCTTTCAGGGGGGTGGTGTTGAGGCTTTAGAATGTAAGTATGTTCAATTTGGGTAAAATGAGTTATTACTAAACACTGTCCCAGTGAATCTTACCTGACTGAAAGTGGATCTTACCTGATTGATAGATCCGGGACCTGAGCAGCCCAGGTCAATCATCAGTCACATCCGGCTTTACAAAGGGAATTCATTTATTTGCATGGACAGACCCTTCAAGAGTTTTGTGGGGTAAGCTTTGACTTTAACATTCAAACCGCTTTCACCTATGGAGGGTAAGATTTAGGAAACTGCTTTATTAAACAGTGTGGCAGAGCAAACTATTAGGGTCATTGTTTAAAGATACAAGCTTAACAATACCAACATTTACACATTGCATGCAACAATTTATATTTACTGGAAGGTCCTTGAAATCAGTCAGTTGTAAAAACCTTACAGTGCTAGCCACCTGTCATAGTGGGTCTACCTTTCATACCAACAGTCTTTACTTTTAGAGAGATCATAGGTTATTTACACATGAATGCCTTATATTCGCTTACAGTGATCCTCCAGTATCCTGCTGTGATAACCTCCCTTTAAATGTTAAAATAAGCCTGGACTAGAGAAAAAAGAAATCAGATGAATCATTAAGGTACAGTGGAAGTTCATGAGAATTTGGGCTACAAGCTATGTTCCAGGAAGAGCTCATGACAATACAGAGGAAAACAAAATCTACTGTTCTGTACCTTCCCGCTACCCCTTGCATAAACTCTCATATATCAATATTAAAACCTAAAATGCACAATTTTACTGGCACTCTTCATGTAGCACCAACCCAATGATCAAGAGTATAGATGAGCACATTTTTTCCAAAATTTGATCTGGTTGATTTGCTGAATTCGATTTGATCCAAACTGAACTGAAATTAATCTTGTTAGAGTTGCTATATTCCGGCCACTACTGAAAGTGTATGTAGTTCATGTAGTGTTTTTTGTGTAGTGTATGTGCCTTTCCACCTGGCTGGCCTCTTTCATCTCCTGAATTTCTTTTTTTTTTCTTGCCTTTCTTTTCTCTCTCTTTTCTACTTTCTATCTGCTATCTCTTTTTTGCATTTGTGTGTGGAACAGCACGAGGAGTCCCAAAACAGGAACAGTCACATAGGTGGAGCGTGACAGTTGGCACAGTATGAAGATTCACCAAAACTGGATCAGTCACATATGTGGAGGGTGGCGGGTAGCAACAGCATGAGGAGACCTAGTCACCCAGGGTAAATGTAACAGGACCACTGGATATTTCGGTGGCAGGTGGCGAATAACAAATAGAATTGCCTATGTTTGCTTACAGGAGCACAGGATTTGTAGGTGGTGTAATTATAATCACAGTAATCGTGGTCAGCTTTAATTACACCCCAAAGTATGTCACAGTGTCAGCGTATCTCAGACAATGTCACAGCACACAGGTAAGGTAGCTCAGGGCAAGGGTTAGGGCACTGCAGCATGGGGAGGTGACATGATGGTTTCTTAGCAAACAGACACTCAATGGCAAGCAGTATAAATGAAAGAATCAGCTTCTTTTATCATTGCAGGTTCAAGAATGTTTTAATGCTTTACTCCACGTCCTGGTTGCATACACAGTTCACTATTCACAGGCCAATAAACTTGCATAGCTTGTAGAAAGCTTGCATAGCTTATGAAGCACAATTGCTTCATAAGGACATTTCACTGTAAGGGTTAAATAGTCTTGTGTCTTTCAGGCAGGACACAGGTACACTTGCTTATTAGAACGCATTAGAACACAGGTAGTCTCGCTTGATAGAGCATTTCAGCATAGGGTCTAGGCAGTATGATATTTACCAATTAAATGTAGGCCTTTTTCCAGAGGGGGATTTGGGTGACCACCACCCCACTGAGCTGAGCAACCCATCGTAGTGGATACCGTCACGTGCCTTTGTATCAGGGCTGTCCCTCCCTACACTTCAATACACTACACTATTCCAACCAAAACTGCTCCCTATACTACACTTTGCTGACCCTTTTCAGTCACATTCACTGGAGCACACCGGTCACTTGGAGTGCTATGTTTTTAAAATGGACCAAAATCTACCATGGACTCTATGCGAATCCAGGATAGGCTTACTCCCTCCCCTGTGGCATCACAAACTGGACTCTCCTGCTGTGTGAAACCCACCAAGGTGCCCAGTAAACTCCCCATTCTCCCTGAGCCCGGCATCACTCTCCTCTCTTCTCACCAGTGTGTGGCCCTGCACGCCGCAACTTATTGGCTGTGCGTGACCACTCGTAACTCGTGGTCCAGTAGTAGTAGTTTTGGAATTGTGTGACCGAATCAGAAGTTAAATTACATTCAGTAAGTCACATTCACAAGTCGGTACTGTGGCTCTTTTAACCCTTTCGCTGCCAGCCTACCTGCAGCTTTTGTCACCCTCTGTTGCCAGACCATGTTTCACTATTTTGCGCTACACATGTTCAACAGTGATTTTTTAAAGGATTTCCAGGGATTTCCCAGGAAAATTATATATTGTTTTTTTCAACAGAGTCTGGGCTTCGACATGAAATGTCTTGTTTGGCCATTTTTTAGTGTATTCTCAATATGTGCAATATGTGCACAAAAAATTTTAAAAATCAATTTTTTGCAATTTGTAGTGTTTTTTTGTAATAAAAAATGTAAGTTTTTATTTTGTCAATAAAATGTTATTGACAAGGTCCTCTGAGCAGAACAATGCCCAACATGCATAGGTACTATTAACTCTTTAAATTGCCATCCTACTTGAAGTTTTGTCACCCTCTGTTGACAGGTAATTTTTCCCCATTCTGCGCCATGTTTAACCGTGATTTTTGCTGGAATTTCCAGGAAAATTATAGATATTTATTTTGCAGCAGAGTTTAGGCTTTAACATGAAATGTCTTGGTTGTAATTTTTCTACTGTTTTTTTTTTTTTATTTATTTTGTGCACAAAAACAAAAAAATAAATAAATATTTTTTAGACAATTGTCTCCTTTATTTTAAATAAAACATTTACTTTATTATAGAAAACCATAATGCATGTGAAAGCCCAATTTCTCCCGATTACAATGGTATCACATATGCATTGGTAGCCCCCCATTCTTGCCCAGGAGACCCCCTAAACTGAAAATAGCACTTTATAACATTTACAAATAAAATACTACTACTATCCACACTATAAACATAAGGGGTTAATTAAAAAAAAATGACATAGGGTCCCCCCTCCTGGGGGGGGGGCATTTTTGGGGGAATTTTAGGGGTTAAAAAGCCTTAAAACTCCCCCAAAAATGATATGGGGTCCCCCTTACCCATCATAACCAGCCCTGGACCAGCTATGGGGGCTTGTAGAACAGGGTGGCCCTCCCACCCTGCAGGCTACAAGCCCACATAGCCATAGCCCGGGCTTTTCTGCCCCCCTGGGCTTTGGGGAGGCAGGTAATTGGGGTGCCGGGGGTTAACGGCAAGTCACCCGCTAGCCACAGGTGACTTGCCAGCCCCTCAGCCTTGTGAACTGGTATAGGGATCTCATGGATCAATGTTTTTTTATTACATATGTCAGGCTACTTCCACACCAGCATGATCTGTTGGCTCTTTTAACCCTTTCGCTGCCAGCCTACCTGCAGCTTTTGTCACCCTCTGTTGCCAGACCATGTTTCACTATTTTGCGCTACACATGTTCAACAGTGATTTTTTAAAGGATTTACAGGGATTTCCCAGGAAAATTATATATTGTTTTTTTCAACAGAGTCTGGGCTTCGACATTAAATGTCTTGTTTGGCCATTTTTTTGTGTATTCTCAATATGTGCAATATGTGCACAAAAAATTTTAAAAATCAATTTTTTGCAATTTGTAGTGTTTTTTTGTAATAAAAAATGTAAGTTTGTCAATAAAATGTTATTGCGTGCGTAACCCCAATTTCTCCCGGTCACAGCGGTACCACATATGTATAGGTAGACACCCTTTCCTGCCCAGGAGACTCCCCCAAACTGAAACAGAGCTTTAGGAGATTTTCAGATAAAATACAACTGCGCTATGCGCTATGCGCACCTTGCAGTTTTTCCAGAAAAACAACCCTTTAAATTTGAAATACCCCCCACAAACTATATATTCTCTGGAAGTACACACCTCAAGCCTTCTTGGCGTACCAAGCTTGTTTATGTGGGCTTAGTTTTCTGGAAGTAATCCTTCAAAGTATTCTTTGGTTGCACAAAGTTTCCCTAAAAAAGAATAAAACGGAAGAATCAAGCCACATTTTCCTAACAAAAACTATCTCAAAAAATCTAAAATCTCAAAAGCAACATGCCCTGAACAGAATGATACCCAACATGCATAGGCACTGTCAAGGGAAGAGTTGGCAAACACCACAAAGTAAAGCGTGCGCGTAACAGTAATTTTACTTGAAAATTTCAGCTCTGCAGACAAAGTGCGCACCTTGCAATTTTTCAACCAAAACAACCCTTTACATTTGGAATATCCCTGATAAACCATATATTCCCTGAAAGTACACATTTTAAGCTTTCTAAGAGTACCCAGCTTGTTGTAGTAGGCTCACCTTTATGGAAGTAATCCCTCGAAGAATTCTTAGGTTGCACAGGGTTTCCCTAAAAAAATTAATAAAAAAACTGAATAAATAACATGTTTTCCTAAAAGATAAATATGCAAACAAGAAAAAACTAGCTAAATCTGAAAGAGCAAGGTCCTCTGAGCAGAACAATGCCCAACATGCATAGGTACTATTAACTCTTTAAATTGCCATCCTACTTGAAGTTTTGTCACCCTCTGTTGACAGGTAATTTTTCCCCATTCTGCGCCATGTTTAACCGTGATTTTTGCTGGAATTTCCAGGAAAATTATAGATATTTATTTTGCAGCAGAGTTTAGGCTTTAACATGAAATGTCTTGGTTGTAATTTTTCTACTGTTTTTTTTTTTTTTATTTATTTTGTGCACAAAAACAAAAAAATAAATAAATATTTTTTAGACAATTGTCTCCTTTATTTTAAATAAAACATTTACTTTATTATAGAAAACCATAATGCATGTGAAAGCCCAATTTCTCCCGATTACAATGGTATCACATATGCATTGGTAGCCCCCCATTCTTGCCCAGGAGACCCCCTAAACTGAAAATAGCACTTTATAACATTTACAAATAAAATACTACTACTATCCACACTATAAACATAAGGGGTTAATTAAAAAAAAATGACATAGGGTCCCCCCTCCTGGGGGGGGGGGCATTTTTGGGGGAATTTTAGGGGTTAAAAAGCCTTAAAACTCCCCCAAAAAATGATATGGGGTCCCCCTTACCCATCATAACCAGCCCTGGACCAGCTATGGGGGCTTGTAGAACAGGGTGGCCCTCCCACCCTGCAGGCTACAAGCCCACATAGCCATAGCCCGGGCTTTTCTGCCCCCCTGGGCTTTGGGGAGGCAGGTAATTGGGGTGCCGGGGGTTAACGGCAAGTCACCCGCTAGCCACAGGTGACTTGCCAGCCCCTCAGCCTTGTGAACTGGTATAGGGATCTCATGGATCAATGTTTTTTTATTACATATGTCAGGCTACTTCCACACCAGCATGATCTGTTTGCTCATGCAATTTTAATTTAATACTTTTGCAACAGCTTACAGCTTGTCTTTGAATGTGATTAATGACTTCTGCTAGATTTATTGCAGTTTGCAGCTATGACAGTTTATGGCACTAGATGGCATTGTGACCAATGCTTGGCTGTAGAGTTTCTCTGTAGTTTACTGCTGTGTCCTGTACATCAAGCTGTGATCTCTATGACTGGCACATTTGTCTGTGTTTTAGCCAACATGTAAGGTATCACAGAGTTTGGTTAAAGGAAAAATCCACTTTCATGGACTTTTCCAAGGACTCTAGGACAGGGCAGTGCCAGAGGTAACTAGAAGATCTGCTTACCTGACCAGCACTCCCGATTGTCTTTCCAAGGCCCTGGTTTGTATAGCCAGTTGCAGCACTTCTGGGTTCCGAATGATGGGTGGGCGTACCCTGGGTACAACTGGCTTTCACCGAAAACAATGGGGGCCTCCATACATGGAAGTTAATGGTGTATGGAGAAACAATCGCCAGGTTCTTACCTAGCTCCACATTCCCCACAATAGGCAGATCTGGAAGAAGCAAACATGCTGCCAGGTGTATGACATTCAAAGCACCCACCACCAACCATTCAGGGTGCCTTGTGCAGGATGCTGGGATTGAAGGAACAGGTTTTTGTTTCAGGGATGGGAAACAACACCCTGAACTTTATGAAGTGTTGCTGAGGGACAATATTGCGGAGAGGGGGCCAAACAGAGTGATCCTTCGGGACAAATGAAAAAAAAATCATGGTAACCAGTGTACAATCCCTTCAGGTATAAATTGTATCAGATAGTCACAGAACCCCCCCCCAAAAAAAACCCTATGGCAAAAAGCGCACTACTTGTCACTATTAAAATAACGTTAATTTATTGCAAAACAATATCAGACAAAAACAGTTAAAAAGGTGCAAATACAAAAAATCTATATACTCCACATATACAGCAAAGTGATTATTAAAGAAGCACCATCATGGATTTTAGTGGTCAACACAGATTTAAACGAGACTTGTCATGTGTTTCAATATTGGACTGACAAGTAAATATGTGTGTGAAAAAAAAGACTGCATGCTCCCTGCAAGTAGTGTTAGTAACAGCTTGTATGCGGGGAACAACTTCTTAAAAGTGTGACTGGACTTACAAGCTGGCCTGGCCTGCAAGTTAGATATCTCAGTTGGTAAAGTGATGGACTCTGGAGTGTTAAAGGTGCTAATCTGTATTTGGATAAGCATTTTCATTTTTTTCTGTTTTCATCCATCTTTTTGTTGCTCTTCTGATTTCTAATTTTTACAGTTTTTCATTTATGTTACATCTGCTGCTGTCTGTAGTATCTTTAGATCTTGCATTTTGTCTTTCTTATTCTTACAACACCATTTTTCTGTTTTCAATATATTTTTCTTTTCAGCTTGTGTGTTTTAAGCAGAACAAAACCCATGATTCTCACTCCCAAGTTTTGGTTCTTGCCCCAGGGGCATCTAAACTTGGGATGCCCTGCTATGTGAAACCCCCCAGTTCACCTGTAAAAACCTTTCGCTGTCCCATGGCGCATGCATGGGCTCTTGTCCAATCAGCGCTGTTTGCTTGCCAAACATCTCTGTTTACACACAGAGCTTGGTAATTTGAAGCTGGAGCAGCTGCATCCCTGAGTGCTCAGCTTATCTGAATGGCTATCCAGGGAAGCGTGCCTCAACCCATGATGCTGAGGACATGACTAAAGCTATTTACATGGGGGTCAGGAAAAAGCTGGGTTTTGTGGTGACCCTGTGACGTTTCACACGAAGAGGCATACAGATTTAGGATGCCCCAGTGGAAGGCCAGTGGCTGGCACTGGAGTCTTTTAGGCCACTCAGGGTTTTGATCAGCTTTAATACCTTTATATATACCTGCACAGTCATTCAAAGTTGAATTTTTTCAGTCAGTTTAGTTTATTTTGTAGAGATTTTATATATTCATTAAGTCACCTGGTGGTCTCATTACAGAAGCACATACAGAGCACTTACCACCTTGTACAGCGTTTGCCTTTAGCAAGTTCACTGCAGCTGTTGTTAGGAGACCAATGCTACGGCTGTCTGCTATCAACTCACTGTATAAAACTCAGTAGATTCCCCCATTCAGCAAATGGATTGAGCCATGTCTCGGCCCTGGGTGTGCATGTGTAAGAGAGTAAAGCCAATGTCATTATCTGGAGACTGTTGTGTTGCTGTTTTGCCACAAGGGGCCGCTGTTTCCCCCACGCTGATTTACAATCAGAGGGAGGAAATTACTGAGCTGGTGTGTGGGGAACAAGAACAAGGAAGTGAAGCGACCTCCATCTTGAAAGAGAGCAGAAGGCTGTGTGAGGAGTTCTGCATGCCGTGTGGAGACGTGATATAGTAGGGCTAAATTCGGGTCCTTCCCTGTAGCAGAGGATTGCTCGATTTCAGCTACCGAGAGCTTTGGAGCCAGCCTGCTATTCTTCATGGATGTGAGAGAGACTTGCTGCGGCCCAGCCTGAGACATAATTGGTCAGTAATCGTACAGCATGCATGCTTAACTGTACAGACTGAGACTAGGCCAATTATATAGTTAGATAGGATTTACATAGGCCCAAAGAGTTTTCCTTTTCCCTGTATGCTGCCTGAATTTCTGAACTAACGGAACAGTTTGCCTGTAAGAGCTCACAACTGCGCCATGTCGCCATCCTCGGTCAGTGATCACTCACTTATTCTGGAGCAACGTTGTTCTTTTGGGTTCTGAGCTAGTGCTGGGGAGGGAGAGTTGTTTTTCTGCATTTTATGGTTCTAGGATTGTAAGCTGCTGTTCTGTACCGCAGATGACCCCTCAGTGCGCACCCACACAAACATCCATTCCAGCCATAGGGTATTAATAGGTATGGTGGGATGTTCTAGTGCGCCCACTAGTAGGTGAAATTACCAGTGCCTTCTGTAACATCCAATCAGGGTCATCTGGCTGTGTAGCACAGGGGTTCTCGGCCCAAGCTGAGTGTGTGTAATCAAGTTTTGTTGTTCCTTCCATTTGTCTTTTTGAAGTGGGTTTGATACTCTTTTGTAGTAAAAGTTTGAATTACAAACACTGGTGTCAGTGTCAGTTTTCCCGCACGTGGCTTCGCTGTATCCTGGGGAGCTCACACCGGTACACGGCTCATATCTTGGCATAGTCAGGAGGATACAGCGTCCGCTATTGATGGGAACGCGGTGGGAGATCTTCTCCCGGCGCCAGTGGCACCGGATCAGGACCCAGCTCAGGGTATGCCTGCGCAAGGTCAGCATAGCTGTAGTGCCATGTCCGCCCCAGTAGGATATATCCCAGTGGGGGTGCTTTTGCGCCATCTGCCGAAATTTGACGGCAAAGCCATGACATTGCAAGACTGGACGGAGAGGGTGCGGAGTGCGGTCAAAATGTGTAACCTAACCCCCGAACTGCAGGCAAAGGTTGCGCTGGGAGCGATTGAGGGCAATTTTAGGTGGACTGTGATGGTGAGGCCCGAATCTGAGAGAGATACCCTAGAGAAAATATTGTCCCTGCTGGAGATAGCGCAAGGGGGCCGTGCTAAAGTGGTACAGCTAAGGAGCCACTTCTTCAATGGCCCACAGCAAGAGGGAGAGACTGTGATGCAGTATTCTAATGCCCTACAAGAAATGCTCAATGAGATCCAGCGGCGAGACCCAGGGGCCATAGGGACCATAGGGGCCTTCCAGGAAGTGGACCAACTGCTGAGGGATCAGTTCATAGTGGGGCTCTCCAAAAAGTTCCTGCAGGATAATCTGCGCGAAATGACCCGTGTGACAGCTGACATGTCGTTCTATAGTATCTACCAGACTGCCGTGGAGAGAGAGGAAGAGCATCTATCGGTGGCAGTGAGAGCGGTGAGCAGCACTCAGGCCAGCAAGAAACAGCCAGTATCTGAAGAATCCGAGTCCCCAAAGGAAGTGGTCCAGGCCCTACGAACTGAATTAGGGGAACTGCGGTTAGAGATGTCCCAGATGAAGACAAAATCTTCCCAGTCCCCAGAAGTGACTCCGGCATGCCACAACACACCACGCATGAGGAACCAGGTGCAGGGACCTGTCAGGAGAAGTCCCCTCTGTTGGGGGTATCGGCATGGATGGAATCTGAGCAGCCATTAAACTTCCGACCACCGCAGTAGTAGAAGTAGACCATTCTTCTCAGAGCGGGATGGACGTGACGCTGGGTATGAACGTGCTGAGAGACCTAGACCATCATCTCTATGCCAGAGAAGGGCCAAAGTATTGGCAACAGGCCACCACCCACCGGCCGACTCAGAAAGTTCTTCAGCAGATGGTCTGGACGATGACTGAAAGGACTATAGGTCCTGATCGAGCCGGCCCATCAAGAGGAACCCCAGGTTTGCCCATTGATAGCTCGTGCCCTCGCCATTGTGACGAATGGGTGTGTACCGGTATGCTGCTTGAATGTTGCAGACTGCGAGTTAACCGTCCCTGGCAATGCCATCCTGGCAGACCTCTATGTGTCCGAGAGGGGTATTTCTCGACGGAAAAGCTTCACTCTACAGTCTGATGGAAGAACAGCCTGGACTTATGCTGTGGAGGTCCAGCAGAAGAAAGCCCCGACAGAGGAATGGAATGGTAGAGTGATCATGACCTAATTGGTGGTGGACTGTAAGGCTCTGACTCCAGGACAACAGAAGTTGCTGGAAGATACCCTCTGGGAGTTTCAGGAGGCATTCTCAAGACACGATGAGAACTTTTTTGTGTGCTTCTGCTATTGAACACGAAAGCCCCACGGGCCATGCTGCACCGATTAGGGAACGGTACCGGCAGATTCCACCTAAAATGTATCAGGAGGTGAAGGATATGGTTGCCAGCATGCTGGAAAATTGGGTGATCCAGGAGAGTCAAAGTCCATGGGCAGCTCCAGTAGTCTTGGTGCGAAAGAAGGATGGGAGTCTCCGGTTCTGTGTGTACTATCGGAAATTGAATGCCCAGACCGTCCAGGATGCATACCCTCTCCCGCGGATTGAAGAGTCGCTATCAGCCTTGGGCCAGGCAAAGTTTTTCTCAACCCTCGATCTGGCCAGTGGATATTGGCAGGTACCGGTAGCGAAGAAAGACAAAGCGAAGGCAGCTTTCATCTTACCTATGGGACTGTACGAGTTTAACCGAATGGCCTTCGGCCTCAACAATGCCCCAGGGACATTCCAGCGGTTAATGGAGCACTGTCTGGGGGACCTCAATTTCGAGTTAGTATTGATATACCTGGATGACATAGTAGTGTTTGGGGCCTCCTTTGAAGACCACCTTCAGAAGCTGCAACAGGTCCTGGGACGACTGAGAGACCACAGGCTCAAGATCAAGCCAAAGAAGTGCCAACTGTTTTGCCAACAAATAGAGTACTTGGGACATGTGGTCACCTCCGAAGGGGTAAAACTGATCCCCAGCAAGGTGGATGCCGTCCAGAAATGGCCCCAGCCAAGGACACTATGAGAGGTACAGGCATTCGTGGGACTGGCTGGCTACTACAGGAGATTTATACCCAAATTTGCGCAGTTGGTGAGTCCCTTGACCGAGTAATTGAAGGGGGACCGCAGAAGGTCCGAAAAATCGTCCCATCGGCTGGGGGCCCCGGCAACAAGAGGCCTTTGCAGCAGTGAAGGAGGAGCTAACCACTACCCCGATTATGGCTTATGTGCGGTTCGACACTCCATTCCTGCTGTACACTGATGGGAGCCTTTACGGGTTGGGAGCAGTCTTATCCCAAGTCCAGGATGGACGCGAGAGGGTCATCACCTATGGGAGCCGGTCTCTGAGGGAACCAGAGCGCAACCCTGACAACTATAGCTCCTTCAGACTGGAACTGTTGGCGCTGGTATGGGCCCTGACTGAAAAGTTTGCAGAATACTTGACAGGCGCAGAAGTAACAGTGATGATGGAAAACAACCCGTTAGCCCACCTGGAGAATGTCAAGAGGTGGTTGGCTTGCCTTTCCAAGTTCCATTATCACATCAAGTTCTGGTCTGGTAGAGAGAACAGTAATGCCGATGCACTCTTCACTCGCCGCAGAGGGGTGATGAAGAGTTAGAGGACATTGAAACTCCTGACCTTGGTCGATTACCCATGCTTCAGGACTTGGCCCATTCAAATGGAGTGGCATCCGGGATGCCCATGGTGTTGGGGAAGACAATGGCTGATTGGGAGAAAGTTCAGAACAGCTGCCCGGACCTGTGGAAAGTGAGAGAATGGTTCCTGACCAAGACCTGTCCTTGGCCAGAAGAGAGGGTCCGTTTGACTCCAGAGGGCAAAAAGTTACTGAGGTAGTGGGATAAGTTGACTGTCACCCAGGGCCTCCTGTGTCGGACCATATACCTACAGACGGAGCTGCAGTATCGACAACAGATTGTAATCCCCATGTCAGTGGGACCGGAGGATGCCGGGGAAGCTCACGAGAAGGGTGCCCATTTTGGGAGCGAGAAAACGTTTAAGTGGCTCCAACGTCTGGTGTACTGCCCAGATCTGACAGACATAATGGTCGAGGCTTGTCTGAAGTGTCGACCTTGCGGGTTGAGTAAGAGTGCTGAACAACGGGTCCACAAAGTTGTTGAGGAGCGCCTGAGACAGGTGGTGCACCCTGACCCAAGACCGGTTCAGAGGGATGGGTATGCCACAGGTGATCGAGTGATGGTCAAAGCCAAACGACTGTCTGGGAAGCTGGATGGGCGGTGGGAGGTGGTTCCATATGTGGTAAAAATGAGGGTCGACCCTGCCATTCCAGTCTACGAGGTGGAGCCAGTAGGGACTGGGGGGCCCCCACGTAACTTGCACTGTAACAAACTGAGATGTTGTAACTTTGATGAGCCAGCGCACATGGAGGAGATGCCTCCACATGCTCCGTGTACCAGGGAAAGCTCCTCAGAGGAGGGAGAGTGGTGGATCGCCCCTGCTTAGGTACCCACCGGCGTCCCAGGTGGGTCAGGTTTGCCACCCAGAGAGAGGGCTGAACAAATGGTGGCCTCTCCCCTGATAGAGATGCCTGACGTACCCCTGAGGCCTCCACTTTAAGAAGGTCAGCGAGGTCCACTGCTGGTGTGCTCCCACAGCGCTATGCCCAGAAGGAGTTTGTATGGGGAGGGTTGTCGAGGGCGACAAGCTCTAGTGCGGTGGCATGTAAGAGAGTAAAGCCAATGTCAATATCTGGAGACTGTTGTGTTGCTGTTTTGCCACAAGGGGCCGCTGTTTCCCCCACGCTGATTTACAATCAGAGGGAGGAAATGACTGAGCTGGTGTGTGGGAAACAAGAACAAGGAAGTGAAGCGACCTCCATCTTGAAAGAGAGCAGATGGCTGTGTGACGAGTTCTGCATGTCGTGTGGAGACGTGATATAGTAGGTCTGTATTCGGGTACTTCCCTGTAGCAGAGGATTCCTCGATTTCAGTTACAGAGAGCTGTGGAGCCAGCCTGCTATTCTTCATGGATGTGAGAGAGACTTGCTGCGGCCCAGCCTGAGACATAATAATGTCAGTAATCATACAGCATGCATGCTTAACTGTACAGACTAAGACTAGGCCTATTAGATAGTGTGGGATATTGGGGGTGAACGGTAGTGACACAGACAACAGTTCTCTCTCGGGAAAGCAGGTTTATTTCAGAAAAATGCAAGTATTCAAATGAAACAATACTTCTCCATTCATAGGTTGCAGCGTCAGTGCAGAAAATCAAAACAAATGGTTACATCACCAAATAAAGGTAAATCCAGGGCTGGGGATTCCAGCAAGCTGTGGGTCAAAGGAAAGTCCAATCCAGATTGCAGGGCAAAGCAGCCCGCCGCTTCTCACCCCCAACGGTCCAAGAGTGGGGCGCAGAAGCCAAGTCCTCCGGCTTAATAGTCCAGTATTGTTATTCATACAACATGCAGTTCAGCCTGAGCTTCCTCCATCAGGCTGGTCAAAGACAAACTGACTGGCTCAGTGGGAGCCTTTTATTCAGGCTCCTTCCTGAAATCAATCTGACCAGGTGTGCAAGGCCTGAGACCAGAAGAAACCTAGGAGTGGGGAATGTGACCAGGGTTCTGAAATCCTGGCATGGATCGTGCTCTATACAGCACTGTAGGGGAAAAATATACTCCATCCAGGACTTCTCCACACACTTTACCACAATAGTTAGATATGATTTACACAGGCCCAAAGAGTTTTCATTTTCCCTTTATGCTGCCTGGATTTCTGAACTAACGGAACAGTTTGCCTGTAAGAGCTCACAACTGCGCCATATCTCCATCCTCGGTCAGTGATCACTCACTCATTCTGGAGCAACGTTGTTCTTTTGGGTTCTGAGCTAGTGCTGGGGAGGGAGAGTTGTTTTTCTGCATTTTATGGTTCTAGGATCGTAAGCCGCTGTGCTGTACCACCGATGACCCCTCAGTACGCACCCACACAAACATCCGTTTCAGCCATAGGGTATTAATTGGTATGGTGGGACGTTCTAGTGCGCCCACTAGTAGGTGAAATTACCAGTGCCTGATGTAACATCCAATCAGGGTCATCTGGCTGTGTAGCACAGGGGTTCTCGGCCCAAGCTGAGTGTGTGTAATCAAGTTTTGTTGTTCCTCCCATTTGGCGTTTTGAAGTGGGTTTGATACTCTTTTGTAGTAAAAGTTTGAATTACAAATGCTGGTGTCAGTGTCGCTTTTCCCGCACGTGGCTTCGCTGTATCCTGGGGAGCTCACACCTGTACACGGCTCACACATGCACTCTAGAAACAGATAGACAGACAATAGAGTGTGTAACACAGAGGTCCACATATAAAAAGTGCCTGGAAAAAGAAGAGCATCCCAATTTGCTCTCCTGATCAATATTGCTGTAATCCATAGCAACCTCTGAAAATTTCCTCCAAATATATTGCTGCTTGGGCTAGATAATAACTGACAGGTCCCAAGGCAAAGGGCATAAAATATAATCCTCCTCCAATCAGGCGTGGAGGCTGATTCACTACTAGCACCACAAATTGCCAGATGAGCGTCTGTATAGTGGCTCTTAGAGCGTTCGCTAGTAGACGCTGTAAGCGGGTATTGGGTGCTGTAACCTAGTGTTGCGATCGCTGTAGTAACCTGGCCCGGCATTGATGAATATGATGTGTGTTGGGCGCTCTAACAACAGTATAACGCTGCAGTGAGCAAGAGGTAGCAACAGCTGAGTGCATTTGCCACTTGGCGCTCAACACCATACTTAAGATAAAACTACACACACACAGTGTCGGCGCTCTAAAGCTGGGCACAGTGTGATTCTGTTTTTGAACACATATACACCAGTAACAAAGCCAAAACACATGGAATGACATTGTTTAAACACTGTGACAATGACACTTTAGTGCCAGACCTGTAAATAGAATTCTGCATAAAAATATAAAAAGTGGGGGGGCGTGGCCTACGCATGGCTGTGTGAGGAAGCACATTGGTGGGGCTCCGACCAGATCCTCGGTTTCTGACGATTAGGCAACAAGAGTGGCGGTGAGAGTGAGAGGAGAAGCAAGACAGCGGGGAGGATTGACCCCTACCTGACTCCTGGATCCTCGGCACGGCCGGCAGCGGGATCGCTCAAGATGGCGGCGGAGGACTGGGTCTCCCCCAGCGAGATCTGCATGGTCGGAGAGCGGGCGGAGGGCTTCAGCTCCCAGGTAAAGAAGAGGTGGTGGGAGCGCATGTGAGCGTGCCCGCTGTGAAGAGCCACTCTGCGGCACTGACAGCCGACGCAGAGGCGGAGGGGGGAGAGGAGCCCCCGCATGACGAGCCGCGGCTTCCGCCGCCTGCACAAGCTCTGCGAGGAGCGGCAGCTCAGGCTGCTGACGATGTCATGCAGGCGGCGGTTTGAGCTGGGGCAGAGGGAGAGATGCCCAGTGTCCTCAATAAAGCACAGCAGCTGACACCAGAGCCCCATGCTGGGGAGTCACAAGGGGGTCAGCCAGCAAAACCCCTAATGCCCCTATTAGTTTCACCTAAAGTGACATGCACAGCTATCAGCCATGGGGAGAGGCAGAAGGGGGGGGGGTCGGGCGCCCCCACCCCCTGCTCCCAAAATCAGCATGGAGGGACAATACCAGGGCGGCAACGCTTACAGATGGACGATGGCAGTGCTGGATCCCCCGCAACTCCACCAAGCCCACCATGGGATGCCCCCGCAGGTGACGCCCCCTGTAGATGGACTCCCCTACACAGCCCTATCCAGTCACCTGCTCCGTCCACGCAGCAGTCATGTGGGGGTTGGTCCCCTGGCCCTGAGGAAGACCCCGGGACGAGACAGTGGCAGGAAGAATCCCGCCCAGAGGGGGGAAGCCGGTCAAGTGGAAGAGGGGGACCATTGGAGGCTGCCTAGACCCACCCCGGCGAGATGAACGAGTCGGCCCATGAGTTTTCTGAAAACGTTACTGAGCTAGATCCCAGCCTTAAGCTCCTGCTTCAGTTCCTTCCCACCAAAGCAGACCTAAAAGAAGACTTGGAAGCAGTTGTGCTGAGGATTGAACGGGCCATGAGGAAGGAGATTGAGGATCTCCAGCAACAAACGTCAGCCTTGGAAACTAGAGTCTCCGCAATAGAAGTGTCCAGTTTGAGCCACGAAAATCGGATCACTAGAGCGGATACTCCATACTAAACAACAGCAGCTCACCAACATCTTCCTGCAGTCAGATAACCTTGAAAATCGTAACAGACGCAACAATCTAAGGCTTCGGGGCATCCCCGAGTTGGTCTCTCCGAACCTGTTGCGGTCCACGGCTATTTTCAACTCCCTACTAGGGAGACCCAGAGACACTGAGGTCATTATAGACAGGATCCATAGGGTGGCAGGCCGATCTGTGGCAGAGGCAGATGCGCCGCAAGATGTCCTTTGCTGCATCCATTTCTTCACGTTGAAGGAGGACATTTTGCGACAGGCCTGGGAGAGGCGTCAGGTGGAATAGGAGGGTTATAGGGTGAAGATCCTCCCTGATGTTTCCCAACACACCTTACGCATGAGGAGGATTATGTGCCCTCTTCTGGACAAGCTGCGAGAGATCAACGTCTCTTATAAATGGGGACACCCCTTCCACCTCATCGTGCAGAAGGACAATGGCGTATTTCCGCTATGACGGAAAGAAGATCTACCAAAGTTGTTCCAGTTCTTGGATATCAATCCCATTGATTTGCCTGGGGCCCCGAAGATAACGTGCTGAGTCCCGGCCCTGTGTCTCCCTGGAAGTCGAGTCGCCCCATATGGATTGATATCCTTTATATAATTTAGATCACTAAGCTGTTGAGATTCTATGTTAAGTTACATTTTATTCTGCTGTGTTATAACTGTTATTGTGCCACGTTTTAGCTTACCCTACTTAAACAAGGTGTTTAACCATGCCATAGGCGGGAAACTGGAGGTTTGCCCACAGAAACCTGCTGAGAGTCTGGTTTCAGTAGACTGAGCGCGGGGGGTTCGGAGCCCCGCCCCATGGTGCAAGGTCACTTTACCCCATTAGTTTTCTGCTTCCTCCCGCCGGGACACGACCCGGTGGGAATAAGTAGAATAGGGAACAGTAGTTCCATCTCTAGGTTTTGCTCTCTCTCTATAGGGAGGGCTGTTCGTTCTTTCTACTCTTGTTCGTTGTCCCTGTCTGTCCTGTTCTCCTATCTGGCTTTTCTTCTCTCTCTCTTTGGATATCAACACATTTCACGCACCGTTGATATTGTTCTTTTGGTCTCCTCTCCTCGTCATACCCCTCTTCTAGCCCCAAGTACTTTTGCCTGAGATTGGGTGGGGAGGCCTGGAATCATGTCCAGCTTGAAAATATGTTCCCTTAATGCAAGGGGTCTCAATATCCCGGAAAAGAGGGCCAAAATACTTTACAGCCTACATAAAGATAAAGTGGATGTTATACTGTTCCAGGAGACCCACTTTTGTGCAGGAAAGATGCCAGAGGTCAAAAATACTTCGCCAGACGGCTTCACTCAACGATACTAAGTCAAAAGGTGTGTCGATAGCCATCCACAGAAATTCCCCTCTGGAGCCTCTAGACACAAAAGTGGACCCACAGGGCAGATATATCTTCATGAAATTTATAGTGAAGGGAGACATTTATACGGTAGCAAACATCTACCTACCCAACCTTAATCAAACAGAGATGGGACTGCGATTCTTGCGCTTACTAGAAGACTACGCAGAGGGAGGTATAATTTTGGGAGGGGATTTTAACATGATCTTGGACCCGAGGGTGGATTCTTCTTAGGGTAAGTCGGCGATCCCCTTATCTAAGTTAGCGGCATTTCGACAGGCCCTTACTTCTTTGCAGGTCATAGATGCCTGGAGAGTGTTAAATCAGGGGGCTAGGGATGACACCTTTTACTCTCCCGTACATGCTTCCTACAGCAGGCTTGATTATATTTTCATTAGTCACCATGTTTTATCTAGGGACATAAAGGCATCTATCGGCCCTATCATGTATCTTCCCTGGACAGTCCCTGGAGGCCCATATCTCTGTCATACCAAAACCCAATAAGGATAGGACTGTGGTGGGCAACTACAGACCGATATCACTAATCAATGTTGATATTAAATTGTTTGCAAAAATGATAGCTACAAGACTTCAAGCACCTTTGGCGGAGATCATAGATGGGGATCAGGTGGGGTTTGTCCAGGGGAGGGAGGCTAGAGACAATACAATAAAAACCGTTACACTCATGCACTACGCCCAATTGAATAAGATCCCAGCATGCCTGCTATCAGTGGATGCAAAAAAGGCCTTCGACAGGGTCCACTGGATGTTTTTGAGAGCGTTGGTCCAAGTGGGTATAGGCCCTACACTGCTAGGTAAGACCATGGCGCTTTATAGGGAGCCCTCGGCCAGGGTCAGAGTCAATGGTCTCCTGTCAACTCCTTTTGCAGTCAGGAATGGCACGCGACAGGGATGCCCACTGTCGCTGCTCCTATATGTAATTGTAATTGAGCACCTTGCTCAGGCACTGCGTGCCAACCCTTCAGTTAAGGGGCTTCAGTGCGGCGGGAGGGAACATAAGCTGTCCCTGTTCGCTGATGATCTTCTGTTATACATCACATCCCCACATCTCTCCTTACCCTCTATAATGAAAGAATTTAACAGATTTAGCAGTCTTAGCAACTTTAAAATCATTCTAGCGAAGACTGAGGCCTTGAGTGTCTCGTTGCCGCGATAGACCCAGCAGCTATTAGAATCGAACTTTCCCTTTAAATGGCAGAGGGAGTCTTTTAGGTATCTGGGGGTCCATCTTCCCTCTGGGTCACCTTTTCAGGTTGAACTACGCCCCACTACTCTCCAAGACTCTAGAGAACCTTAAACAGTACAACAAACCCCAGTACTCATGGATGGGTCGTATAAATATAGTAAAAATGGATATCTTGCCGCGTTTTCTCTACATTTTCCAAGCAATCCCCATTGTACCGAATAGGGGTTACTTCAAAGCCCTTAAATCAGCACTCCTCAAATTCATCTGGAACAATAGGAGGCCGAGGATCAGCTATTCAGTCCTGGTAAGAACCAAGGAGAGAGGGGGTCTGGGGCTGCCTGATCTTAAGTTATACCATACAGCAGCGATCTTGACCAGGATGTCGGACTGGTTCCACCATAGGTCTGATAAACATTGGGTGGCCATTGAAGAAGGTGGGTCCCTTGGGTCTTACATCGCTCCCGTGGATAGACCCTGGGCTGTGACCCAGGGCACACACCTTGTCTGTTTTTGACACGTTTGCTGCTGTTTGTCTGGGATTCGGAGCTTAAAAAAGGGAATCTGTCAAACAGACTGGGCCCACTCACGCCCCTCTTTGACAACCCCGCTTTTCCCCCCGGTGTGGGAGCTGACAGGTTTCTGATTTGGGATAGGGCACAGGGGACTCGGCTTGGGGATACCTTGCGAGGCGGGCGCCCTCCAAGTCTCCAGGAGCTTCGGGCGGGGGGTGGAGAGGGGGGGATGTCTTGGCTGCTTCATCGACAATTGATGACTTTCCTTAGGTCCCATGATCCTGTGTCATCCTTGTTGCGACCCTTGACTACTTTTGAGAGCCTGATGAGGGCGGATTCGATACCCGCACACACCCTTTCTCTGGCATATCGGATCATACAAGCTGAGGAGGATACACTAGAAAATGGTAGCTAGAGTTGGGTTGTAAGATAAGTGAAGAGGATTGGGCTAAATCCTTTATGCTAACACACAAACTCTCTGTGGCATGCAGAGCACAGGAGAAAAATTACAAGATCCTGTCCCGTTGGTATAAGTGTCCGGTGGATCTAGCTAGATTTGGGGGAGCTGACTCGGCTTCGTGCTGGAGGTGTGACTGTGCGGAAGGTACAATGCTTCATATCTGTGCCCTTCAATACAAAAGTTCTGGGACAGTGTGCTTTCCATATACAAACTTTTGACCCTGGAGGATGTCCCCAATAACCCCCAGGTTGCACTCCTCTCCATGATCCCAGGGTTGGCTTCCTCAGCAAAGCGGGGAATACTGAGACATTTGCTTACTGCAGCAAGGTCCGTGATCCCGCGTCACTGGCGCACCCGAGATGCACCGGGAATCATGGAATGGGTGCAGGAGGTGGAAAACATTAGAAGAATGGAGGAGTTAATGTTGGAGGGGGATGAAAGTGGGAGGCAGAAACTGAACATAACATGGACAATATGGTTGATGAGCCTCAATACGCCTGAATTCAGTGCATTCCTGTCCTCATTACAGGCGGGTCGGCAGGGGCGCTGCTGAGGTGAGGTATTACCCAACCCTCTCCTGGGCTCTGGTGGTTGGTCCTGAATCTGAATCTGAGCTTGACTCCTTCGCTGGCCGGCCTCCTCACCCTACCTGGTCCCCCTTGCCCCCTCCCTAGTTAGCTAGATATTAGTCAGTATGTAAGGTAGTATCTCCACGCAATTTCTCTTTCTCTTTTCTCTTCTCTTTTTCCTTTTGGATACTATCTATTTTCTTCTGCTCTTTTTTTCCTTACTGGAGTTGCTCAGTCTTAAAATGCCTAATATACCCTGCGGGTTGCTTCTATGAGCCCTAACGGCTTGTTGGTGTGCGGCGGTTGGAAAGTGGTCCTGGGGACGGGCCCCTGGGTCAGTCTGGAATCTCTGACTATTAAATAAAGATCCGGGACATTCTCACCGTAGCAGGGGTGGTGGGGTGGGGGTGCGCCGGGGGGCTTTGTGCGCGATTGGCGGGCTGGGCCCCCCGGGCTGTTTCCTCCTCCCGTGCCGTTGATATGGGAGGGGGAGGGCTCAGGGGACAGTCACTATTGATTCAGATATTTGCTGTAACTGTATGTATAAGCACTGAATACTCTGACTGTGTTAAAGAGGCGTCTAAGAGCAGCCTCCGCCTCCCTCTAACAGGGAGCGTGCCTGCTCTGGCCATTCACAAATGTTACACCTGTAGGGTCGGCCAGTTCCAGGTTCGAACAGCTGTACCGTGATATGCCAGTATACATTTTGCCACTTCTATCTTTTGCTCTGCATTTGCTTTTGTGACTCATTGGTGCTTGTATGTTTTGTTTGTTGTTTTTTGCTTAGCTTTAGGTCCTCTTTAGGATGGCTACCTTGCATTGAATTATGCTGTATGAAGCGATCAAGCACTCCTCCCTTATGAAATTGCATCATTGTCATCTCTTTTATAGGTGCAGGTGTTTAGAACTGGTACTTCTTATGTAGTCTCTTCTGCTGCCTCATGTAATAGCTATTTTTACTATATTTCAACCTTATTAAATATGGTTACTTGTTGTATTTTGTTTTTGTGCCTTTTTGGAACATTTCTCAGATTCTTGCCCTTCCCAGTCCGCAGTGGCTTTCTGGGGTGCTCCCCCCCCAAGACTGCCATTGGCAATGGATGGTCCAGCTTTGCCACTTATACACAGCTTTTATGTGTGCCCGGGGCAGGACTGCTGTAAGTCCTGCTTTGACGTTTGCTCCCCCACCGCCATCATTGGGCAGCGGGGCTTGCGCTCTGAATGGCTGGGCTCTCTTCTCTTCCTCCCACACCAGGGGGACAGCGTCTCTAGGGTTTATGACCTGTTGGATGGGGGGTGGATAAAAATAAAAGCATGCTGCATTCACTTCTTAGCCCTGATTCCCTGAGGAAGAGGCAGTACGCCCCGCAATGCATGGGCTTTTGGATGCTGGCTGTACCATCATATGTTGACTAAATATCCCATCATTTTGTTTTTTACTTTTTACACTTAGCACTTTGGGCTAGTTTAGCTATATGTAATATGATTTTTACAATGCACTGCATGATTGAAAAGTCTGTCTTTTCATCCTCCTTTTTACACTAATGTGGTTTCATCTGGTTTTCATTTTTGTGTATCATTTTATGGCTGTACTTTTGCACTGCACTTTGTCACTTTACTTTGTTGGAAGCTATTCCATCTGTCACAGCTTCAGTTAGGCAGTTTAATGCCCCATGCTTTATGCATTTATGTTGTGAGTCATTGTTGTCCTACTGATTTTAGTTGATATATACATTGGTTAAATAAAATGTTTATTGATTCATTTTTTCTACATATTGGTGCACCCATTTTCATGCTGTGGGGTTAGAGGCTTACAGACGAGTTTTTCTGTGTATTATAGTGTCACTAGCTATAGCGGCTTCACACACGCTTACTTTGGTAGGGTAATGCCCACTCAATTTTTCCTTTTGGGAAATTAAAGGCAAAAATAGTTTTTCATTGTAGTAGGTTTTCCTGAGTTTTGTTCTGCGGCCCCGGGGCATTCCAAGTTGGGATGCCCCGTTCTGTAAAACCCCTGTGTTTGCCAATAAAAATTCACCTGTCCAGAGCTGCCTGATGTGACTACATCATTCGGCAAATGGCTTTCATTGACTTGAATGGGGAGCTGCATTCCCTGCATCCCAGGCTGTGGGAGCACTCCCACCCTAGTCCAGTGCATGCATCGTTTGAGCATGGAAAGGTCAGCCAATTTGGGATGCCCCGGGGAAAAGCCAGCCGCCGGTCCAGGAACCATTTAGATTCCAGGCTGGCCACTGCAGGGTTTTGTTCCGCTATAACAGCTTGTTTTCGGGTTCCGATAATGTTGAAGCTCAGAGATCTAAAAAATTGTACAACAACTACTACATCTTCAAACTAAAAAATGTATTGATTCATGAAAACCTATGTAACCAGTAGATGACAGTACAATACTAATATCTTAAAAGAGTGAGCAAAATAGATTTTCTTTTACAAAGATTTTATTGGGTTTTACAAGAAAGTCAGGCAGTACTATATGCACTGGTGATAAGTGTACAAGCTTTAGAGAAAATAGATCTTAATACAAAAGTGGACAACAGTTATAAGAATTATAAAGAAAAAGTTGACAAATCTTATAAAAAGGACAACTGTTTCCTGATTATATTCTATCTCATATCAAATAACAGCAGGTATTTGGATTACGTTTTGTGCTGGTGCATTAGTTCACTACACCTTATGTGGATGTTGCGTGGAGTGTGCATTAATTCACCGGTGCAGGGGGTAGACGATCCTGTAAGATAACTAATGTATATACTCTGACTTTGGATGAGTAAGATAAGAGAGGGAAAGTACAAAGAAAGGGGGGGAAATGGGGGGGAAATGGGGGGGGATGGGGGGGAGACCCAGTTGGGAACCCAGGCCCTTTCTTTGTGGGGGATAATACTGTCGCCACTTCAGACCGGGTGAATCGGGTCTGATTGATGGCGCCCGAAGCCTGTGTACTCTAACCAAGGATCTCAAACGTTGAGGTAGCTGTCATATGTGTCATTTTTGATAGCTGTTATTTTCTCGTTACATAGGGTATCTGAGATTCTATTCATTATTTCTTGCCATGGGATCCTGGGGGACCTCCAGTTTCTGGCTATGGTGGCTCTGACTGCCGCTAGAATGTGCTGAGTCAATTTCCATTCACTCCTGGCATATCTCCCCGATTTGTGGGAGAACAAGGCTTCCCAGGGATTTTTGCTTATTGGGGCGTGTATGATGTTGGAAATCAATTTATAGGTCTTGTTCCACATGGCCCTTGCTATTGGGCAGCCCCACCAGATGTGTGGGGAGTCTGTGGAAGAAAACTTATGAATACGATCTGGAGTGAGGTACCACCTCAGGAGTACTTTGTAGGCATTTTCCAGTACGACAGTGTTACAAGATATTTTCTTTATGTTCCCCACAATCTCTGCCAATCCTCCTCCCCAGCAAAATAGATTTTATGGAGATACAGTACCCCAAAGAAGTTGCAGTACAAAATATATACCTAATTTGTTTGTCTTGTTTTAAGTGATAGAAAATATATAATCTACTAGAAATAGATGCACATTTTTTTGTAAAGTGTACAAACCTCACGTAGGCAAAGCTCAAAATGTAAATACACAGATGTACAGGCAAGAAATACAGACCAATACACTTTGACATAAACAGGGGAACACCTTCCAGCAGTCTATAAAAGCCACTCTCTTGCACAACAGCTTTAGTCCCTAGCTTTTAGCCAAAGTGGGTGGAGTAAGTGGATAGACCTCCCAGCTTTTTTAAGTTTCCTTACAAACTGCGATTAGCAAGATTCATTTCGGGTCAAATACATTTGCAATACTTGCCTGAATTATTCAAATTAGAAACAAAAAGTTTCAACTCTCCCAAGGCTACCATCCTGGCATGCCAAGCACATAGCTGGCATCGGCATAGCTCAAGGTCAGTGGTCAGCTCAAATGCACTTCAGTATCAGAGGTGGTCTGAAAGTGGTAGAAAAAAACACAAACTACACTGAGAACCAGCTCTAAACTGATGGCCACTGGGTTGGCTAACCCCCATGCCCAGAAAGTGGTGCAGGTCATGGGGAAGGGCATTCAT
Organism: Gastrophryne carolinensis; assembly: GCA_027917425.1. Lineage (NCBI taxonomy): Eukaryota > Metazoa > Chordata > Amphibia > Anura > Microhylidae > Gastrophryne > Gastrophryne carolinensis. The sequence goes on along the minus strand of CM051234.1, from coordinate 208,473,550 downwards.
AAATGAAATGCTTAAAATGGTATGGCAGGCAGTTGCCTTGCCATTTTATTTTTATAAATGTAAAATTAAAAATTAAATCTTACTTCTGGTGCTGCGTGTCTTCAGTGGTGTCTCCACCTGTGCCCACTGTATTCTTGATGCCCCAGCATTGCCTCCTCTGAATTTTGGGTGCCCCCAACACAGATGGGACCTCCCATTGGCATCTTCAGCTGGGTCCGCACTGGTCCCCTACCTCTTGTGTCCCCAGCTAGGTCAAAGCTCCATTCAGCTACTTTAGAGTGTCTCTGCTGTAATTACCTTATGTATTTTAATCAAAGCCGATGTCCGCACTTCAATCTTTGGGTCATGGTCGGCTTTTGGGATGTGTGAGGTGTGCGGTGGCAAAGGGCGCCATCTCAAACTCTCCATAAGGGGGCACCAGAAGCTCTCAACTGTGCCAGCAGGCCTCTCTTCTTCAAAATACCCCCATCTCTCTCCTTTCTCTTTTGTACATTTCTTTATAATTCTCTTTTGCTTTTATTCTATCTTCTTGAATTGTTCTCCTTCTCTCTCTTTTACTTCATGATCCCTCTCTTTTCCTCTCTTTTCATAACCCCTGTTTTTTTATTCATGTCGTTTCCACATTCCCCCCATCTTTCAGCTTCCTTACATCTTCATCCTTTTTTACCTTCCCTCCATCTCTCTTTTCCAGTTTTCTTTCTTTCTTTCTTTCTTTCTTTCTTTCTTTCTTTCTTTCTTTCTCTCGCATTCCTTGTGTTTGTTTCATTCCTTTATTCCTTTCTTTCTCACTTTTTCTCTCTATTTCCTGCTTTCTCTTTCTTTTGTTCTTTTGCTCTCACTATCTTTCTCTGCATTCTCTTTTTCTAGCCCTTTTTCTAGCCCTTTTCAACTCAATTTCTCTCTTTCTCCTCGACTCCTGTTTTTCTACATTTCTCTAACCTCTATCTCATTCCCTTATTCATTCTCTCTCTCTCTCTCTCGCTCTCTCTCGTTTTCCCACATTTCCTATATTAAATAAATACATGAATAAATACAAATTGTCGGAGGCCAAACACCTGGATAACTGCCCTGCACAGAATGCGGTAGGGAAAGTGCTCAAAATATTAAGAGATATTAAGAGAAAATGAAAAAATTAAATACATACATCATATATAAATAGATTAATTAATATAATTTTTTTACAGGTGTAAGAGGTTGGGGGAGGTAGTGTTGAAGTGGTGTAAGCAGAAAAGACAGAGGAGGTGGATATGGCGGAGAAAGAGGTAGCCAGGTCGTGGGATTCATGTCTGGTTCTTCTCATGGAATGTAAGGATGTCCACGTTGACTGTTGCCTGTGGTGCTGAATGGACACTTGCCACAGGAAAGGACAGAACCTCTAAGGCATAGATGGCAAGCTCTGACCATGTGTCCAATTTAGTGACCCAGAAATTGACTGGTGAGAACCCATCGCTCAGTACCAGGAGACACGTTGACAGTCAATAGTGCGTCCCCCAGAGTGTGTTTGTGCTCCCTCATCTTTCTATTACACTCCAGTGGTGGAATCAAGGAGGTGATGAATCAGGCAGGGTTGCCACCAAGTAATCGGTACTGGTGACTATGCAGGCAACTCTGTGGTCATTCTGCAGGTACTGAGCATGTAGTCACTCATGTGGGCCAGGCTGCCCTGAGTCAAGGAGAAGATGTCCTCAGTGTCAGGTTTCTCTTTCTTTTGCTCTTCCCTCCAGCCACGCTCCAGTGAGGCCCATGATCTGCACTGCCTTGCTGTGAGAGAAAATACTCCTTCTCCCCCTCTGAATCCTACAAAACTGTCTGCTGGTTGGACATTGAAGTACCTGACCCCCGTGGGCCCAGCAACCCACCCTGTGAGCCACATGTGCACTGCCCTGACACCTGGGAAAATGGGCCTTCCTCTTCTGCTACCTTCTGTGCCACCATCACATCCTCCATCATGGTCTGAAGGTTATTTTTCGAGCAGGCAAAGGATGGGGATGACGATGGCATTATCAGCGCTGACCATATTGGTGCCATACTGGATGCACCGTAATATGGCACAAATTTCCCTCCTGGAGGCCCACTCATTGGTGCTGTTGGTCGGAATTGTGGAATTCCACCTAGTTGGCAAGTCACATATGGGTGGGTGGGTGGTAATTCGGAAGTTCCTCTGCAGTGCAGATAGGTGAGCAGCAGCAGGCCAGGAGGCCAGAAAGCTCTGCACCACCAAGTTGAGCACATGCCCCAGGCAAGGGACCTCAAGTCTGAGACCCACCTGGAGGCAACGGTGTTGTCTTGCTTTCTGAAAGTCCATGCTGCCGGGCCTCACCTCACATAGAAATCAATGGATCAAGCAGTGGGATAACAAGAGATCTGCCATGAGGTTGAGGTCCTTCTCCATCCTTAATAGATAACAGAGTGCCCAACAGGAAAAGCTTTGCAAATGGTAAAAAGCTACTCCCCCAACCCCAGTAGCCAAAGCGGGTCAGACTGTGACATTGACGAGAGGTCACTATCCCCTCCTGGTAACTAGGGCTTTTGATATTCTTCCTTACAATTTTCACAGAGATAAGTACGTCAGAATACCCTGCAAAATCTTTTTCCATAACCTCACTGTGACCACTGATGGGGACTGATGGGACATTCAGCAATTTCCCGTATCTAGATAATCACTTGCTGAGTTTTTTTTTAGAAGAGATTCCTTTATAAATGAGGCTGAATGTGTTTTTCACTGGGACTGTTCAGTAGATTCAAGATCTTTCTAATTTGGTTTCAAGGGACAGTCCTAGAACTGAGATCAGATCAGAGAAGAGGTAGAAGAGCCTTGGTGAAAAGGGGGTTTTCACTTAGCTCTTCTTCCTTTATACCTCCCTGTCTGACAAGATAAATGCTCCACTTATATGTTGTAGGCCTCAAATTTTCCAGCTCAGCCATGCTCTACTTAAACATGGCCGAGGGATAGCGTTCCCCTGGGACTTTGCAGAAAAAAGTTAGATGATAGATAAAAAACAGTGTAGCCCTATACTATTAGGCCCCTTTTACTGTGGAAGGGTTACCACATTGTTTGTGACATCTAACAAAACTGTCCTGAGGGACACACTATGGCAGCTATACACCTACTAAAGGAGAGTCATTCAATGTAAAATCTGCAACATAAACAGCAAGCTTAACTGTGCTTTAGCTGAGATTGCAGGTTTCCCCTTTTCATTTACATTGGTGTGACCTGTATAATATGCACCCCACCATTGCCCTGTCCACCTTTACCACACTCTGGTGGGGAAAACAGATCTCAACCTTTAGAATCATAGCAGAATTATGAAACTGGGACAGCTTTACCACTCCAAGCCCCTTTAGGTTACAATCATTACCCCCCCCCCCACCCCACCCCACACCTGACCATGGGGAATATATGAGCTTGCATCTAAAGGAGCTTCTTGTTCAATTACTGTGTCGTATGAATGGCAGCAGAGTCAGGCGCATGCGGCATCACGGCATGTAAGGTTGTCAAGATGGATGCCTGCTGGTTATTGTTTTAGCCCCAACTCAAAAACTTTTCGAAGGCATGCCAGCAGGGTGATTGCCCTGGGTGCCAAGGCCATTGTGTATGTGTGTGTCTGGGGGCTCAATCCCAGCCATCCTGTTTTCCTGCAGATGGATCCTGGGCTGCTGTTAGTGGTACCAACTCTATGACAGGGCCCTAATCCAACCCACATTAGGCTCAGTTATGAGGAGAGGACACTGCCTGCTGCTAATCTAGAGGTACAGCATTGCACAAATAAGGACAGCAGCACCATATAATGGATGATGAGGGGTGTCCAAAATGAACATACTGTGGAAGAGAACAGGTTAAATGTCAATAAAATCTAGTTAAATAAAAAATATATATAAATTGATTTCCCCTGGTGGTATTATTTAATGCATTGTCTGCCATATTTCATATTTAAATCTTGAACTTGTCAGTATAGTCCAGTTCCCATAAAACGAAAAAATATAAAAAAAATAAAAAATAAAACTGGTTTTATGAACAGTCCTAAATATTTTATTAGCAATATTTCCCTATTGCTCTTGCAGCTTTCCCACCGTATGTCACTGTTTCTTTCAATTACACTCTTTGCTACTCTCAAAAGCAAATCTGTTCCCAACGGGCCTTCTGTAATCTTAGAGCTGCAAAGCTTTCAAATCAGTTTTTCAGTAACTGAAACTTTTCAAAGTTGCACACGACAGGTAAAAAATATTAAAAGTCATTCTGCACGTTAAAAAAAGCTGTTTTGATGTTATTGTCCTAATACTTGGAATACATAAAGGGAATGTGAATCATTTTTCACTTCTTAAAAACAAAGCGACAACAGCAGTGCTTATTATTAAAATATATAGTAATATTATATAATATATATATATATATATATATATATATAAAATCTTTTTTAGAGTTATAAGGTAATGGGGGTCCATAGTAAAATATATGTCTTAAATTAAGAATAAATGAGTAGGTATATTTTCATGATTCATTTACACTCCACAACAGAGGATGCCAATCAGAGCCAGTTTCGAGCCTCAGCGGCAGCCAGTAGTTGGTTTGACAAACAAAAAACAGCGCTGATGTGTCCGCCAGCCTCTATGTTATCACTGGTAACATAGTAACATAGTAACATAGTATGTAAGGCTGGATAAAGACTTTAGTCCATCCAGTTCAGCCTGTTTAACTCCTTCCAGTGGTCTAGTAGCCATAGCTGGAAATGTTATTACATGCCAGGAAGGCATCAAGGCCACTTTTGAACGTTTTTACTGTATCAATCATTACTACCTCCTCTGGCAGTGAGTTCCATAGTCTCACTGCTCTTACAGAGAAGAATCCCCTCCTATGTCGGTGGGGAAAACACCTTTCCTCTAACCTTAGTGGATGCCCCCGGGTTATGGTTACACTCCGGGGTATAAATAGATTGTGGGACAGATCTTTGTATTGACCCCGAATATATTTATACATAATTATTAAATCACCCCTCAATCATCTTTTTTCTAGACTAAATAAACCTAACTTGGACAATCTTTCCGGGTACTCTAGCCCCCGCACTCCTTTCATTAACTTTGTTGCCCTTCTTTGAACGTGCTCCAGTTCTGATATGTCCTTCTTAAGCACAGGTGCCCAGAACTGTGCACAGTATTCCATATGGGGTCTGACCAGTGACTTGTACAAGGGTAAAATGATGCTCTGGTTATGAGCACCTATGCCCCTCCTGATGCACCCCATGATCCTATTTGCCTTGGCAGCAGCTGCCTGGCATTGATTACTACAGTTGAGCTTATTGTCAACTAAAACCCCTAGGTCCTTTTCCATTGTTGTTTTACCAAGTGTTTCTTTATTTAATGTGTAATCATGACAGATTTATCCTTCCCATGTGCATAACCTTATATTTATCTGTGTTAAACTTAGTTTGCCATTTAACTGCCCATGCTTCCAATTTATCTAAATCTGTTTGTAGCTGCCTGCTGTCCTCTTTTGTTTTAATTACTTTACTCAGCTTAGTATCATCTGCAAAGATCGAGACTTTACTGTTTAATCCATACCCAATGTCATTTATATATATATTGAAGAGAATTGGTCCCAGAACTGACCCTTGTGGTACTCCACTAGTAACAGTGACCCAATCTGAGTGTGTACCATTGATAACCACCCTCTGCTTCTGATCATTAAGCCAATTTCCCACCCATCTGCACACGTTTTCCCCCAGTCCAAGCATTCTCATCTTTTGTACCAGCCTTTTATGTGGCACAGTATCAAATACTTTAGAAAAGTCAAGATATATGATATCCAATGACTCCCCCGATCCAATCTTGAACTTACCTTCTCATAAAAGCTGATTAGGTTTGTCTGGAAGGAGCGATTCCTCATAAATCCATGCTGATATGGAGTAATAAGGTCATTTTCCCCAAGGTGCTCCAGGATAGTATCCCTTAAGAAACCTTCAAACAGCTTGCCCACCACAGATGTTAAGCTTACCGGTCTGTAGTTCCCAGGTTCCCCCCTAGATCCCTTTTTGAATATTGGCACCACATTTGCCAAGCGCCAATCCCTCGGAACAGACCCTGTAGTTATGGAATATTAGAAATAACGGCTTGTCTATTACTGTTGTGGAGATTAGCTCTGGTAGGCGACCGGGTGTCAGCAGTATAGAGGCGGAGGCAAACAGTTCAAAGTAAAGTCTTTGTTTATTTCACACAAAAATCCACAAAAGCATATGTCCATACAGGTTACCGCAGCATAAATGATTCAGACAGGCAAACAGCTTTTAGTCCTTGAGCAAAGGTTCTGTTCACAGTCAAATATGTCTCAGGTCCGCATGAAACAGCTTCCACAGGAGATTTCAGCCAGGCTCACAGAGTCTCACTCCCATGTGAGCTCTAGACAAAGGACCAGCCACAGCTGATTCCCCAGGCTATTTAAACAGCCCGCAAAACCCGGACCTGGGTAGTGGGATGGAGTCCCACCCTGCTCTACTCCATCCCAGTAAAGCCGTCCCAGGTTAGCCTTTCGGCTATTCTAAAGCAACAGCAGCAAACTGCCACCAGCAGCTGATGCTGGAAAACAAGCTATACGGCTTTACTGCACCAATGCCAGGTACATTGGTGCTACATACCTGCCGTCAATAACGGCCCCTTGCACCTTACCACACTGTACATAACTCCCTTAAAACACGAGGATGTATGTCATCTGGTCCCGGTGATTTATCGATTTTTATCTGCTTGAGACGGTGCTGGACTTCTTCCTTGGTTAGACCAGTGACATTTAATGGAGGGTTTTGGTTATTCCCCTGCATATCACTCGGCATGTCAAATTCTTTTGTGAATATAGAAGCAAAGAAGTTGTTAAGCAAATTTGCTTTCTCCTCATTTCCCTCTATAGGGGTCCTTGCTTTTCAGGGGGCCCACACCCTCAGGTTTGTACCTTTTACGGTTTATGTAGCTAAATAATAATTTGGGGTTAGTTTTACTCTCTTTCGCGACCAGTCTTTCTGTCTCCAGCTTAGCTGCCCTCATCTGTTGTTTATTTTCTTCTTTATATTTTTTTAACACTTCCGCTGTCCCTTCCTGCTTTAAACGTTTAAATGCCTTTTTTTTGTTGTTTATTGCCCCCTTAACCTTTTTATTTAGCCACATCGGTTTACATGTGTGTCTAATAGTTTTATTCCTGTAAGGTATATATCTGTCACAATGAAAATTAAGTATTCCTTTGAAAGTATCACATTTAGCGTCCATGCTTTTGTTTTTAAGGGCATTTTCTCAGTCAATGCAGTGTAGGGCATCTCTAAGTTGGTCAAACTTTGCCTTTTTGAAGTCCCGCGTTTTTGTGGCTCCTTGATAAGGCACCCTAGTGACTGCTAATTGGAAATTAATGATATTATGATCACTGCTTCCAAGGTGTCCCCCAACCTGTACCTTTATTACTTTGTCTGGTACATTGGTTAGTATTAGGTCCAATATGGCTTTCCCCCTTGTTGGAGCTTGTACTTGTTGGGAAAGATAGCCATCTTTTGTTTTAGATAAAAAACTATTACTTTTATGCGAAACACATGTTTCAGCATCCCAGTCTATATCTGGGTAGTTAAAGTCCCCCATAATCACTACCTCATTTAGTTTAGCGGCTATATCTATTTGCCTTAGCATCATATTTTCTATGGATTCGGATATATCTGGAGGTTTATAGCAAACCCCCATCAGTATTTTATTTTTGTTTCTCCCTCCATGTATTTCTACCCATATAGACTCCACATGGTCATTCCCCTCACATATATCCTCCCGCAGAGCAGGCTGTAGAGAGGATTTTACAATTAAGCAGACTCCACCCCCTTTGCGTTTGTTACGGTCCCTCCTAAACACACAGTATCCCTGTAAATGTACTGCCCAGTCATAGCTTTCATCCAGCCAGGTCTCTGTTACCCCCACTATGTCATATTGCTCTTCTGTTATTATCAGTTCTAATTCATCCATTTTATTAGTCAAGCTTCTAGCATTTGTAAGCATGCATTTCAAATGCTTATGACAATTTTGATAATTTTGTATATTGCCCTTATTCCTGCTAGATGTGCTAACCCCTCCCCCCTCTCCACCCCCAGTTTCATGTCTACACCCACTGTCACTCTCTTTCCTAACTTCCCCTTTGTAACTGCTTTTACCCTCCCCCCAGTGCTCAGTTTAAACACTCCCTTAACCTTTTAGCCATTCTCTCCCCCAGAACAGATACACCCTCCCCATTGAGGTGCAACCCATCCCTGCCAAAGAACCTGTAGCCCACTGTGAAGTCGGCCCAGTTCTCTAAGAACCCAAACCCCTCCTTTTTACTCCAATTTTTGAGCCGCCTGTTTACCTCTCTAATCTCCCGCTGCCTCTCTGGTGTGGCTCTTGGTACTGGTAGTATTTCTGAGAATACTACAGTTGAGGTCCTTGCCTTAAGCTTACGGCCTAAGTCCCTGAAATCATTTTAAGGACCTTCCACCTACTTCTTCCTATGTCATTTGTGCCAATATGCACCATGACCGCTGGGTTCACGCCAGCACCTCCCAACAATCTGTCTGCTCCGCTACATGCCGTTCTCTTGCCCCAGGAAGGCAACACACTGTTCGGCAATCCCGGTCTTTGTGACAGATTGCCCTGTCTGTTCCCCTAATAATAGAGTCACCCACTACCAGCACTTGTCTTGCCTGCCCTGTTCTCCCATTTCCCCTCCCTTTCTTACTGAAGCCGACAGATGTGTCTTGCAAACTTGTTTGGAGGTGCCTGTTCAGGGCTAGCCTCCCTGTAACTTTTACCCCTACCCTGCCTTCTAACTGTTATCCAGCTAGCTGCCTCATTTTCCTGCTTTTCCTCTCCCCCCATACTACCACCCTCCCCCTCCCCTGACCCATGGAGTGCCAGATCAGTGAGATCCAGACACTTTTGCATGATAACAATGTCTCTCAGTGTTGCCAATTGCTTATTTAGATCGTGAATCACGGCTTCCAAATCAGCGATTCGCAGACATCCGGGGCATATATATCCACCATCGACTGTTTGATCAAGAAGTGCATACATAGCACAAGATGTACACTGGACAGCATTGTTAGGCATGGGACCCATTGTATCAATTACAGCTTCAGCACTTCTGCTTTAACTCACCGCTTCCAAGCAGCCACTTACAGAGTCAGCATCCAAGAGCAAGCTCCACACGAGTTGTGTGCTGCCTTATAACACACCTGCTTCAATTAGGCCTCAATTAGGCCTCAGTGGGAATCCAAGAGAGAGAAAGTGAAAAAAAAAAAAAAAAACTTTTTTTCTTTTGTTTAAATTTGTGCCAGCATTAACACACTGATTCACAAAAATAAAACAAACACAGTTTGCTATATTCTACTTACCAAATGAGCTCAGTTTCCCAAAGCTTACCACAGGAGATCCTGTTTTAACTCACCACTTCCAAGCAGCCACTTACAGAGTCAGCATCCAAGAGCCTCCAAGGTACCTTATTATTATTATTTATTATTACTATTAATAATAATAATGTTTATTTATACAGCGACATAATCTTCCGTAGCGTTTTACAAGGTATGATTACAGACAAGGTAAACCATATAGTACAGGGATCAATACAAAACTAGATGCCACATGGTTTAAACCAATTGTTGTGAGCACAGGAGACAGTAGGGAAGAGAGCCTTGCCCTTGCGAGCTTACAGTCTAATAAACATATAGTACGTGGTGTCTTCTCAAAGCTGTACCAGTTCATAGTGGTCCTGTAGGTTTAGATCCTATAGACCACTTGTATTGGTGACTTGTCAATAATATAAATGTAAAAGTTAAAAAACAACAGCACCCTATGGGATATGCCAGGATTTGTCAAATGTTTTGCATACTCCATAAGATTCTGTTCTTTCCAAACTCTTACCTCCCTTAAAAAAGTCTGTACATTGCCTGGAAAATACACCATCGTAGACATTTTCTTGAGAAAAATGAGGGCAAACATTATTTATGTACTTTTGTGTAAAAGTAAAAAGCTTACTCGGATGTAAGTTTCAGTTCTCACTAAAAAGTGCACCCATATCTCTATTTTTATCTAGTGGTCATTTCAACAACACAGTATTTCTATTTTATTTTTTTACCTAACATTACCCTAACATTAGTCCATACAATTTGAAAATGCCACATCCTGCATTGAAAAGGAGCTATCTCTACACACATTCATGCAAATACCTGATTAATGTGGGGCCTACCCGTTGCAAGTATGTTAAATGAACTACATATCCCAGGATCATATACTGATGATCAGGTTTGTATCTCAGCAAAAATAGCAGAAATGAGGCATGGCTTTCCACAACAGTGTGTTACACAAGTGGTGACCAAAGGTGTGGGACTTCCCAGACACATGCCATTCTTAAAGCAGGTGCATTTATTACTTTTGTGGTATTTTCCCATCAGACCTGCTGGGTGCCCACTTACCTTCCATCTGTTCTGCACATCTCCCGCAGTGCTGGTACAGAAAGCTGGTGCGGCAGATGGACGCAGCCTCAGTACGCGCATTCCCATTGAGATCAATGGGTACCTTCATACACTGAAGTTCCTTGTGTACAGAGCCCCAATTGATCTTAATGGGAGTGCGCTGTACTAAGTCCATGTCCACCCACCGCACAGCTTCTCATACCGATGCTGCAGGATGAGAGTGGAATGTAAGAGAGTGGAATGTAAGTGAGGTGTCTCTTGCCCAAGGGCACTACTGGTCTGAGGTCTGTGGGGTAAGTCCACGAAAGTAAATAATTAACAATCTGATGGAAGAAGATTGGTGAGGTGAGTGTGTCTCTGATCCCAAAGATGTGTTACTAGTAGACTAATCATTAGTTTATGATATGTTATTTATTTAACATACTTGCAAAGGTGTGGGACACAATTTTTTCTGCTAAACATGTGGGCAAATTGATAAGGTACTTGCACAAATAGGTGTGACAATAGCCTCTTTATGATGGGGAATTTTCTAATTGTGGCTAAGAGCACAGATTGCGCCTGGAAAGTGTGATTCTTTTATACTGGACTGAATATTGCCTATATTGGCTTTTTAAATGGACTGGATAAATATTGCACATTGGACATGTGGACATTGTAGGGTTTGATGGGAGAAGTGGTGTATATCTCTCAACCTGGTGAATCCAATTGGCCATCAATGGTCGCATGAGAGGGAATGCAGTAGTGGTACATTGTGTATTTACTATTAGTACCAGACTTTCAAGGAGAGGATGTGCAACAGGGCATCACAAATCAGCATTACTCCACTTTATTCACCAATGCATGGCTATGGCGACTTCTAGGCCATTACTCGAATGCTGCTTATTAGTCCAGTCTTGAGTCAGTGGTAGATACATTGTGAGATATCAATTCAATCGTAATGCCTGGATTGGATCAATATTTCTGCTCCAGGAAAGCTCAGATTGTTGATGATCTTTCATGTCTGCAGATGGGACATTTCCAGGCACCTGGAAACAGAGACACAGTTAGCTTGTTGTCCAGAATATCCTTTGTATTTTGTCTGCTATTTACTGGATATCATATACCTGTATATGGAGCTCTTTCACAAGGGCTGCCTACTAGACCATTTGGTCTTTGTAGTTATCTGGTCTGGGCATTTATCTTTATTTTTTGTTTATCCTCTCTGGGTTTTTAAGGGAAGAGATAATATTCCTCTTCACGGAGATGCTGACAAGCAAATCATACTTTTTAAAAATGTGTGATACATTTTTTCAATGCAGCAATCACCCAAGGGTTTAGCTCATCTTGACCCCCAGAAAACTAATCTGTTTGTCTGTCTTAGTTCAGAATTCAGTCTTTTTGTTTTAATCTCATTTTTCTTTGGGGGCTTATTTGTAGTTCAAGGAAAATGGTAAAGGCTCTATGGTCAGTCTGGAACAAATCTGCCAAAGCACATTTAAAAAGTTCAGGGCTCTATCAGTGCAGGCACTTTGACCCTTGTGGGGGGAGGGGGACCTAGCAGTTGCAATGTGGGCTGACTATTAAACATATTCAATGTAGCGTTTTGCTTTTTCCTTCAAACAACTATTGCATTAGCATGTTTGGTTGGATGTTGTCCTATGTCAAAGACTGCTCCTGCAGCATTGCTTTTACACAAATCTAGTATCTTATGTACCCCTAGTCTATTTTTTTGTAACTAAAAAAAGTGTTATTTACCTATATGCAATTTTTTTTTTTTTTTTATAAAATACAGAAATAAAATACTGCAGAGAAGGTTTCAAGCACCAGGGAAGCCAGGAGAGGACTTTGGGGCAAATAGTATAACACAGCTTGGAAAGGCTTAACTTCATTCTTTATATCTACTTGTGAACTGGGTAAATGTGCTTGTTCACTGATAACATATCAGTATTTATCACCAGTATTCTGAGTAAAGTGAGTAATGCACCTGACTATTTCACAGTACCTTAAATAGATTTTTACCTCTCAATCAGTATTTATAATGCTGTTGAGTTTTTCAGAAATTCCATAGTGAGCAAATTTCACCTACTAGGCTAGGCAACTTACTTTAACCAAATTAAAAATGTATTATTAGTTCACTAAATTACTATTAAGCCTGGTAATCTTTAGTCTGATGATCCATCCACTAGCCTATGTTAATAAGGTGCAGTGCATATTATGACCACTTGAGGGCAATGTGGCACCACAGAAACATATGTATTCCTTTATTAAAGTAACCATGCAGTAAAAACTAATTGTGCAGCCTTGGATCACCCAATTTACCAAGTTTGTGTCCTCTACATCCAGTTATTGTGTCGCCTACCAACACTTTTCTCTATATATCTTCTTTTGTAACTGATTAATAATAAGCAATTGTTTTATTAGTATATATATATGTCCTATATAATATATATATATATATATATATATATATATATTCACACATGCAAATACATCAAACCATAGATAACCGTAAATTAATTTATCTACTCGAACCTGTGTTAACGAACTGAGCATAATTAAAGCAGAAAATGTCGGGAAAACCGAATGTTGCTGGCATTTTGCTGGGATTCGATGCACCTTGCGTTTTTTGTTTACAATTTGGCTTTGAAAAAATATCTTGTGTCTTGCTCAAAACACACTTTCCAGCCTATGTCAGAATGCTATGGGTGAATATATATGTGGTGTCTCAGGGGTGATTTGGTTGCTTAGAAAGCGGTTTCATTAGTTGTGTTTCAAATACTAGTTACCTATCTGATGTTCAAGCTCAAAATATTATGTACAGAAGCAAAAATGACCTAAAGGGAAAATCTTGGCAAAAAAATATTGATTCCTAAGGGATTCGCTACTAAAAGCAGGAGAACTTAAAAAGTCATTATCAGCATTTGCCCATCTACGCTGAACTAGAACTACACTACAGCAAACACGAGCCTAGTAAGGCCAATGTGGTACATTTTGGTCTTGATTAGTAAAGAGTTGAAAAAATTTCTTATGGTAGTAAAAAGAATAATGAGAAAAAAGCCTGAGAATTTCACTGTTGATTAATCACTAGTTAGGAAGACAATGAAAGTCAATGGCACTTTTTACGCCTAAGAAAAGTAGTGAACTTTTTACTCCTTTTTACACTGTAGTAAAAAGTGCCATTGACTTTCATTGTCTTCCTATCTGGTGATTCACCAGATTTTTACCACAATGAGAATTTTTTTCAACTCTTGACGAATCAAGGCCTTTGGTAAATGTGGCAAGCCTGCGTAAACCTAGCAAATGACTGGCAAAGCAGCTCATAAATCGTCCCTATGTGTAACAATGAGAAATTATATAGGAAAAGTATTGAACACGCTTAATGAAATGTACTTAATACTCCATACAATACCTCCTGTATTGTATGGAGAATCTAGTCGCATGCATTGCTCTTCCAGTCCTAAAGGTTTTGTGGGCTACTTCTGTAAAATCTGAGCTTTAGTTTCTTCTATAGATTTTTTAATTGGATTTAAGTCAGGTTATTGGCTGGGCCATTATAGCAGCTTTATTTTACTTCCCCGTAGCAAATTCAGAATTTTCCTGGCTGTGTGTTTCGGATCATTATCTTGCTGAAATGTTCACCCTTGTTTTATCTTTTTTTATAATTTTTATCACGAATGTCTGTTTATCCTTCCATCAATTATATGAAGCATATCAGTGGTATATGCTGAAAACAGCCCCACACCATGATGTTCCCACTTCCCTGTTGGTATGGTGTTTGGGGTGAACTAACCAAAACCCTTGAACATGAGTTCTGTCTGAATTTCAGGGAAAATTAGATACGTCATGAGCCCAAATTTTTCTGGCTGTCAGTGACAAGCAAGTGACGGATGGCACAGAACCAGTGGTGGGTAAAAGGTATAGAGGAGGGAAATGAATATTAAAATGTTTTTTGTGTCTGTTTTTTTTCCACATTTTACTCTTATCCATGAGACCCCTATACCAGTTTGCAAGGCTTGATGGGCTGGAAAGTCGCCTGTGGCAAACAGGTGATTTGCCATTAGCCCCAGGCTTTGGGGAGGCAGGTAATGAGGCCTCATTACCTGCCTCCCCAAAGCCTGGGGGGCAGAAGAACCCACAGCCCAGGTTGGATTTACTGATAGGGGGTACCACTCACCATTTTTTTTCTTAGGCTTTAAACCTTAAAAATAATTAAAAAAAGGTAAGAGGGACCCTATGTTATTTTTTAAATGTTTTTGCCACACTACCTATAGTAATGTAAGGGGGGAATGCCATACTGCCTGTGGAAATGAGAGGGGGAGAATGCCACACTGACTATGGGAATGAGATGGGGAAAATGTCACACTGCCTATGGGAGGGGGGAATGCCACACTGCCTATGGGAATGGGAGGGGGGATGCCATACGGCCTATGGGAATGAGATGGGGGAATGCCACACTGCCTATGGAAATGAGACGAGGGGAATGCCACACTGCCTATGGAAATGAGATGGGGGGAATGCCACACTGCCTAAGGGAATGGGAGGGGGAATGCCACACTGCCTATTGGAATGAGATGGGGGGAATGCCACACTGCCTATGGGAATGAGATGGGGGGAATGCCACACTGCCTAAGGGAATGGGAGGGGGAATGCCACACTGCCTATTGGGATGAGATGGGGGGAATGCCACACTGCCTATGGAAATGAGATGGGGGGAATGCCACACTGCCTATGGGAATGGGATGGGGGGAATGCCACACTGCCTAAGGGAATGGGAGGGGGAATGCCACACTGCCTATTGGAATGAGATGGGGGGAATGCCACACTGCCTATGGGAATGGGGGGGATGTCACACTGCCCATGAGAAATGGAATTAAATGGTAAGTTTTAAGGTAGTGATACATCACATGTTTATATATATATATATATATATATTCACACAGGTTTTTTATTCTTGTTTTATTTTAGTAATGTCCACGGTGCCACATCTAATGCACAGAGTTACCAAAGGGACCATTTATAAGATCGGCCAGGTGACAGATAACCCACGTTTAAGATCTTCACAATCTTCGAGAAATACACCCTAGAAGGAGGGGCATCC
This sequence comes from Gastrophryne carolinensis, assembly GCA_027917425.1. Taxonomy (NCBI): domain Eukaryota; kingdom Metazoa; phylum Chordata; class Amphibia; order Anura; family Microhylidae; genus Gastrophryne; species Gastrophryne carolinensis. The sequence continues at coordinate 208,458,019 of CM051234.1, read as the reverse complement.
CGTTTGGTAATGTCCATGGAGCCAACATTCAATGCACAGAGTTACCAAAGGGACCATTTATAAGATCAGTCAGACCCACGTTTAAGATCTTCACAACCTTCAAGGAATACACCCATAAGGAGGGGCATCCCGTTTGGTGGTGTCCACGGCGTCAACATCTAATGCACGGAGTTACCAAGGGGACCATTTATGGGATCGGCCAGGTGACAGGTGGCCCGCGTTTGGGATCTTCGCAATCTTTGAGAAATACACCCTATAAGGAGGGGCATCCCGTTTGGTGATGTCCACGGAGCCGGCATTCAATGCACAGAGTTACCAAGGGGACCACTTATAAGAACAGTCAGACCCATGTTTAAGATCTTCACAATCCTCAAGGAATACACCCTATAAGGAGGGGCATCCCGTATGGGTACTTAGGAGTCCGCTTTTGATATACAGTCCTAGGGATCAAGAAGAGGCAGCATTATTATGGATAAGATCAGTTGTGATCGTTGACCAACATTGACCGCGTTATGTGCCTTTAATTTTGTTCCCAGCATCGCACTGTGTTTGAGATTGTGATATATTGTACAACATATCCAGTCTTTGCTTTCTCCTATACATTGTTCTGTTAGACAACACATGGCTATGTGTTGTTGAGGAGGAAATCTGGTATTAGTCTTGTGTGGTTATGTATGTGGAAGGATAACATCCAGAAAGAGTCTGTGACTAAATTGTTATTTCCACTGTCTATATGTAAATGAATTTGTAAATAACTTGTATATAATAATTGGGACTAAGCACAGTTGGGCTTGTGAGACTAAGAGGGCCATATAGTTAAGTTTTGATTTAATGTGGATACAAAACATGAATAGACAGGATATAGTAGTATTATGGTAGCAGTAATGGTTTTGGTCTCCACTTGTCACTCAGCTCGATAGTAACTCCGCCCCCCTCTTCTTCCCCCCTCCCCTCTCCCTCCATGTTTGCTGTTTTTTTTTCCACCCTGGTTACTTGCCATCTTGCGAAATATTTATATGCACATTTTTAATGTTGTGCAAGACGACAGCGCAATGTCTGTTGCTGTGAGCGCTTGACGCTCGCAATATTATTAGCATAGATGACTGTCATGTGATGGAGCTAGGAGAGCTGTGAGGTAGGACCTGTTATGCTGGGTCATGTGACTTGGTCACGGGGCCACAGGAGGGGATGGACGTCATCAGGCTTTCACTCACGTCCGGATTCAACTTAATACTGGCACGCACCTGCTTGTGATGGCGGTTTGGCGGGAATACGGTGGAGGCGAGTGATTGGTAGGATTACATTTTAAAAAGCAAGGTGGTCATTTGTAAAACTGACCTTCACCCTTGGAAGCCGCATGGATAGCGGCGGGCGCGGGTGTCCCGGTTGCGATCCCCCTTTTTGATGAGTGTTTCTGACATGCTGTTATTCTGATGTGCTAAACCCTGGGCACTGGTAGTATTTGATTGTTATTGTGCTGGCACTTGTATATTGCGGTTTTTGGGTTCCTGTATTTCTTGTTATATCGGTTCTTATATCGAATAGTATTATGGGGTGGGATTTATAGTCAGTAGGTATCATTATTGCAGAGTTTGGTGATCGTTCAACATGTTTACAGTAGTACACATTTTTCAGCACTAAGCACTTTTTGAGCATAAACATTTTTTTGTACATTCATTGGTATAATATTCATTGTTTTAAGGGGTGTTTTTTGGGATCATTCATGTGGGGTATTCACAATATAGTTGTTTCTTATTGGTGATAATATGTGATAAGGTTTTGTTTAATAGGGGGATATGGTTTAGGTCCTCTTTAAGCACTTTCTGAGCATAACATTTTTTTTTGTAGATTCATTGGTATAATATTCATTGTTTAAGGGGTGTTTTTTGGTTCATTCATGGGGGGTATTCACAATAGAGTTGTTTTTTATTGGTGATAACATGTGATAAGGATTTGTATAATAGGGGGATATGGTTCAGGTCCTCTTTAAGTGCCGGCACAAATACTTAAGTATGTATATGTAGAGAGATTTTTTCTCCCTACATAATACAGACTTGTATTTTAATAGAATTTGATTAGTTTACAGCATTAGAACAGAGACACATACTATGTATATAAATAAGATATCCCATTAGTGGGAGTTTTGAGATATTTTGATGATATGATGGGGGATTAGCATTACTGTTTTTAAATGTCTTGTGCTTTGTGGTTTTTTCCATGTCCACTCCCAAACTAGTGTGGGCCCATGAGAAATGGGATGGGGGTAATATCACATTGCCCATTGCCTCTCCTTCATTATCTGCAGTGCAGGGTAGAAGCGGTAGCTGGACTCCAAAGTTTGCCCTTTTTTCAATTTCATTCCTCCAGAACCATGCAAAAAAGTGGTCCTACAGCAACTTATTTCTTTGGTGCTCTCACCAGGAACAAACTAAGCATGTCACAGCAGTCCCACAGCTGTCTCTGACCACATCAGAGTATGCCCAAAACTCATGCCATAACATGCCTTTCCCAGTTTAGCCACCATCCAGAAATTGAAGCAAAATAAATCAGTTTTGTCTGGCTATTTACATTTTTTCATAGATTTTCAGAGACTTTAAAATTGCTTATTTTATATGCCTCCCAAAGGGAATATGGTGAGAGAAAGTTAGTGTGCGTGGCAGTAGAGGGACATTTACAATGAGACCAACTGTGCTGTAGATAATGAATTGGAACAAAGCAGGGACTGTGAAAGGACTGTCTTTGAAAATACTGAGTACTGCTGATTAGGGATGTACGAACCCCCCAAAGTTTGGGTTCGGCAAGTTTGGCCGAATACCTGAATAAATTATCAGGTTCGGGGAACCAAACCTGGTCTCTATTAAATTCAATGGGTACCTGAACATTTGGTGGTGGCTGTGGTGGTGGTGGGGGAGTGCAGAGTGTACACCAGAAGCGTGTTGCTTTAACTAATCTCTGCCCAATCCTCTTCTGCAAGCACTAGGAGGGTCCTCATTGGGAGCTGGCAACCATCTTTCTGTAGCCCTGGCTGGGGCCAGCTTTGTGCTAACAGATGAGCATCTGGCAGAGGTGAGTTACAGCAGCTTTCTGCTACTACAACTTTAGGTTAAGCTGGTTGATGGGCTGCTCAGTTCACCAGTTTTTCCCTGTTTGTGCTGAAAGCAGAACTCAAACACAGTCTTCCAGCTGAAGGATTTGGGAAACTGAACTTGTGAAGTTCAGTATGCCCATTCTTACTGCTGATGAAGTGATGCTGAGAAAAGACTCGGGGGTGTTTAAGAAGATGGCATGGTATGTACTCTTGTGGAGATAGAATGCTACCCCCACATCCACATGTGCCGCAGAGGATAGTGAACTACCCATATTGATAACTATTTGTCCCTGACCAGTGATCTGTCACAAAGAATTTCCCAACCTCCTACACATGGCAAACAAGTCCTTTTTTTTTTGCCTTTCACTTTCATTTTGCAACTTCCGGTTTCCACCTCTGAGGATTCACCATGCGGCCTAGACGCCCTGCCACATGCCTCCCCAGCTACACCTCTGATTCTTCACCCCCAACCCCTCCCCACCCTCCCCTCCCTGTCTCCCCTGGCCCCTCAACATCCCCTGTTCCCCCCACAACCAGCAAACTGCGCTCGCAAAAGGGTGGATCCGCGTGTTAACAGCCAGGTGGTTAAAGTGAGTATATGGTCCATTTATGTTGTATAAGAATATAGCTTGTTATATGTTTATTACTGTATATATATATGTATTGATGTTTTTTTTTTTTAAATGTGTTTTTTATAGGATTTTTGTCTAGCGGAATATGACTATGCTCGTGGTGCAAAGAGGCGCATAGCGTTGGAGGTGAAGGCCACTGTGTCCCGGCGCTTCAAGACCAATCTCAGGGTCCGGTCAATTATCCAGAAGAGGTCGGATTTCAAGCGCCGGGACCCAGAGGGCGTTTATAGGCTCTATGATGACTATGCTTCAGGTAAGTGTCACCTCACCACATGTAAATCCATACAATAATGTTGTATTATAATGTAGGACCACCACATTGAAGGAGTCCTAGATTACCCCTAAACTACCATCCCCATATATAAAATGCTGCACTCTGGAAATAAAATCAGCAATATTTTATTAACTAATTGTTTACACAATGACAACACAATCTGCAACACATCACAATACACTATACAAGGTTAAAAAACATATAAACACACAACGGGGGATTGACCTCAAAATGTGACTATTTTATATAGATGTTAGGCCATAATTACAGCTAACATGTGAATATTATAAATACTTATTAAAATTGGGCATGTATATATACAAATTCAAGGGTAATTCCTAGGTTTATTTGTGGCCAGAGTGTTAAAAATTTAACCACGTGATCAATAAAGTGAAATGTATTAAAAAACAAACCCCAATTATAACCACTGTTAATCTACATCACTATTATCAAAAAGAATGTGCTATGTGCAAAGATACAAACTATAAACATACAATAACATACAATACAATACATACAATAACCACAACTTAATTAATACAACACCTACCGCACATACTCCGCTAATATAGATCATTGAGTCCCCTTGGCCCACTGTGTGGCGTGCGGCTTTTTGCCTGGTGTGCAGTGTCCAGTATATACTCCCAGATTTGGGTATTGCAATCTGTGGAAATATTGTGATGTGGTGCCGGGGACTTATAATTATAATCCTCAGAGAAATACATATGTCTTATTTCAAGGAATATTTATGAATACATGGTCATCTGAGGATTCTGACTATCTGACTGGTGTTATCCCGCCCTACAATGCAATATCTTAATGTTACAAGCAGGGGATATGTAGCAAAATTCAGCCATGTATTACTATATTATATGGGGCTTAGATGTCATTTGTATATATTGTATTGTATCAAATGTAGATATTAATTGGGTGACACACATTCTGGCCAATGCACTGTAATAATAACAGCAGTATTGTGCTCACGTTTTTTTCCCCCCGTTTTTCCCCCCCTCCCCGAATACTCACCTTCCATGATCCGGGCTGGGTCTAAGTACTCAGCCATTGGGTGGACGGGATACGCCTGTGTCTGCGCGCGCGGCCGCGTGCGCGGCGGGTGGTTGCCTCCTACTGCAGGGGAGAGCGGCCGCCCGCGGCGCGCGCGGCGGCACGGCTGACTCAGGCGCACCCGGTATCGGCGACCTATTGGGACATGGGTCACGTGATGCCTGACGCGCTGCCCTTGCGGCCATTTTCATTGGCCGGACGGGGCGCGCGTATGGGCGGTGACGTGGCGCCGCCTCATTGGTCAGCTGTTTTCATTCTCGGGGTATTTAAGGAGGGGGATTCCGGGCAGCCGACACACCCTGGCGAAGTGTCAATCTGACACGCAACGCGTCGGTGGCGGCTGCTACGGGGGACCCCCGAGTGACTAGGTATGTAAAGGACAGTGCTGTTTGATACTTAGTTTATAATTGTTTTGGGCGCATGTTTTACTTCAATATTAAAACTGGGCAGGTGCTTTATGGTACACATTGTTTTATATAGCACCATTTCTTTGATTGTAAGGTTTCTTTGATAGAAGTTTTTGTTCACTAATGGTTCTCTACTATGGCCCATATACATTTGCCATAGCAGGTATTTATGCACTGAGCACTTTCTTGTATTAATTAAGTTGTGGTTATTGTATGTTTATTGTATGTTTATAGTTTGTATCTTTGCACATAGCACATTCTTTTTGATAATAGTGATGTAGATTAACAGTGGTTATAATTGGGGTTTGTTTTTTAATACATTTCACTTTATTGATCACGTGGTTAAATTTTTAACACTCTGGCCACAAATAAACCTAGGAATTACCCTTGAATTTGTATATATACATGCCCAATTTTAATAAGTATTTATAATATTCACATGTTAGCTGTAATTATGGCCTAACATCTATATAAAATAGTCACATTTTGAGGTCAATCCCCCGTTGTGTGTTTATATGTTTTTTAACCTTGTGTAGTGTATTGTGATGTGTTGCAGATTGTGTTGTCATTGTGTAAACAATTAGTTAATAAAATATTGCTGATTTTATTTCCAGAGTGCGGCATTTTATATATGGGGATGGTAGTTTAGGGGTAATCTAGGACTCCTTCAATGTGGTGGTCGTATGTATGCACATCCCCATCGGCCAGCACCTATATGATTATTTTTCAGTTAGAGTTTTAGCGGTGCAGATCCACCTTGTTTTGTATTGTATTATAATGTACTACATTTTTGGGTTTATTTTTAAAGGTGTCCTTATTCTTTTACCTTCTACACAGATAAGCGTCCTCCCCTGGGCAAACTTGGGAAGGGTTTCCTCCCCCGCAGAAGAGTGGTGGGGTCGGATGAATCTGCGGGGGAGGGGCCCTCTCGCCAGTTCTATCTTGAGGACCCAGGGGAGGAAGGGGATGACGCCCCAGAGGAGCGTGCTGCTGGGGGGAGGGCAGTCTGGAGCCTCAGCTCCTCACAATCGGACTCAGTTGAGTCTCCAAACCCTGTGGGCCACTCTCAAGTGGGGAGTCCAAGTGGGGAGGTGGAGTTGGACTCACCCACGCTCCCTCAAGGATCTGGGAGTGAGAGGGAGGAGGGTGGCCCATATGTTTTGGGATCTTCTGGGCCGATTGTGAGGAGTGGAGGCTCCACGCCTCCTCCTCAGAGTCCTCCCTGGGATACCAGCGGCAGTTCATCCCCTGGTGAGTGCATTTCTAATTGTTGTTTGTATGTTACAGGTAGAATCGGTGCATGTTCAATAATCCTGTGCCCTTGTTATCTTGTTTTTAGGGCATCATAGAGCCGGCACCTCCAGCAGCTATGCGCCAGCCCTTGCCCACGGGCATAGTCGTGGTGTTGGTTGTTCTCACTCACATGGCATATGTAATGACATTATAAACTACATACACATGTTTGCTGCTAGCATAATTTTTTTGTCTAATTAGAAGAGTATTCTGGAACCCCACTCCAGTTCAATCCAAATGTAACCAACCCCAAAGTTACTGTGTACACCATGATGCTGCCTAGCAATTTTTTTTTTATTTGTTTAATGCAAACACATGTTGCACACTCTACTATGAATATGATCAGCTCAACTTAAATTACTGCATTAGCATTGCACTGTAAATGTTTGTGGCACATTATATTGATGTGTCCATGTTGCACACCGAAATGATTCACCTGACCTCACGGACCTGTAAATATGCTAATGTATAGCAAACATGTGTGTAAACATGGTAGCATGATTTACCAGACTCCCTAAACAGGTGGATGTATAATCTTAATTTGTAAGCGCAAACCTTATGATTGTTTTTGGTTTGTTTTTCCAAACAGATGTTTCCACGCAGACGGACCCTGTGGCCATACTCCCCACCCAAGCTCCAGGGACACCTAGCAGCATGGGCCCGAGCCACAGCTGCGATGGTGAGTACACTAACTTCATATCCAAATATACTTTGCCCACCTATGTGTCACCCTAAAAGCTAGAATAATTGGCAATTTCCCTATGTGGTTATTTAGCACACATTTAGCTGACAATTGCGTGACCCACAATCATAAATGCATGTCTGCATGCTAGATTATTGCATCCCCTTTGTTTACTTTCAAACCCATAATACATTTTGTTTTAAAAATTTTGGTGTCCAAATTAAATTTTTATAAAAATAAGGTTGAGAACTAGAATAGGAATAGCCGAAGGGTTAGAATCTTTAGTACTTTGGACATGATGTTTGGACCAAAATTACCCAATCAATGCCCACAATCTTACTTCACCCTTCATTTAGTACAAATGGTTACTTCAATATGTAGGGTATTGCTGATAAATGCACATGTAAGGCACTAGTACTCATATAATGGACCCACATAAGGGCCCAGTTTGCACAAATGTTAATGTAGTTGGTCACATTATGAGACCAAACTAGATAATGTGAAATCATCTGTGTACGTTTGTCTCAAGTTCTATTGACTAATCCATTTTTTGGTCTCCATACAGCTTGCGTTAATGAGCATCGCAGACTGTGGCAGTACGTCCGGCGGACGCGACTTATGCTGCTGGGAAAGAAGAAACAGCGGTAGGGTGGGGGGTATGGTTTTATCTGCTGTACTGAGTAATTTTTGCCATGTTGGCCCCTTTTCTAAAAAATAAATGTATTTTATGTTCCTACTTTCAGTGTCGTGGCTTTAAAACCATATGTTAAGTGTATAGTAACCCATTTTTTTTTGTGTTTCTTAAACACATTGTTCTGCATTTCATTTTGTATACATAGTAATATATGGCAAACAATTTCTAGCGTTTACAAATACATTTATTTAAGTCAATCAAGTCAATACAAATTAAAGCCTTTCAAATGGCTAACAACTGGACCAATTAGTCCCTGGGTGGGCGGGGAGATTGCGACTCATGGCTAGGGGCGCTGTTGGGGGACAACAGTGCAGTAAAAAAATAGACTGCTGCTGTATTAGCTGCTGTAACAACAACAAAGTTTGGTTCTGGCGCTGTAAAGATTGCTGGATGCCATGCATCATTTCTTGCATGGCATGCAGCACTCCAGACTGCTGTTGAGTCCGCACTTCATTAAGTTGTTGGCGCAGTTCATTAATTTGTTGTTGGTCCAGCAGCGACTGATTTTCCAACGCCGCAATGCGCTCCAGAGTTCCATCATGCAGCTGTTGGCGACTGTAGGCCTCCAACATGCGGGACCCTAGCTCATAAAGCTCAGCACTTGTTGGTGCACTTCGCTCAGTTGTTGGTTGAGCAGCCTAAAACAAAAAAAACACAATATTGTAGTCAAGCTTGAATAATGCAGGTAAGCAAAAAAAAAAAAGTATGGCTCCATTAGAATTCACCGTTGGTCCAGCCTCTGCAGCCTGCGCACATGGCACTTGTGCGTAGGGCACATCCTGTGTTTCAGGGAAGGAGTCCTGCTAACAACAAAGTATGTTGTATGTTACATGGTGGGACCTGATTGACCCCCAAACAGGTAATCTTGGTTAATTTCTAAAACATTCATCCATGGTACCTGAGTGTTCTCCTCCACAAATAGTTCCGGTGTCTGGCTGCCAGAAAGGGGCAAATCATCATCTGAGAGATGTGGCAAGCTTGCATATGCTAAACAGGAAAGTCGTGTTAGTGTGTCATTTGAGATTGTGTGACTATTTCTTCACATTATCAAGCCCATACCTCTCCCAAGTGACTGGTTGTGCAAGACACAAAAGCTTTTAGTTTCTAACATATTCTGAAGATGTATGGAAGATGAGGTAATCAGTTTGCCAAACTAGAACATACACACATAGGTCAAATTACACATACCCGCCACCTCAAAGATGTCCAGACCTAGGGCCTCAGTCGAGCTTTGCCCTAAAATAACATGTTTCAAAGAAATGTCAAGACACAAACAACATTTCATTGAAAACATCATCCTTACTAGAACCCCGCAAAAATCAGTCTTACCCTCATCCCTAGCAGCCACACGGTGAAGGACCCTTTCCGGACGCGCACTTCCTGTATTTGGGTCTAAAGCAAGCCACAATGGATATCAATATTAACAACCATAGTATTGTTAATGTTTGCATTTCAGAAATAATGACTTATTTAAGCTCAATAACTTAGCATGGACAACATTACAACATTATCATGTAGGATCCGGTTGATACCCAATCCCCTTTAACTATCCAGCTTGGAGTGAGAATTAACATGATTTTGAATTTTCAACTAACAAAATATACGCATTGGAACTCAAACAACAGAAAGGATACAGTGTGCTTTGCAATACACACCAACAGGGTCCTGTTGACCTGCAACACAGGAAGCGGGATCCAAAGATGAAGCAGGGGCTTGGCATACAATGAAATAGCATGATTTAAAGCCATGCACACTTATATGACAATGGCAAAATCAAGGTTGACACATGCACTTACTGGCATCCAAAGAGTAGGTAGCCTCATGAGGAGATGCTGGTGCAATTCTGAGGGCAACTATAATAAAGCAAAGTAATGAATTATGCATTGTTAATGTGTGGCAAACAAGCAAAAAAGTTAAGAAAACAACCAAAAAAAAACAAACCTTCAATATCAGACTGTGTTAAGCTTGAGGGGGGGGGGGGGGGGAAGGACAGGATTACGGGTGACCTCATCAGGCGAATCATGTGAGTCATCATGTGCCACTATGCATAAAGCAAGAGACAGGAAGTTAAAATATTACAGAGGTTTAATCTGCTACTTAACGTGTCCTACTGTTAGTATTGCAAATAATTGGTTAACAAATAAGAAGATACATTAAACCAACCATAATTTGCAATGTTAAAACCATGTACCTTCACCCAAACCTGTGGTGTCATCCCCAGCATCCACACCCTACAGGCGACTGAGAGGAATCTTACACTTCAGCATCTCCTCATATGGCCTGTATGGCCTGTCTAAGCAAACAGATCCGCAAAAGTACGCTATTATGCTTGCACTAGCCGTTTACAACACACCTGTGGTAAGCTAATTACAGACCGGAAACAGCTAACAAACGCAAGAGGCGGCTAAGCGGACCAGTCCGTTGGATAAGTATAAATACCTCTTTTCTTAAGCATTCTTTTATTGATACACTGTGGCAAAGGCTGTGGTGTTTTGGTTTACTTAGCCCTAGCTTACAATAAGTGTCTGGCTGTGTTTCTTGATTACTGTCTGTGGCTTTGTTGAGGTTTTCTGGCATCAGTGCTGTTTCTTTGGGAGTTTATTTTTGGTGGCATATGCAAATATTGTGTTGAATTCAGCAAGTGAGGATTGTTTTGGGGACCTTTTGTGGGTTGTGCATCAACTCTCCTCTTGGTTGTGCCAAACTTTTAAAAGCATACTTGCAGCAGACTGATGGTTCTAACCACTATACATCTGGTTTTGTGGTGAGCTGCATTTGTGTGATTGTGTGTGGATTGTGATATGTGGAGTGGTTGGTCTGTGTGTTGATATTGTTTTTGGTTTTTGGGGCAGTGCCTGAGCTCTAGCCAGTGATTGTGAGATGGATGAGAGAGTGATGTTTGGGTTATGGATGTATTGTTGTGGCAGCATATAGGAAGGTCAGGAGGCAAGGGAGGAGGGTGCTGTGAGGCTTAGGGCACCCCGATCCTTTGCCATCCGCCTCTCTGTCTGGGATTTAAGTGACGAGCAGATCAGAAGCAGATTTCGTCTGAATCGTGCAGCACTACAGTACCTATATGATCAGATTAAGACCAAAATCGATCCATCCTTCCCTGACATAGTTCGCCTATGTGCCATGCTTAATATTGTGGCATGGGGGAATTTCCAGGCAACCTCTGCCCTCCTCAGCGGAATCAGCCAGGCTACAATGAGCCGCATATTTTACCAGGTAGTCCTGGCTATTTGTGACCTTATCCCTGTTTATATAAAATTTCCTGAGGATGAGGAGGAGGTTGCAAAAATTAAATGTGCGTTCTACCGCATGGGAGGGATCCCTAATGTGCTAGGGTGCGTGGATGGTACACATATCCCTTTCCGCCCTCCCCGTGCACAGGAGCTGCATTACCGGAATCGGAAACAGTTCCATTCCATGAATGTCATGGTAGTATGTGACCATGACATGAAGCTGCGGGCCGTGAGATCTGGCTTCCCCGGCTCATGCCATGATTCTTACGTGCTCCAGCAATCAGTCCTGTGCCGGAAGTTTGAGAACAATGAAATGCCACCTGGCTGGCTACTGGGTAATTACTAATCCATGACATCTATTTACAATTTTAATAAGTGGACTATTAACTGAACCAAAAATATAACTGAACCTAGACTGTTTACATTATGTTGTTTTAAATTTACTAATTGCTCGCTCTCTCAATCTGTTTATTCAACAGCAGACAAGGGATATGGGCAGAAAACGTGGCTAATGACTCCGGTCAGAAATCCACAGACCTCTGCCCAAGGACTCTACAATGCAGCACATCGCAAAACCAGATGCATTGTGGAAAGAACCATCGGCCGCTGAAAGCACGCTTTCTCTGTTTGGCACGCCCAGGAGGAGAGATGTTGTACAGTCCACAAAAGGTCTCCAAAATAATACTCGCATGCTGTGTCCTACACAATATTTGCATATGTCACCGAATTGAACCCCCTGAAGATACAGCACTGGTGCCAGAAGTCCCCAACATGGCCGCAGACAGTACTGAGGACACCCAGACGGGATTTGAGCGACGGGAAAGCATGATTACCTCTTTTTTTTTTCGGTAAGCTAGGTCACCTTAACTCTAAAACACCTACTGTACTAGAGGGCACTTAAAAAAACAAAACCAACAAATGTGGTTGGTCTTCAAGTTCCACCCCCCAAAAAAAAAAAAAATGGGTCCCAAAACTCCCAATCCAAACAAAAAAATGGGTCCCAAAACTCCTAATCCAAACAAAAAAATGGAGCCCAAAACTCCTAATCCAAACAAAAAAATGGGGCCCAAAACTCCTAATCCAAACAAAAAAAATGGGGCCCAAAACTCCTAATCCAAACAAAAAAAACGGGGCCCAAAACTCCTAATCCAAACAAAAAAATGGTGCCCAAAACTCCAAATCCAAACAATAAAATGGGGCCCAAAACTACTAATCCAAAAAAAAATGGGGCCCAAAACTACTAATCCAAACAAAAAATGGGGTTACTTATATGGGAAATGACAAAAAATCCAAAACAAAAAAAAGGGGGTTTGGTATGTAATTAAATGCAACAACCAAACCAAATTGGGAAGCAGATCTTTAACATCACATTCACCATTGTCAGCGTGATTCCCAAGAACGGCAGATAGCGACTGAGGAGCCCTGCAATAGCGACTGACAGCCGATCGGGGCTGACAATAGCGGACTCTCATAGCGCCGCACTCCAGATGCTCATCTGTCGCTACCTGCCGCTAGTATTGAATCAGCCTCCCCGTTTAACTTAAATTTGAACAGTATTTTGCCAATTTGTTTCTATCAGAACAGATTTTTGAAGAGCAGGAACATTTTATCCTGCTCTGTTTTTAATATAAAAAAGTAACCATTTTTTATAGTAACTGACCGAAATATATTTATTTGTTTTCCAACTTGCGTTGTAACTTGTCAATAAATGAAACACAGGACCTAGATGATCCAAAACGTTTTTCTTACTGTTATTAAAATTGATTTAAATATGTTATTAAAATTGATTTAAATATGTTTTGCCTAACAACGTGTAATTTGAACACCAACAACTAAAATGCAGCAAAAATGCAATGTAAAGTCTGTCCCCTTTGTCTCCAGCAGTGATTTCTTGTAATTGTAATGATGAAACGCTGACCAGCGCTGGGAATTCTTAAATATGCTGGAGAGCGCCAGAAAAATGGCAGTTCGAAATGGCGCTGGGCTAATTAGTTGGCGGGTCCAACAGTTGCTAACATAGGCCGGCCAATACCTCAATGCAACAATCAAATCTAATATATTAGCGCTCGGCATAACGCCTGCTAGCGTCAGTGTAGTACCTAGCACAGCACCAGATTAGACAAGAATTCTGGTGCTCTGAAGCTGGTGCTATAGCCACAAAACAGTTGCTAACAGATGCACATCGTAAATTAGGCCCATAATTAGTTTTTTTCTTCTGACAGATAGTCCCCTTAGAGTTATTCAGCGTAATCCCAAATCTTACCATGGCAAGAAAGGGTTAAACAGACAGTACATATCTCTCTATATATCTGAGGAGGGGGACTCTGAGATTAGTACTCTGAGTTTTGATACCTAATTATCTAATGATACTAAATTATAAAACTGAAGGTAAAGTGGCATGTTAAAGAAGGATCTCAATAAAATGGTAACCTGGCATGATATAAGGCTATGCATCTAGGGTATTTCAATAACACACTTTGCAGTAAATTAAAAGCAGCACCCACGACTAAAAAGGCGTTGCAAAACAAAGTAATAGGATGTACTGTATAAAACCTTTGGGATGTGCGAGATGTGCGGTTGCATCAGTACCATCCCAACCCTTCTGTAAGGGGGTGCCAAGAGCTCTCAACTGGAGCAGCAGGCCTCTCATTTCCAAAGTACTCTCCATTTTTTTTTTACATTTCTTTATAATTCCCTTGTACCCTTTTCCTTCTTCCTGAATTTCCCTGATTTCCCGTTCTCCTTCTTTTTCTTTAACTTCATGATCTGTCCATCTTCCTCTCTTTTCATATCCCCCCTTTTTCTTTCTTTTTCTAATTCCTCTATTCTTCTCTCTCTCTCTCTCTTTCTGTCTCTCTCTCTCATTCTTTCTTTTCATTGTTTCTTTCTTTTTTCCCCTCTCTCTCTTACTTTCTCTCTTCCTTTCTTTATTTCTTTTCCTCCTTCCTTTCTTTTTTTGTTTCTTTATTCCTATCTTTTCTTCTATTTTTTGCACAATGAGGCTGGGTACAAGGGTAGGGGTAGGGTAGACTCTGGAAGCAGTGAGTGTAGGGGAGGTGAGAAGAGGAATCGGTGAGTTCCGGGTGAGGTTGCCATCATAATGGGACTACATTCAGCCTTGCCAGCTTTAACCCTTTCAGTGCCAAGCACATAGTTTCTACGTGCTCGCTTCCACTCCACTTAAGTGCCAAGCACGTAGAATCTACGTGCTTGATTTTTCCCCCTGCTAGTAAAAAAAATAAAAATCAAAAATACTCACCTGACCCCTCGTTGGATCCGGCCGAGTCTCCTCTTTAATTTGGTGCTATCCGATCCCCCGTGGAGGGTCGGATGGCTCCAGGAGAGCCCCCGGAATAGGCCCCCCCCCGCTTCTGCAGCAGCAGCTGCTAACTGTAAAAAAAAAAAAATGACATTCACTTACCTGTGTGTGCGCTGGCTCCCGCTGTCCCTCCTCTTCACCTGGGGGGGGGGGCTCCGATCTTCTAAAAAAATGTTTTTTTTTTTGTTTTTTTTTACTTAATAATAAATAAAATGAATAATAAATAAAATTTACAAACAAGACATTTCATGTTAAAGCCTAAACTCTGCTGCAAAAAATATATATATATAATTTTCCTGAAAATTCCAGCAAAAATGTCGCAAAACATGGCGCAAAATGGGGAAAAATGACCTGTCAACAGAGGCTGACAAAATCTCAAGTAGGCTGGCAAATAAAAGGGTTAATAGTACCTCTGCATGTTGGGTATTGTTCTGTTCGGGGGACCTTGCGCTTTCAGACTTAGCTTGTTTTTTTCTGGTTTGCATATTTATATTTTAGGAAAAGGTGTTTTTTATTCAGCTTTTTTATACATTTCTTAGGGAAACCCTGCACAACCAAAGAATTCTTTGAGGGATCAACTCCAGAAAGATGAGCCCACTACAACAAGCTGGGTACGCTTAGAAAGCTTAACATGTGTACTTTCAGGGAATATATGGTTTATGGGGGATATTCCAAATGTAAAGGGTTGTTTTGGTTGAAAAATCGCAAGGTGCGCACTTTGTCTGCAGAGCTGACATTTTAAAGTAAAATTACCGTTACGCACATGCTTTACTTTGGGGTGTTTGGCAACTCTTCCCTTGACAGAACCTATGCATGTTGGGTATCGTTCTGTTCGGAAGATGTTGGTTTTTTAGATTATACTTGTTTTTTCTTGTTTGTATATAGTTTTTTTAGGAAAATGTGGCTTTGATTCTGCTTTTTTATCCTTTTTTTAGGGAAACTCTTTGCAACCAAAGAATACATTGAGGGATTACTTCCAGAAAACTGTGGCCATATCAACAAGCCTGGTACAAATAGAAAGCCTGAGGTGTGTACTTCCAGAGAATATATAGTTTGTTGGGGGTATTTCAAATGTAAAGGGTTGTTTTTCTGGAAAAAATTGCAAGGTGCGCATAGCGCATATCACAGATGAAAATCCCCTAAAGCTCTGTTTCAGTTTGGGGGAGTCTCCTGGGCTGGAAAGGGTGTCTACCTATACATATGTGGTACCGCTGTGATCGGGAGAAATTGGGATTTCACACGCAATAAGATTTTATTGACAAACTTACATTTTTTATTACAAAAAAACACTACAAATTGTAAAAAATAGATTTTTTTTTATTTTTCTGCACATATTTCGCCAAAAAATATTGAGAATACACCTAAAAATGACAAACAAGACATTTTATGTTAAAGCTCAGACTCTGCTGAAAAAAACAATATATAATTTTCCTGGGAAATCCCTGGAAATCCCTTCAAAAATCACATTTGAACATGGGGAGCGCAAAATAGTGCAAAATGGTCTGGCACCAAGGGTGACAAAAACTCCAGGTAGGCTGGCAGCGAAAGGGCTAAAGCAGAGCTGTCCACACAGGGAATTCCCCTTGTGCTCCAAATTGCCAGTCCGCCACTATACACATCAAATGAATATGGCCACTCTTAAAATGATAGTACTGAAGCTGGGAGTGTACAATGAGGCTGGGTATAAGCGTAGGGATTTTGGAAGCCGTGAGGGAAGGTAGTGAGAAAGGAGGAATGAATGAGTTCCAGTACAGACTCTAGGTGACGTGGGCCATATACAGGGAAAGGATATCTGTCCACACAGGTAATTCCCTCTGTGATCCAAATTGTCAGGCCACACCTATATACATCAAGTGGTAGAGAAATTACTCTAGTGTTTCTTGTAATATCAGAAATTAGACTGGGTCCTCCCCAGATGAACTTTTCAGCCTGTAGTATATCATTTCTGGCTGTTCCCACCCTGGCAACATTGAGGGGACTCAAAATGTACATACAGTCCTGTCCTCTCTTGACTGGTCTAGTCTTAGGGCCTTATTCATGAAGGGATAGCGTCAGGTAGTGCCTTGTAAATGACAGGTAGCGTCAGGTGAACGCCGGACATGGCACGCAATGACATATTTATCAAGCAGAATCTACTGAGCGACTGGGATAACGCCATGTAGCGTCCAATTCATCATTATCCCAGCCTCAGCATACAGCGCCGGCGTTCAGCCTTGCAGAGTGCCACGTCTTACCTCTCGCTACCTGTCGCTCTCCCATACATTTCAATGGACGTTCTTTTATTTCTCTGTAAACAGGGTTTTTGTATTTTTTTGTTATTATTCTGAAATAATGTTGGGATGTATCCTGGCCTTGAAAAAGCCATTTTTCCATTTTTTTTAATACATTTTATATATTTATGAAGAATTGATATTGCAGGTCTGGCATTAATGTGTTCATGTTACAATGTTATTACAAAAAATCATATGTTTTCGCTTTGTTACTGGTGGATACATTTTAAAAAACAGCCTTTAATCACACAGCCTCCGGCGCTCTGGGCTTCAGCTAAGCATTTTTGAGCGCCGGTGGTGTGTGAGGCTGTTTTTTTGATGAATATGAGTCGGTCGCACTAACCAGTCCCTAACATTCGCTCCCATACAGCGCTGTACTGGTCATATAGCGACTTCCCACAATGTATTCATCAATGCTGCACAGCGACTCTCTGAGTCACTCTGAACTAGCAAACCACGGCCGAGCACAGCGACTACTAGCGGGCGCTCTGAAATGCCTGCTACAGACGCTCATCTGTCTAACTGCCGCTAATCATGAAACAGCCTGCCCGTCTACTAAAGCGCTCCCAGACCGGTTTCCTACATAATGGTTGCTGGTCACATTGTGATGGGGGTATTATGATTGATGGAGCTTCCCAGTGCATAGATCTCTGCAACTCCCTACAATCCTTACCTGCACCTCGATCCTAGCAGAAGAAACCCCTCCACACATTTCCGGGCATCTTGCCAAGAGACAATAAAGTGAAGTCAAAAACTGTTGCTTGTTTCCAATAAGATGATAAGGCACTTCCAATGGTTAATCCAGGGACCACTCCTATTAATAACACACGACTCCTAATATGCAATACCCCAATTAACCCTTTCGCTGCCAGCCTACCTGCAGCATTTGCCACTCCCTGTTGCCAGACGATGTTTCACTATTTTGCGCTGCACATATTCAACTGTCATTTTTGAAAGGATTTCCAGGGATTTCCCAGGAAAATTATATATTGTTTTTTTTCAACAGAGTCTGGGCTTTAACATGAAATGTCTTGTTTGTATTTTTTAGGTGTATTCTCAATTTTTTTGGGTGAAATGTGTGAAAAAAAATAAAAAAAAAATATTTTTTTACAATTTGTAGAGTTTTTTTGTAATAAAAAATGTAAGTTTGTCAATAAAATCTTATTGCGTGAGAAACCCCAATTTCTCCCGGTTACAGCGATACCACATATGTATAGGTAGACACCCTTTCCTGCCCAGAAGCCTTTTATAGCTGCTGGATGACAAATGGTTAATTAAAAAAAAAAAATGACATAGGGTCCCCCTTCCCGGGGAGGGGGACCCCATTTTTTTTTGGATTTTGAAGGGTTAAAAACCCTTCAAAATCCCCCCCAAAAAAATGACGTGGGGTCCCCCTTACCCAAAGTAACCAGCCCGGGACCAGCTATGGGGGCTTGTAGGCACAGAGTGGGGGGGCCAGCTTTGGTGGCCCCCCCACCCTGCAGCCTACGAGCCCACATAGCCTATGTGGGCCCGGGCTCTTCTGCCCCCCCCTGGCCTTTGGGGAGGCAGGTAATGGGGGTGCGGGGGTTAATGGCAAGCCACCCGCTAGGGCAGGTGACTTGCCACCCCCCCAGCCTTGTGAACTGGTATAAGGGGTCTCATGGACCCCTTACCAGCTCACAAAGGGTTAACTGTTAAAAAAAAAACCACGACACAATAATAAAAAGTATTTTATTAGAAAAAAAAAAATTTTTTTTACTGTACTTACCTTCGATTGCAAGCTCTTGTCCCTCGATGCTG
The DNA here is from genome assembly GCA_027917425.1 of Gastrophryne carolinensis. Taxonomy (NCBI): domain Eukaryota; kingdom Metazoa; phylum Chordata; class Amphibia; order Anura; family Microhylidae; genus Gastrophryne; species Gastrophryne carolinensis. The sequence continues at coordinate 208,439,268 of CM051234.1, read as the reverse complement.
TGCTGACAGATGCCGGTGATCGGTACAGGAGAAGGAGGAGGCAGGAGATCAGAGGATCTCCTGTCACCTCCTTCCCCTGTGCCGATCACCGGCATCTGAGAAGCTGAGAAGGCTGAAGCCTGAGATCGGGGCCGGGATGACTTCATAAGCCCCGCCCCCAAGGGGGCGGGGCTTAGAGGCATGATGGCGGCCGCCATCAAGAAGAAGAGAGGAGAGAGCCTCCCAGGCTCTCTCCTGAAGATCGGTAAGTCCTGGGGGGGGATCGGAGGCCCCCCAGGTGAAGAGGAGGGACAGCGGGAGCCAGCGCACACACAGGTAAGTGAATGTCATTTTTATTTTTATTTTTTTTTACAGTTAGAAGCTGCTGCTGCAGAAGCGGGGGGGGGCGGCCTATTCCGGGGGCTCTCCTGGAGCCATCCGACCCCCCACGGGGGATCGGATGGCACCAAATTAAAGAGGAGACCCGGCCGGATCCAACAAGGGGTCAGGTGAGTATTTTTTATTTTTACTTTTTAAACTACAAGCGAGGAAAGTCAAGCCCGTAACACCTACGGGCTTGGCACTTAAGGCCCAGCCAAGCCAGCACGTAGGTGTTACGTGCTTGGCAACAAAAGGGTTAAGCATGTAGGAGTATAAAACCATTTAAAATGAAACAAATCATCCCTTGAAAAAAGCTCTGAAGCAAGTATCTTTTACATTTTCATATGTCAGACCACTAGATGGCAAACTTGTACTTTGCAGCACAAGCAAAAAAAAATATATATATATATAAACAAAAAAAGCATATAATATTGTACAGTAGGTAATGTCAGACTGCACCAAACTGGCTTAGAATTTCCCATAAAATATTAACCCTAAACATGGGATTTATAGTAACATTTAAATAGACTTGCTGAAAGAATGTGTCTGAATAATTGTTAAGGAAGGATAGGCAAAGGGAATACAGAATTACTTTATACAATGTTTGAAAATATACTATCAAAATATAGATCATTTATAATATTTATACTGTAGCTTTTACCATAGGTTAAAGCCAACCAATAGTCACCATAATCACATCCTCCACCCCCTTGAGCATTCCAAATCAATGTGATATCTGTCCAAATACATGCCCATAATCAGATATTAGTGCACATCACTCCTGCCCTATATCATTGCTAATGGCCAATGGGGTTTTCCAGAGTAAAGCTGCTTTAGTCCCCGGGAATGCAGAAGGGTACGTGCTGGTACCTTGGCAATTGCAGGAATTTTTATTGGACAAATTAGTGGATAGAATATACACATTGGGGTGTCCACAGTTAGTTAAAAAGAAATCAATTATTCAGGTAGCAATGACACATTCTTCTAGTAAGCCACCCAAAAAAACTTACACAAGAGGCTCTTATATCATCCAAATTAAAAATCCATAGGTGCTGCTGGATGCAGCCATGGGCCCACCCCACGGCAGGAGCACATGGGGACAGGGTGTGCCATCTGTTCAGAACATGGACAAATAGACTGTTGCCCACAGTGTTAGTAGGGTTAAGTGGATTCACAACTTGCCTCACCTGGCCCATGGGTTGGACTCCAGATGAGGTTCAATGGAAACTGAGGGACCAGAATCAGAAATTAGTAATCATCATCTCCCTTGCCCCATATATTTGCCAACGAGCAATGAGGTTTTCCAGTATAAAGTAGGGGCAGCTTCCTTAGTCCCCCGGAACACAGAAGGGTAAGTGCAGATAGCTTGGTAATTGCAGGAATTCATATTGGACTATTAGTGAATGGACAACACAAATTGGGATGCCCAGGGGTAGGGGGATGGAACTGCTATGTGGGACATTTTGGTGTAAATTACACAGTTAGTAAGAAAGTAATTAGTTGGATGGTGGTGGCACGTTCTGCTTGTAATCCCAAAAAAAAAAACTTTCTTGAGAGGTTCTTAAACCACCTGAAATAAAAAAAAATCAAACACATGTCCATAGGTGCTGCTGGATGCAGCCATGTGCCCCCCTCCTTCCTGCCCTGAGAGGCAGTAGTACATGGGCACAGGGCTTTTGAGAACAGCGACAAATGGACTGCCACCCACAGTGTTAGTAAGGTTAAGCTGGTCACAACTTGCCTCTTCTGGCCCATAGGTTGGATCCCCAGATGAAGAGCAATGGAAACTGAGGGACAATAGCCTCGATTCAGAGAGACAAAAAAAACTTCCGTTTTAGTTCCGATCTGTTTTTTTTTGTGAAATGTTTCCGTTCTCGTATGAGCGTACGAGCAATTTTATGCATGCATTGAAAACCTTCTGTAAAGTTTCCGTCCGTTCGTACGGCAGATTACGAATACGAGGATGTCATTTTCCATCCAGACATTTCTGTTTCATTTTCACATGTTACAACGTAGGCTTCCGTTTTTGCCCTTTTCCCATCGTATCCTCCAACGAATCCTTTACGTTTCCCGTTCGATTCTGTTTCCCTTTTTCAATAAATATTCGTCCAGACGGAAATCCTTACGATCTTGCGCCTGCGCACTACAAACTCATTAAAGTGCTCGCCTACATATTTGCCACCCTCACTTCTACTACAATGTTTAGCTAAATCACTTAGCACTATCCTCCATCTTCCCTTTTTGACCCTTAAAGCTCACCCAAACCACTTAGCACTATACTCCATCTTCCCTTTTTGACCCTTAAAGCTCACCCAAACCACTTAGCACTATCCTCCATCTTCCCTTTTGGACCCTTAAAGCTCACCCAAACCACTTAGCACTGTCCTCCATCTTCCCTTTTTGACCCTTAAAGCTCACCCAAACCACTTAGCACTATCCTCCATCTTCCCTTTTGGACCCTTAAAGCTCACCCAAACCACTTAGCACTATCCGCCATCTTCCCTTTTGGACCCTTAAAGCTCACCCAAACCACTTCTTGGTTAGGTTCTTCTTCCATTTTAGCCCCCTAAAACTTACCCAAATCACTTCTCAGTCATGTGAATATTCATCTTTAAATATTTCTGGGCCCATTAGTTTTGTGTTAATGTATTTTGTAAATGAAATGACAATGTAACATTTTTTTTTTATATACCATCATAAAATATAACATTTTAAAAAAATTTTTTTCAAATTTTTACAACTATAAAAAACAAAATACATAGCAATGGCAGGCCACTGAACATTATTCTTCATCTGTGGTCCCCAACGAGTTGCGCAGCTCCTGCATCTCGCCCACCAACTGAAGGACCCTGACACTCAGTTGTGCCACTCTGGCACGTGTGGTCCCTGTTAAAAAACGTAAATTAAAATTTTGGTATAACCTTGTTGGGGTCATACTGCAGTGCCCCCCCCATATGGTCCAAACACCTAAATCTGGACTTCAAAAGCCAGAGGGCCCTCGCCACCACGGCCCGGGTTTTGCATAGTGCCCGATTAGAGAACCCCTGGCCCGCATTCTGCAGGCAAAGAACGGGTATCAGGAGCAAGGGTGAGTGGCACATCTTGCAGTTCCTGCAACCAAATATAAAATAATTACACAAAGCAAAGGTAACCAACTAAAACAATAACTTCTACAACAAATTAAGATTCAGGTACAACAATCCAAATATAATTCACAAAGGACATAAGTCTAAAAAAATATAGCAATTATATGGATGTGTGGAAAAATAAATGTTTACATGCTAAGGACTAATTAAGGTCAGCATTAAAATGCATCTATAAGGCATACATGACATGTATTGATTCAGGTATGCATTGCTATACAATTCATGGCCTCGCCCATGCTGATACATGCAATGCCTTGGTGCTAAAGGCGCGCAGACTCCTCCACATAGCCGCAAAACATGTTCAACAATAGCAATCCAAGCCCTCAAAGGTCTCGTAAGTGGATCGGAAATGAAACGGATTTATATGGTGGTGATCCGTCGGAAATCAGCTCTCTGAATCAGACAGAAACCCATTCCAGCAACGGAAGTTTTCGGAACGAACTGAAAATTTCCAATTTTGTTTGGAAAATGATCCGAACTAACGGAAATGTTCCGATTTGCTTCCGTTCATCGAAAGCGCATTCCCGAACGTTCGTGCGAGTAGAAAATGGACGAAAAAAAGCAAAAAAATGACAAACACCCACCAAAACTTTCAGAGACAGCTACGGAAGTCCGGATGAATGTGTCTCTGAATCGAGGCTAATAGGTCACAGTATGCCACCTCTGTATAGGTAAATTAATAAATTGGTAGCATATGTATATTATAGCTGGTATGAACCTTATCGCAATGCAGTCCAATATGCACTAAATATCCAGATTGGTGGTTAAAAATTATGGAGAAAATGGTGCCAACAAATTAAGGCATAATCATAGGTGCAACATGTAGAATATATTAATCTGTATTCATCTACAACCCTAACTTGGGCAAGGTACAGAGGCAGCAGCACTGACAGGAATTCTCGCTGGGAGTTTCATACTAGAATGTTACAAGCAGGACCGGAGTCCTACTGTTACATTGTGAAAAGCCAGCCAGCATCCCCTGTGTTACATTGTAAACTGCTGGATGTGTGGCTGTTGCTACAATTAAATAATGGCTGCTTCCTGACGCATCCTGTGTTACAATGTAAGTGATTATAATGTGTTAGTCATCGCTCCATCATGCTGCTGTGAATGCTAAAAATACTGCATCTGTAAGTATACAGCTCTAATAAAAAGGGGTTTGAAGAGCACAACTAAGGTCCCCCTTTCCCCCAGGTTTCTCCTCCGTCTTTGCTATTTAGCAGTGGCAAATTTGTATCTCCAGCTGTGTTTTTGGTGAATCTCTATTCTTCAATCTGTAGTGTATTCCTTGTTGCGCCTGTGTTCTCCTTGTTTTGATGTGTAGTGTTTTAGTGTGCGATATCTTGATTCCAGATGAACTACAGTGTTGTATTTCCAAATGTTTTGTCCCAGATGTTTTCTATATTCCTCCCTCCCATCCTGGTTTGGTTAGTGCATTATTGCTTAATAATTGAGCTACTAACGTATTTCTTCATGTTTTTTTTAACCAAACATTTGTTACCAAATGTCCACTTTTTTGGAGTTTGTAGCTTAAAGCAAATAGAAATCCAAACAGAGGATCCTTTAGTATGGATCCCCAAGGGAGACCTCTCTTAATTGTTCAGAATTGTTTAGTCGATTGGTTCAAAAGTTGGGTCTTTTTCAACACTTCTAAAACCTCTGGGGCCCTAAGGCTGGGTCCTATTCCCATGACCCAATCATTTGACTTCATCAAACTTGTTTGTAAAATTTCTCAGTACTTGTTTTATTTAGGTCCACTTTAAAACACACATAAGGCTCGATTCAGAGGCACATTCGTCTGCACTTCTGTAGCTGTATGTGAAAGGTTTAGTGGGTGTTTGTCATTTTTTTGCATTTTTTCGTTCATTTTTCATTTGCACGAACGTTGGGGCAAAATGCGTATATGCGCTTTCGATGAACGAAAGCAAATCGGAACATTTGCGTTAGTTCGGGTCATTTTCCAAACCAAATCTGATATTTTTTGTTCGTTCAGATAACTTACGTTATTGCTATGGGCTTGCGTCTTATTCAGAGAGCTGATTGCCGATGGACCACCACCCTATAAATCCGTTTCCTTTGCGATCCCCTTACAGGACCATTTTGACCTCGAGACTAGCAGCTATGGATGACTCTAGTGTAATTGAAGAGCATGGGAATCTGCAGCTCATGGGCATTGAAATTGTCCGGAGACCGGAGACCAGATTGCACCGGCGACGCATGCACATTGATGGGATGCATGACGTTGAGCTGTTCGAGCTCACCAGACTTAATCGCCCTTCCCTCCATAAATTGTATATTGAGCTGCGGCCATGGTTAGCCCGCACCACAAGGAAGGGGCAAGCAATTTCAGGTATGACCAAGATGCTTGGCTGCCTGCAATTTTTGGCGAACGGCTTGTTCCAGAGGCTGGGTGCCCTCTCCGTGGGGATCTCCCAGCCTACGCTGAGCCGCGCCCTATCCAAGTTTTTGGAAGGCATGGCTACCATTACTCGCAAATATATTTGTTTTCCTGATGACACGGTAGCCAGAAACGCGATTAAGCTGGCATTTTATAACATCGCCGACATGCCCTGGTCCCTCCGGCAGTCGACGAGTATATCTACAGGCAAGTACAATCAGTCATATTTTTTTCCAAATTTTTTTTTTTTGTCCCAAAAAATTCCAAAAGTCCCTCCTTGTAAAATGTCCCTTCTTAGAATTATTTCCTCCTTGTAATTAATCCCTCCTTGTAAGTTATCCATCCTTTCAAATACTTCCCTTATTTTAATTGATCCCTCCGTGTAATTTATCCCTCCATTTAATTTAACCCTCCTTTTACCTAATCCCTCCTTGCAATTAATCCCTCCTTGTAATTATTTCCTACTTGTAAATATTGCCTCCTTGTAAGTAATCCATCCTTGTAATGTATCCCTCCTTGTAATTTAGCCCTCCTTGTAATTTAGCCCTCATTGTAATGTATCCCTCATTTTAAGTATTCCCTCCTTGTAAAGAGTCCCTGTGGAACCATGGACCGTATTTAGTTGCATATAAATGTCACATGTGTTCACCAAGGAAACATTTTAATGTGTACCTGAAATAGACCCTGGAAAGTTAATCTTTCCTTTTTCAAACATACATATTCTTTTTTTGGCAAGACAAAATACTTATGTACTTGTTTATTGCTATTTTAATTGGGCCACAGGTTTTGCTTAGGGTGTTATTAGTTAGTGTTTCCCTAGTTTTCCTTCCCTTTATAATGTTTTTGTTTTTTTTTTTAATCCCAGGAACCGCAAAATGGGCCACTCAATGAATGTCCAAGCAGTGGTGGCCTCGGACATGCGGTTCCTTAGTCTGCTCGCTGGGTTCCCAGGCTCATCCCATGATGCCTACATTCTTCGCAGATCTGGATTGTACGGTCGGTTTGAGTCTGGGGAATTTTCCGGTGGATGGCTCCTTGGTAAGTTGACGCCAATAACGTCCTTTTTTTTTATATGTATGGCTATGAATTTAATTTGTGTTCCATGTATGAAACTATGCCTTTTTGAACACCTTGTTTACATGTGAAACACGACCTTAACCATTAGATTTTTCAAACAACAAAGCCTTGCCAAATGTTAGTCCTGCATTAGCAAAATGTTGAAATAGAATTTAGAAGTAAGAATTAGTCTTCCCCACACTCTGCTTAAATTATGTCCTTCAATTTATAATAGGGTCTGCGCCATCTTTGAGTAGATGCATTACACTTACTGAGTAGAGGAGAGCGGGATAAAGTGCAGGGGGCGGGTTAGAGCTGTTTTAGACTCATACCAAGCAGATACAGGGTTCTGAGAATGTAAGACATCCAAGAATGCTGAGCAGCACAGCCTGAAACCAATACCTGTTAGCAGTCTGGCTGAATGGCCCTCATCCGCCATATTTGATGTTTAATTTGTTTCTACATCTATTTGATTTTTTTTAGTTTTTTTTTAGGCTGTGCACTATGTATGCTCATGCTGTGTAGCAAATGTGACCTAGCCTCTTAGTTATGTTGATGGGCCGTTTAGGGGATTCCATTATTGAGTAATGTGTAATTTATGTTTTTTCTAATACATTTTGGCAGGTGATTCCGGCTATCCACTCCTTCCGTGACTGTTGACGCCCGTCCTCCGGCCCCAGAATGCAGCTGAGGAGGCATGTAATAGGGCGCACAGGAAGACCAGGGCTGTGGTGGAGAGGGCGTTTGGCCTATTGAAGACCCGCTTCCGATGCTTAGACCATACCGGGGGAGCACTTCAGTATGACCCCCAAAAAGGTCATAGATATTATAATGACCTGTGCAGTGTTGCATAATTTTGCTATATTGCAGCGTGTCCCCCGGTAATTAACCACTGGTTAATTACAATTTTATGTAGTTTTTTTCCAAAGCAAACATTGGAGTTGATGGTCACTCCCATAGTAGCATAAAATACATGGGCAAAACACAAATGAAAGTTTAGGCAAATCAGGCCACATAGCAATTGCCCAGAGGCAGGAGTTTTAAAGTAAGCCACTCCTGTGCCAAGTTTCAGACAAATGAAAATTTTATAAACACAGGTGACAAGCATTGCCATGTCCACATTGGCAGCAAACAAATAGACCCACAGACACACCCTCTCCTGCTTGGCCACATTTGCCACAGGCACGGGTGTAAAGCAGCCTAACCTATGCCACATCTACACCTGTTAAGTCAGTGTGACACCCAAACAAGAACCCCCAGTTCCAATCCAAGTCCAGTTCAATCTCTCCCAGGGGTCAAAGTAGTAGTTTGCCAGCCCAGAATGTCCCCCAATCATGCCTACAAACAGGAGGAGCCAGAACAAATGTAATTCGCCACAAGCATGCAGCACAACAGCTTGAGTGGCAGGTTCATTGAGGCTTCACCTCCGGCATTGGCTAGTGGGCTACCTCAGCACTCTAATGAGCTATATGGGCGCAAATCCAAATCAAACAAGCAAAGACATCCCAAAAGGGTAGGGCTCACCAGGCATGTCAATACAGTGGGGATGTAGAGCAAATATGTGGAGCAGATACAGGCCAAATAGGCCTTAAAATGGGGATGCCCATAAAACCCAGGTTGGGGCCCTTGGAAGTGGGCCCTCACCTGGGCCTGTGTGGCATTCAGAATCTGCAACTGTTCCAACATGTTTCTATTAGAAGTTCGAAATTCAGCCATCATGGCACTGAGATTGTTAGTTAAGGTGGCTATGTGGCTGTTGCTATTTCGAACTTCCTCAAGCAGGGCACTGTAATAATTGGATAAGGATGAAACAGTTGCACCACTTTAAGGGTCTAAAAAATATTCAAATTTATTGACTAATTACATATATTTACAATCACAATGAACATAAAGACTATACAATAACAACTACATGACATAAACATTTAAAACCACAAGGGGGCGCTGGAGGTCTGTCTCAGTGCAAAAAGTAAAATACTCTCCATTAAAAGTGTGTATCAAATCCTATATACTATAACTAGTATGCTCTCAGATGCAAAAGTGCAAAAATACAACAAAAAAAGTGCTAAACCCACCTATTAATCAATTCAGGTCCACATGAGTGTACAAAAATAAAGCAGAATAACATACCATTGAACAGGAAAACACGCCGTGGTGATGGAAGTGAAAGAGAAAGAAATGAACAAAAGTGCATATAGACCAACCAGACGTGGACCCCCCACAGGTAACAACGCCGAACGCGTTCGTAGTGTCTCCTGCACTACTTCAAGGGACGTTCTGGCTCAGTGGTTGGCGGCAAATGGGGGGACATTCTGGGCTGGCTGTGTTGGGGAGAATTGTAGGACAGGTGGCTGGCTTCTGAACTGGACTTGGATATGGACTTGGGGTTCTTGGCTGGGTGGCCACTGAACTAACAGGCTTAGCTGTGGCATCTTCAGCCTGCCTTTCCACCTGTGCCGGTGCCAAATGTGGCCGAGGAGGAGAGGGTGTTGTTAATGAAGTCGTGCTTGGGGCCCGGTGCCTCTTAACTGGTGGGGTTTCTTTCCCGGTGTCTACTTTGGGTTGTCTTGCCAGGGTAGCCATGTGAGTGGGGTGATGGTGACCTTGGAGGGGCTGGGGCTTCGCACCCTCTTGGTCCCTTTTTTCCCCTCCATTGGGGTTGGCTTTCTGGCCTGTGGCTTGCTTTTTCCAGCAGCCTCCTTTTTTTGCCTAGTTGTGCTGGGTGCCTTTGCCTGGGCACTGCAGGTTGGCCGCAACTTCTTTTTGGTCATCTGGGACCGAGTCTTGGGCCCCTCAGCAGGCTCCTGCCGTTTGGCTGCCTATTTGGTGGTGGCTTCCTTTGCAGCTTTTTGAGGAGCTTTTTTCGGTGCCATTGCTCATGGACTCTGAAAGAGAATGAGCTTTGTGTCCAGGACCCTTTAAATAAGATTGCCGGGGTCTCACGCTACGCGTACGCGTGCGTACGGCCGTTCGTCCGGCCGTGCGGAACCCGGAAACCGCAGGGGCATTACTTATCTGCTGCAGACAAGAGGCAAGATGGCGCCCACAATCTTCACCCGCCAACAAGAAGAGATCATCATGCTTGTAAGTGTATTTTACTGCCTTTGATTTGCCATCTAAATGCATGCCTAGCCCTTAAGGAAGCACATGAAGAAACGGTTGGTTTAAAAAGTCTCAAACTCCATGCCAAACCGAAGTGAGGGCCCACACGTGCGGACCAACACTGAGGCCAGCTTAAAGGATTGTATTAGGCTTCAAATGTGTATGTTAATGTCATTTAGTCAAATGATCGATTGTTGACAGATATTTGTATGCAGTTTTAACTAAAACCTAGCTTGCTTTTGTGTTTTGCAGACCATGCTGGAGCGCAGGTACAACTACCTGCCCAACTCTTTTGAGAACCGCACCGTCGCCCTGGAGATCATTGCCCAAATCCAATATCAGACGGACACCACCTTCACCCACACGCAGATCATGCAGCATTGGTCGGACCTGAAATGGCTGCACATGCCCCGGGTGCGGCGCTTTTTCGGAATACATTTCCCTAGTAAGTACATAGTGATTGAATGGCAGATGTAATTCATGCCGAAGGTAGGCATTTATTTATAATTGTTTTTCTTTTCTAGTGTTGGAAATGGATTACCAAATCCGCCACACCCGGAGGCGCACAGGCCGACCAGTGCTGCATGAATCTGCAGATGGAAGTGAAGGTGGTGGATCTCCAGTGCGACGGTCCTACCCCTCCTCTGTTGGGTCCTCCGACCAGCCCCTGGAACTTTCCACAGAGGAGGAGCGGCACGGCGTGGGCAGGGAGTCGTACCCAGCGATGCAGGCGGGAGCCTCTGGTATGTGACTCTTCATGTAACCGCACACACATATACATGCAAGTTCCACCCAAGCTGATTCCCTTGATCTGTTTTTGTAGATGCTTCTGGAAGATGCGCAGGCTGCAGCAGATCTCGCCCAGGAGGCACAGGGAGAAGGTGAGTGATGTGACACACACATTGAAAATGAATTTTGATTACTGTTGACTAAGACATTATAAGTGACCCTATTTGCCATGTCTCGACAGCCTCTAGTTCACAACAGTGGCCGGGCCCAGGACGTAGGGTTGTCCCCAACGAGGCATCCATCGGCCACCAACCAAGTAAGTTGTAATGTCATTCTTTGCAGTATGTGTTAATTGACATGATCACCCAGATACATCAATCCATAGTCAATGGCATTAGCAGACTGACCTGTGCCCACTTGCTTAGAGTAATTACTTAGCAGAATGACCAGTGCCCACTTGCTTAGAGAAATTACTTAGCAGACTGACATATGTCGTCCTGATTTATGTTGGCAACTAAAAAACATTCCATCCACAGGTGAGAAACATGTATTTGTCTCTAAGTAATTTTGTTTCAAAAATTGATACAGGGACCACACGGGCAAGAGTGGAAGAAATGAATCGAAGGGTCCTTGAGTTGGTGGCCGATATGCAGCAGCTGGTTGACTCGTTGGGGACAACAGAAGAGAATAGTGTTCTGGGTCCTGTCACTGTTTTTAGTTTTGTAAATAGTTTTTTAGATTTTACATTTTTAATATTTTTAATGTTGGTGTTTTTAAAATTGTTTTCAAAATTAAAAAAAAAAACCTCTAATGGGCCCCAAAAATGGCCTTCGAGTAAAAAAACAAAAAAAAAACCCCAAAGTTTCAGTGTCATTTTTTAACACAAATACATTAACACCAAACGAAGGGTGAAATAAATATTTAGAGATGAAGATTTAGATGACCGGGAAGTGGTTTGGGTAAGTTTTAAGGGCCTAAAATGGAAGAAGAACCTAACCGGGAAGTGGTTTGGGTAAGTTTTAGGGGCCTAAAACGGAAGAGCAACCTAACCAGGAAGTGGTTTGGGTAAGTTTTAGGGGCCTAAAATGGAAGAAGAACCTAACCGGGAAGTGGTTTGGGTAAGTTTTAAGGGCCTAAAATGGAAGAAGAACCTAACCGGGAAGTGGTTTGGGTAAGTTTTAGGGGCCTAAAATGGAAGAAGAACCTAACCGGGAAGTGGCTTGGGTAAGTTTTTGGGGCCTAAAATGGAAGAAGAACCTAACCGGGAAGATGGTTTGGGTAAGTTTTAGGGGCCTAAAATGGAAGAAGAACCTAACCGGGAAGTGGTTTGGGTACGTTTTTGGGGCCTAAAATGGAAGACGAACCTAACCGGGAAGTGGTTTGGGTAAGTTTTAAGGGTCCAAAAGGGAAAATGGAGGATAGCGCTAAGTGATTGGGGTGATCTTTAAGGGTCCAAAAGGGAAGATGGAGGATAGCGCTAAGTGGTTGGGGTGAGCTTTAAGGGTCAAAAGGGAAGATGGAGGATAGCGCTAAGTGGTTGGGGTGATCTTTAAGGGTCCAAAAGGGAAGATGGAGGATAGTGCTAAGTGGTTGGGGTGATCTTTAAGGGTCCGAAAGGGAAAATGGAGGATAGCGCTAAGTGGTTGGGGTGATCTATAAGGGTCCAAAAGGGAAGATGGAGGATAGCGCTAAGTGGTTGGGGTGATCTTTAAGGGTCCAAAAGGGAAGATGGAGGATAGTGCTAAGTGGTTGGGGTGAGCTTTAAGGGTCCAAAAGGGAAGATGGAGGTTAGCACTAAGTGGTTGGGGTGATCTTTAAGGGTCCAAAAGGGAAGATGGAGGATAGCGCTAAGTGGTTGGGGTGATCTTTAAGGGTCCAAAAGGGTAGATGGAGGATAGCGCTAAGTGGCTGGGGTGATCTTTAAGGGTCCAAAAGGGAAGATGGAGGATAGCGCTAAGTGGTTGAGGTGAGCTTTAAGGGTCAAAAGGGAAGATGGAGGATAGCGCTAAGTGGTTGGGGTGATCTTTAAGGGTCCAAAAGGGAAGATGGAGGATAGCGCTAAGTGGTTGGGGTGATCTTTAAGGGTCCGAAAGGGAAAATGGAGGATAGCGCTAAGTGGTTGGGGTGATCTATAAGGGTTCAAAAGGGAAGATGGAGGATAGCGCTAAGTGGTTGGGGTGAGCTTTAAGGATCAAAAGGGAAGATGGAGGATAGCGCTAAGTGGTTGGGGTGATCTTTAAGGGTCCAAAAGGGAAGATGGAGGATAGCGCTAAGTGGTTGGGGTGATCTTTAAGGGTCCAAAAGGGAAGATGGAGGATAGCGCTAAGTGGCTGGGGTGATATTTAAGGGTCCAAAAGGGAAGATGGAGGATAGTGCTAAGTGGTTGGGGTGAGCTTTAAGGGTCCAAAAGGGAAGATGGAGGTTAGCGCTAAGTGGTTGGGGTGATCTTTAAGGGTCCAAAAGGGAAGATGGAGGATAGCGCTAAGTGGTTGGGATGAGCTTTAAGGGTCCAAAAGGGAAGATGGAGGATAGCGCTAAGTGGCTGGGGTGATCTTTAAGGGTCTAAAAGGGAAGATGGAGGATAGCGCTAAGTGGTTGGGGTGAGCTTTAAGGGTCCAAAAGGGAAGATGGAGGATAGCGCTAAGTGGTTGGGGTGAGCTTTAAGGGTCCAAAAGGGAAGATGGAGGATAGCGCTAAGTGGTTAGGGTGATCTTTAAGGGTCCAAAAGGGAAGATGGAGGATAGCGCTAAGTGGTTGGGGTGAGCTTTAAGGGTCCAAAAGGGAAGATGGAGGATAGCGCTAAGTGGTTAGGGTGATCTTTAAGGGTCCAAAAGGGAAGATGGAGGATAGCGCTAAGTGGTTGGGGTGAGCTTTAAGGGTCCAAAAGGGAAGATGGAGGATGGCGCTAAGTGGTTGGGGTGAGCTTTAAGGGTCCAAAAGGGAAGATGGAGGATAGCGCTAATTGATTTAGCTAAACATTGTAGTAGAAGTGAGGGTGGCAAATATGTAGGCGAGCACTTTAGTGAGTTAAGCTTGTAGTGCGCAGGTGCAAGATCGTAAGGATTCCCGTCTGGACGAATATTTATTGAAAAAGGGAAACAGAATCTATCGGGAAACGTAAAGGATTCGTGGGAGGAGACGATGGAAAAAGGGCAAAATCGAAAGTCGACGTTGGAACATGAGAAAATGAGACAGAAAAGTCACAATGGAAAATGACATCCTCGTACTCGTACTCTGGCATACGAACGGACGTAAACTTTACAGAAGGTTAGCAATGCATGCATAGAATCGCTCGCACACTCATACGAGAGCGGGAAATTTTCTAATAAAAAACAGATCAACACTAAAACAGAAGTATTTTTTTGTCTCTCTGAATCGAGCCTATAGTCCAGTAATAAATAATTTCAGTACAACTGTCATACACAGAGCAGTTTGCCGAATATTTAATTGGACGACAGCCCGCACCTGTGCCGTAGGACCAGAAATAGGTCAATTTTACTGGGCGATCTAGGGGGGTTCACACAGCGGAGCCTCCCAAATCAGGATGTCTGGGGGGCAAGGAGCAACACCTGGGACATTTCCAATTTAATTGATGTTCCAAGATTAATACCCACATACTATGAAACATGACCAGACCTTACTATGGGGCGATGGGGATTGTTCTGCAACACAGTCTGCTACAGGATGATGGTGGATTTTCTGCAACACAGTCTGCTATGGGATGATGGGGGTTGTTCTGCAACAGTCTGCCAGGGGATGGTGAGGGTTGTTCTGGCGCACACTCTGCTGTGGAAGGTGATAGGGAGCTCTGACACAGTCTACTATGGAATGATAGGGATTGTTCTGCAACACAGTCTGCTGTAGGGATGATGGGAGGGGCTCTGTCACAGTCCACTATGGAAGATGATGGGGGGCTCTGTCACAGTCTACTTTGGGATGATGGGGGTTGTTCTGCAACACAGTCTGCTGTAGGGATGATGGGAGGGGCTCTGTCACAGTCCACTATGGAAGATGATAGGGGGCTCTGTCACAGTCTACTTTGGGATGATGGGGGTTGTTCTGCAACACAGTCTGCTATGGGATAATGGGGGTTGTTCTGCAACATAGTCTGCTAACAGAGAAGATGGGGGCTTTGTCACACTCTACTATGAGGTGATGGGGGTTGTTCTGCAACACAACCTGCTATAGGAAAATATGGGGGCTCTGTCACACAGTCTGCTATGGGGTGATGGGAGATTTTGTCATACAGCCTGTAATAGGGTTAATGGGGGTGTTCTTATTACTTTTTTAATAAAGTATACATAATATTAGTACTTTCCTTACCCCAGTTTGTGCAGGCCAATCTCCCTGGTGTTACCCCTCAATTTGGCACCTGGAACCGTTAAAAAAATATTTATTTATTTTTTAATGTATTTTAATGTATTTATTTGCAAAATTATTTTTCTCGTTTTGTGTGATTTTTTTTTCTTAATTTTTGTCATTAGTTTGGTTTTTGTGCAAGTCAATTGCTTTGGTGTTCTCCCTCGATTTGCAGCCATTTAGCCTTTCCAACCTCCATTTTACAGCTACTTTTAGGCCCCCAAGTTTGGTTGATTTCATTGATTTCAATGGGGTTCATGTCAAGTCTGACATGAGACTTGACATGGGACCAAATCAGACTTTGGCAGTAAGTTCGGCCGAACTTGGCGAACACGAACTTCTATGGGTGCGGTCATCCCTAGTTATAAACATATGGTGCACCTAGAATCATTTTGTTCTAAATGCAGCAATGGATGGTTTAGCTAATGGTTTAGCTAATTGTAGACTTCAAACAGACCCCCACTCCCACTCCCCCAATCAGCCCAGGAGGGGGGCAGAAATCAGGAGAGTCAAGGAAACACTGGGGTCACTGACAGCTGGAACAATAATGCAACAGATGTCATAAAGAAAACAGGTTCTACTTTCTAAGACCACTTAGGAAAATTTACATACCTAGAAAGTTGCTAGTTGTGTGCAATGTAACAATATGCTCTCTGCTACTGTATATCACCAATTTTTGTAATATTTATGGGGGGGCGTGGCCTGACATGAGGGGGTAAAGGTGCTTCTGACGGAGCTCTCCCCTGCTGATCAAGGTTTTTAGGCCTTTTTTGGGTGTTATCCCACCCAGACACTCATTTGCAGAAGATGGTCAAGAAGAGGAAGGGGGTGGAAACAATTTCGCCCCCACAAACTAAGAAAATCAGTGCCTACTTGGCCATGGAGCGTCGGAGAGGAGGAAGAGCCTGGACATCTAAGATGGCAACGGCTGCGAGGGGGAGACCCCTACAAGCAACAAGGAGGATGGAGACAGGGGACGGTGGCTGCTGGAGGAGGCGGGCTTTCCCCGAGTCCCCGCAGAAGTTGGAGCCAGAAGAGAGGAGATGGCGAACCCCCACGAAAATGTCCGGGGTGGAGGTGAGGAGAGCGGGAGGCGGCGAGGTGGCCGGCCATAGGCGAGAGTGAGGTGATATGTCAGCTGCCACTGCCGAAGATGACGAGTGTGCCCCGGAGAGGAGAAGGGGTCGGCGGGTGGCCGGAGAGTGGCGCACCAGCCGCCGCAGAAGGAGAGGAGAGCGGTTCCTCGACAGCAGCTGCTCGGGCTGGGGGGAGCTGGGCGGTGCCGCCAGCTGCGGATGACTCCTCGGGCCCGACGCTGGCACTCAGCCAGATAAGAGGGACTGTAGCTCCCACCACTGTGGGGAAGGAGGGGGATCGCCTGACTACCAAAGTCCCGGCTTATAGGGGGGAAAAGACATTATGGGAGGGTTTCTCCCCCACGACAGAGAGAGGGGAAAGCCCGCACAGGGGTCATATGAAGAAGCAGTCCAGGGACTCCAGGTGAATGCCCTTGAACCACCACTGCTGGATTCAGAAGAGGGGACACCGTTACTGCTGAGGAGCCCCACATTGAGTGAAGTGGTGACCCCATCACCCCCTGAGACTCACTACGGCCAGACCCCTTGCATGGTGCCCCCGCCCAGCCTGGGTTCTGCAGCATTTCTGGAGGCGCCCCAGAGCCTTGTTGGAGAGTGGTTTTCATCGGGGGAGCATTCACATGCTGACCAGGCCCCGAATTTGTGGCTCAAGAAGCAACTAGGCAGACTGAACGGTTTAGGTCGTCTCGCACCTGTGGTCCGTGAACCCCTTCCTGGCGGTCAGATGAGTGGGGCGGCTGACTCCTCCCCGCAGATAAGCTGCTCAGCCCCGTGTGGAGTGTATCCTCCTTTGCAGCCTCTGCCAGTGCCCAACCGGGTGTCGCCTTCAGGGGAAGTGAGTTCACCTCCGCATACCACCAGGAGGATCCAGCCGCCCACCAGAGATCACGCCTCTCATCACCCCCGTTTTGCATGATGCAATGTTAGCAGATATCAAGGCTGAACTTAAAGCTCTCCCCACTAAAGCTGATCTGGAATCCTTTATCCTGAGAGTGGAAAGTTCCTTCAAGAAGGACATTTCAGATCTACAAAGCTCAATGGTATGCCTAGATTCCAAAGTTTCAGGCCTAGAACAAACGCAACTCTCTACCATACAAAGAATTGAAGCCCTGGAAAAAGGTTTGTCGCTCCAGTGTACCATATCCCAAGCTGCTGTCCTGCACCTGGACAACCTTAAAAATAGAAGTAGGCGCAACAACATCAGAGTGAGAGGCCTGCCAGAGGCGATGGGGCAAGATCAATTGGTGCATACCATTACGGGCATCTTAACGAGATACTCAATCACCCTCCCAACACAGAAATTGTAATAGACCGCCTCCACTGGGCTCTCGGCCCCAGACCAGTCAATCCTAACTGCCCGCGGGACGTGATATGCCGTCTTCACTACTATTCTATAAAGGAGGAGTTCCTGCGGAGGGCCTGGGAGAGAGAACGAATCTTCTTTGATGGGGCAACGCTTCAGATTTTCCCGGACATTTCTAGAAGATCGTTACAGATGAGGCACCTTCTAAAACCTCTGCTGGCGAGAATCCAGGAATGTGGTGCTTCCTATCGCTCCATTTACTGGTCCACAAAAACCAGCAGGCATATGCACTTAGGTCTCCTGCCGACCTTCCGGGGCTGTTCCCTTTTCTGGACACGGATCCAATGGAGGTGCCGGACTGGCTGAATCCCTCGCTGCTCACCATCCCGATCCAGGGAGGGGGGGCACCCGCAGAGAGCTCAGCAGGCCAGAGGCAGGAGTTCTGACCGCAGGAGAAACACCAGAAGACCACCAGAGGTCCCACAACCTCTGGTTAACGAGACTTAACTAGGCCCCAGCCCATACCTCGATATGCTTTTACCAGCTGTTTGATGTGCAATGATGTTGTTATTTTGTTTCCTCTTCGTTGACCTTTAAGAGTTACAAATACTAAATCAAAGTAAGAGAATTCTTCCACTCTTAAAGCCGCGCTGTTTTTTAAAATACAAATAAGTACACAATCTTAATCTAAAACTTTAAAACTTAAATGCAATTAATAATCCTACGCAAGGAGTCAAAACTGTGTCAACCCAGTCTCTATTAATACTAAAAAAACTATGTATAAAAACATAGATAGACTCCGCGGGATATAAAGGATTAATTAGTCCTCTTTTTTGCTTTCCGTGCTGAACAACAATTCCAATGTGTGCCCCGCCACCAATGATTTAAATTGCACGTACCAGATAAAATCTTGTCAACAAGCCCATCATATACGTAAGGTGATGTAATAATATTTGGTCAATATATTCCCAATCGCGTTATATAATTCTCCGTAGGTATGGCTTTCCAGGACCCCGCGGCACATTCTTATAGAACAGCTGAGCAGGTCTCTCCTGGTTACAGTGGGGGATCTCCAGAGAGACCTGCTCAGCTGTTCTATAAGAATCACCCAACAGGCCAACCTACAAGCCTCTGAGATGCCCCGAAAAGGGAACCCTGATAAATACCTTTCTGGGGTCCCATCCTACGGAGAATTATATAACGCGATTGGAAATATATTGACCAAATATTATTACATCACCTTATGTATATGATGGGCTTGTTGACAAGATTTTATCTGGTACGTGCAATTTAAATCATTGGTGGCGGGGCACACATTGGAATTGTTGTTCAGCACGGAAAGCAAAAAAGAGGACTAATTAATCCTTTATATCTCCTCAATCTCGCCCCTACCTCTATCCAGAGACGGGGCAAGTTTTTACTTGTCCCACTCCTGAACACAGCCAAGACATGTATCCCGGCCGGCTAGAAATCATCCAACCCTCCTACTACTGCGATGTGGCTCTCTAGGGTTAGAGATATTGGCAGGATGGATGAGCTGACTGCCTCGTTAAAGGGGAACCTAGAAAAGCATAGGGTGATGAGGCATGAGTGGGAACGTTTTACCTTTTCGACGGAATATCTTGACTTTTTGAGGGAGTAGTAAATTAAATACCTGAGAGGAGTCCTCCCCTACACAGTGCACCTCTTTCCTCTAAACCTCCCCTTTCCCTACCCCCCTTCTCTCCCATCCTTTAGGCCTCTCTTCCCCCTTTGTCGGTCCTGTTTATATGTGTGTCTTATCCCCTCCCCTTTGTGTCATACTTATCTCATGTATTATGTTTAAGTTGTTTATAACTTTGCTTCAAGGCGTCATGCAGGCTTCATGTTTATTTGCTGTATTGTACTTATTTAGTGAGGGTGTGTTGAAAGGTTACTCCGCTGGCTCAGCGGTCCCCTGGAGATGTAGAAGGCAGAGGGGACGGACCAGTAGAGAAATAGGTTACTGCTTGCCAGCTTTGCATAGTCAAGGCACAGAGATTGTGTAACATGATAGTGTCTCAGCTCAATGTTGCCTGAGGAGGTTTGTATATATGCCCGCTTTGTACCTTTGTATTTTGGTTCATTTGTATTGCTGTAATGAACAAGGCCTGTAATTTGTGCTTCTTTAATAAAAATTTACAATTTAAAAAAAAGAGTGATATTTATACATGGCAAATAATTTACTTGTTAGTGTATTAGAATAATGGAAAAATCAGGCCCAACAATTGGGACATGCATTCTAAAAGGGGCCTGTTAAATAACAGCAGCGAGGAGTTAAACTGGTGAAGAGTCATTCTTTCAGCGGAATAACAGGTGTTAATTGTGCTCCTTATTTAGGGTAGGATGGCGGCAAATGTTGAACATGTTGGTTATAGTGCATTTCTTTCTGAAATACTGGGGAAAATGAATCCCATTCTTTGATTAGAAAGCTGATTGAAGAGAGAAAAACATAGAGGGAAGTGCAGCAAATTATAGGCTGCTCAGCTAAAATTATCTCAAATACCTTAAAGTGGCAGCCCAAACCTGAAAGATGCGAAAGAGAGTAAGCAGTTCAAATGGATGGAAGAATAGTCTAATGGCAAAGGCTTAACCAATGATCACCTAGAAATCTGAATTTACCATTGGGTACAGTCAGAGGACAGTTAATTAAAGCCAAGCCCCTGCAAAGCCCCCTTGTTGCAAAAAAAAGACATATCAGAAAAAGGTCAAAATTGGGCCCGGAACACATTGACCGGCCCAAGAAGTTGTGCAACATTTTTTTGACTGTTTAAAATTGTTATTTTTGAGTCTAATGAGCGCAGTCAGACAATTAGAGATGGGTGAACCCGAACGGCAAAGTTCGGGTTAGTACTGAACTTTGCAAGGTCGGGTTCCCAAACCCGAACATGGACTTAATCCAGAAGTCGTGTTCGAGTTCGGCGTCTGGCCCGAACATGGAAAAGCTGGTTGATGGGCTGCTGAGCATCAACCCACTTTGTCTACGGTTGCGGCAGCAGAAAGCAACATTAAATATGAGTTGTTTGGCCATTCTGGTAAGAAAACTAATCAAACCATTCACAAAATAATTCCAGAAGATTCAGTCATTCAGATACTGAATCGGGGAGTGATTTTCCCACAGCGAGGGAGGAGGATGTCCCTGTAATAGAAGACCGAATCAAGTAGAGACAGGAAAGAGGACCGAATCAAGAAGACAGGTCACCCCCCACCCCTGGGAATGGGAAGGTCATAACTTGGGAAAAGCAAACCAAACTTCCTGATAAATTTGGCTTGCTGCAAACCTCTAGAGGTTCATTTCAGGTGAACCTTGGCGAAATTGCCCCTGCGCCGCCCACATTTCACCTGAGGAGAGAAACAGGGTTACATGGTGACTCACACCATATGATGTCAGGCGTAGCCCCAGCCAATCAGTATGTACGCGTTTAAGATGAGCTGGGAGATGTGAGCAGCAGAAGGTGGGTGGGCTACCCACCATTTTGGAGGTGGCTGCTGAAAAGAGGGGATCTCTGTGTGGAGCTGGACCTGCTAGGACAGAGCTGTTAGATGGAGCTGTTAGGAGCTGGAAGAACAGCGACAGTTTACTATTATTGATGGAAAGAATAGCACAGGCGTCCGGACATCAGAACATTTAGCAGTCAGTGTGTTTTTCACTGACAAATCTGCCTAGGAGATGGGTGTACAGTTTTGCTGTGCTAGGTTATGTCAGTCTGCCATTAGGGGTGTGCACTGTGCACTGATCTTAATTATTTGTAAAAAAGCACAGTAAGTTGTTGTACCAGGTTAGCCATCAATGTAAGCTTGAAATCCAAGGTTAAGGTAATACCATTTACTGGCTAACTCAATAAGATTGAAAATGCAAGCTTTCGAAGCTGTTCAAGCTTCTTATGCCTGAAGAAGAAGCTTGAACAGCTTTAAAAGCTTGCATTTACAATCGTATTGAGTTAGCCAATAAATGGTATTACCTTAACCTTGGATTTCCTGCTAAAAAAGCACACATAACCTTTATCACCAGCCAAAGATTTTTTTGGGTACACCTGCTTCTTTACAATTTGCTGGGCTATCAATTCTGTCACTTGGGGTGAACTCTGCTCTGCTCTGAATTTTCAATAAATTCTCCCCCCCCAAAAAAAGTGTGTGTGTGTGGGGGGGGAATGTCAGTGCATCTTATTGGGCCAAAAAAAAGTAAACTTGGCGCTGCCACCAAGAGGACAAACGATGGAGCTGATCCCTGCCAGCTGTCCTCGCTTTGCTGCTGATCCTTGGCCGTACACACACTCAGGTCCCTGTAGGGTGTGGCCTGCATCTGCATCCATTGTCCTGAGTGGGAGCAACGGTTATGTAAGGGCGGTATGATTCTGCCACACTTCCTATATAATGGAGCATGGGAGAGGGGGATGCCACACTGCTTCTATAATGGAGTAAGGGAGAAGGGGATGCCACATTGCCTATTATAATGGGGAATGGGAGAGGGGGAGAATGACACTTCCTATCCTCTATCTTATGGGTAGGTGTGTCTTAAAGGACAAAAAATATGGTTAATCGCTTTCACCAGCTAGTGATTTTGGTGGTACACCTTGTTTAAAGTTTGCTGGGGGTGTGTGCGACATTCTGTCAATTAGGGTGTGCTATGCTCTACTTTGAATATTCAATAAAAAGCACACACATATAACATCTTTTTACTATCCAAGGATTTTTGAGGGTACACCTTTTTGTTTAAAGTTTTCAGGACGTGCTGGGCCGTGACCTTCTGTCAATTGGAATGCATTCTTCTCTGAATATTCCATTAAAAAAAAGACATATAAAATCTTTATCACCAGCCAGATTTTTTTTTGGGTACACCTTTTTGTTTAAAGTTTGCTGGACCTTGACATTCTGTCAATTGGAGTGAACTCTGCTCTGAATATTCCATTAGAAAAAAAAACATATAGAATCTTTTTCACCAACCAATGGTTTTAGGGAGTACAACTTCTTGTTTAAAGTTTGCTATGCTATATTCTGATATTCTGTCAATTAAAGTGTGCTCTGCTTTGCTCTGAATATCCAATTAAAAAAACAAAAATACGAAACAAAACACAAAATCTTTATCACCAGTCAATGATTTGTGGGGGTACACCTTGTTTAAAGTTTGCTGGGCTATGACAGTCTGTCAATTGGGATGTGCTCTGTTCTGCTCTTAATATTTAACAAAAAAAAACATTCTTTTTTCCAGCCAAGGATTTTTGGTGTTACATCTTCTTATTTAAAGTTTGCAGGGTTGTGATAGTCTGCCAATGGGAGTGCGCTTTGCTTTCTGAATATTCAATTGAAAAAAAAACAAAAACACAAAAAGTTTTCACCAGCCAAAGATTATTACCTTCTTGTTTATTTTTTTTTTGTTTTTAAACACTAAGTAATATGTCTGGAAAAGGATGAGGTGAAGGAAAAGACATTCCTTTAAAAACTTCTGTCACTAAGGATGTTGGTGCCACTACAAGCACTGTGGGCAACAGCCATGTGCTTAGGCCCAGTAAAAGCAGGCTAGAGTGTGTCCAGAGGGAAAGAGAGGGAAATCATGTTTGGCTCTTCGATGAGCAATACCACCCACACATTGTGGTGTGGTATTGTTTCAACAATTATATTTTGTTTGTTTGTTTGGGATGAGCCTATTGATTTGTTTCAGCAATTTATACAGGATTTAAATAACAATCAATGGAATAATCATTTAACTTCAAAGATTTCGCCATATAGGGTGGAATTCTTGGATCTAATTTAAATTATGCGGCAAATTGCTCAGCTGTTTTCTGGGAGGATGGAGGGGCCAGAAGTGGGCGGAGTAGAGAGTTGAAGGTAGTGAGTAGCTGTTTTAGATTTTGGGCCTGTTTTGATATGAGTGATGTGAAGTATTCCTATGAAAGGGCAGTCCTGAGTTTTTGAAGGGCTTGTTTGTATAACAGAAAGTCCTCTTTGGTTTTGGAGAATGCCGCTTTAACATTAGTGTTGGTGGTAAGCCAGTGTTTTTGGGGCTGATGGTTGCTATAGATTAGGGGAGCAACAGAGTCAAGGGCAGAGGTTAGTGTATTATGGTGTGAATAAGGGCAGGGTGTAAAAGGGTTTTAGAGAGTTAGAAAGAGATTGAAGGTCTAGATTTCTGAAGTTCCTGCGCAAGGTTGCAGGTTTGTGTGCAGAGGGGGGTAGTGGTGTGGGAAGAGAGTGTTAGTGTTAGGAGGTTGTGATCAGAGAGGGGAAGTGGGGATGAAGAGACTGGATACAGAGCGAGGAGTAGGTCAAGCATGTGTCCGTCTTTGTGTGCGGGACTAGCAGACCATTGTTTGGGGCCAAATAGGTGGTGAGCGACAGTAATCTGGTAACGGAAGGGTTGTTGGTGTCAAGGGGTAAGTCACCCATAATTATAGCCAGCTTGTCAGTGGATAGGAAGTAGAGGATCCAGTTGGAGAAGTGGGTCAGGTAGCAAGATAGTAGCAGGTCCAGGAGGGTGATAAATAATGGCAATATTTAGGTGACAGGCAGAATAGAGACAGGCACAGTGGACTTCAAAAGTATATTAGTTAGAGGGTTAAATGAGCAGTGTTCTGTTAAAAAGATGCCAACACCCCCACCCTGTTTGTTGCTTGTGCACAAGTGATAGTGGCAGGAGTGCTTTGGGAGGGAGTGATTGTTCTGAGGTTGGCTAGGTTACACGTTTTTGGCTGGTTTGATGCAGTGCTTAAGGTTTGTCTGTGAGGTGGGGGGCATAGAGCAATAAAGGGGTGAGATAGATGGACCTGGGTTCAGAGATATTCCACCAGCAGCCAGTAGAAGCAGAGAAAGGGAGAAGAGATGAGATTTCAAAGTGGCAGAGTTTTGCAGGTGCATGTAGAAGGTTGAGGAATTTGACAAGTGAAATAAACTAATGGGAGGACAGGTAAGGAGATGATGGAAGTGATGGAAAGATATAGATAGATTTACCAGGGGCAGGGGGATGCTGTGAGCTTAGGGCTTTGAGAGAGAAGAAGCAGGATTGTTAAATAGCAGAGGAGCATTATAGGTGGATTAGGGATCCTCAGACAGCATTGTTTGTTCCCTTCTGATCACTTCTGGAGTACCACGGAGAGGGTTTTTTTCCTCATTCCTACCAAACTTTAAATTGTGCTAATGGACAACATCAAAGAGGTTGGCATCTTCACATCATTCAAACCTCGATTTATTTTTTGACAATACAACCGAATTAACAGGCAAAATGAGTTCAAATTAAATATTTTTGGCAGTTTGATAAGCCTATCCAATAAAACGTTTTCCAAGTCTCTGATTCTTGTACCTCAGACAAACCAAGTAAATTCTTACTAACAAACGTATGATTTTTCAAGCATTATTATTTGTCTATTTCAGGTAAGGTAGGGGTGGTGAAAGAGATGGAATGCATCAGGTTTATTTGATGCCTATCCCCATTTTATCCACCACCTTTCACCCAGATACCAAGCCAAGCAAGACACCTTATCCACTTTCTTCACAATACGGTAAGGGTTTAACCATAAATGCAAATTTAAGAGGGAGTCCAGATCTGGAAATACATAGCCCTCTTTATCCTCAGGTTTTTGTACTTTCTCTCTGCTACATTTCTCATTCCAAAAAAACACAAAAAGAGCTCTGGATCTCCTTCCTGCTAGATGGGTATAAAATGTATAATATAGAAGCAAAGGACAAATAACAGCTTTAATTCAGCGCTTTACCCCTTCTAGTTAATCTTCTTAACCAAAACCTGATCTTTTGCTCTATCCTTTTAGCCACCCTATCATAATTGATCTTATGGAGGTCTTCATCACTGAAGTGCGATCCAAGTATCTCGACTTCTTTGACCACAGGATCCTTATCTACATCTATTGCTTGTTTTTAAACAAACATGCATATGGAATTTTTTTGAGCCAATAAATTCTTATCCCTGAGATAGCGCAAAAAAACTTTAGCTGAAGATTTGCACGACCAGCATCCACCATTGAGCTACATAGGAAGACATCATCCATATAACTTCAGACTTTTTCAAAGCCACAAACAAGAAATTATGAACTACCTTATCAAAAGCTTTATTGTCAGTCTCCTCGCCTTCCTTGCCCTTTAAAGCATCAAGAGCATTCTAGGCCACGGACTGCATGCAGCAGCAGACATGCTCGGCTGTATGTTTATAACAGAGCAGGCTGTTCATCTGTCGTATTGCTCCACAGTGACACCTGGTGTTCAGCCCACTGCAAGTACACAAAGCCTAGAGTATAAGCTCTTGGGCTTGATTTCACTTCCTGGTTTCCTGAGTCTGAATGGACAGGAAGTGACCTCACCCAGACTCTTACTCATCCCTCCCTGTTCCAATTGATAGCCCTATTTAAGAGGCTAGCCTGCAGGCAATGCTGTGTTATCAGCTTACTTCCTGGACTCTGTTTCCCTGACTCCTGAATTCCTGATCTGAATACCTGGACTTACCCACTGATGGATAGCTCGGTTTTGACGCGGACTTGCTCCGTGGACTTTGCTTGTTTTCTGCCAGCCTCTGACCCCGGATTCATCCTTGGACTCTGCCCAGACTTTTTATTTTGCTCTTTGGGATTATTTGCTTCACTGCGCCCCATACCTGGAGCTCAGCTCAGCTCTCCCCATGGTTGTAGCCAAGAAGCTTGAAATTTATCTATATCAATGCCTTTGATAAACAGACTTGAGTTGTTGCTTTTGGCATACTCTATCACATCTCAGATTAGACACAAGTTGTCTTAAGCTCTACGACCTGGAACAGGCCTGATGCTTGCCCAGTAGCTTCCCGCTCACCCTGCTAAACTGTAAGTATAAGATCTTAGTGAAAGCTTTAAAGTCAACATACATGGTGATCAGGCACCAATTATGTAAATATCCTTTGTCACCTTCTTTAAACAATCATTTAATGATGCCCTTTGACATTGAAGCTGAGATAACTTCATTCTGAAAACCAAAAACGGATCACCTTCACCTACTCAGTTACAATAATCTCCCAAAAAGGAGTATAAAATTCTACAAAAAGTCTATCCGATCCAGGCATCTTCCCAATAACCCTTCTAGTGCCAGCTACATGAGAATCACTTAGCTGACTTTAAACACCTATTAAAAAATTATAAAAGTTAAAAACTCACCTGAGCCCTCAATCAGGCCAGGGAGCATCCGATCCACACCCCAGGCTCTTCTGGCTTGAGGAGAGGGCTAGGACTCAACAGCAGCCACGATTACTCCTGCCGAGTCTCCTCTTCACCACGCGGGGGGCACCGATTGGCCCCCGGCTCTTCTGTGGTGAGGAGAGGGTGGACGGATGATGCCATGTATGACAACATCCATGACATCATTACACACCCGCCCAAAGATGATCAGTAGCGCCAGGTGTTCGGCAAAGAGAGGATTGGAGGGGCGAGGAGCTGTAATCCTTTGCCTCCCCAGCCCCCCTGTCCACTGATCAGCCAGCAGCTGGAGTTTAATTACCCCCTTTTGTCACCCAGCAGTTAAAAAAGAAGCAGAAGAGCAAGAGCCAGAGTGATCAATGTGAACACGGTGCAAGATGGATGGGAGGTAAGTATTGAAAAAAAGAAACACAAATAAAATATTTTTTCTGTGTGTGTGTGTGTGTGTGTGTGTGTGTGTTTTTTACATAAAACCCTTTGTCAACTAGTAAGGGTTTCATGGGACCCCTATACCAGTTCACAAGGCTTAGGGGCTGGCAGGTGACCTGCAGCTAGTGGATGACTTGTTAACCCCATTACCTGCCTCCCCAAACCCCAGGGGGGGCAGTAGAGCCTTTGTCTATTCAGGCTTTGTGGGCTTGTAGCCAGCAGGGTAGGGGCCACCAAGGCGGGCCCTTTTGCTCTGTTCTATAAGCCCTGCATAGCTGGTCCCGGACTGGTAATACTGGGTGAGGAGGACCCTGCGTCATTTTTGGGGGCTTTTTAACCCTTAAAATTCCCTCAAAATTTCAAGTATGTTGGGGGACCTTGTACTTTCAGATTTAGCTTGTTTTTTCTTGTTTACGTATTTATATTTTAGGAAAACGTGGGTTTTCTGCTTTTTCATACATTATTTTAGGAAAACTCTGTGAAACCTAAGAATTCTTCGCAGGATTAACTCCAGAAAGAGGAGTCCACTACAACAATCTGGGTATGCTTAGAAAGCTTAACGTGTGTACTCTTAAAAGTTGGGTATTGTTCTGTTCGGGGGACCTTGCTTTTTCAGATTTAACTTGTTTTTTCTTGTTTGCATAGTATTTTTAGGAAAATGTGGCTTTGATTCTGCTTTTTTATTCTTTTATTTTAGGGAAACTCATTGAAGGATTTCCTTCATAAAACTGCACTCATGTCAACAAGCCTGGTACACATAGAAAGAGAATATGTAGTTTGTGGGGGGGGTTTCATTTGTAAAGAGTTGTTTTTCTTGAATATCTGCAAGGTGCGCATTGCTTTTATATTTTATTAGAAAATCTCAGTTTGGGGAAGTGTCCTGGGCAGGAAAGGGTTTCTACTAATACATATGTGGTGCCATTGTAACCGGAAGAAATGGGGATTTCACATGCAATAATATTTTATTGACAAACTTACATTTTCTACTACAAAAAAAGCTACAATTTGAAAAAAAAATATTTTTTACATTTTTTTTGCTTATATTTCAACCAAAATAACTCCAACTGAATCCAAGATTTAAGACTTTCTTTTCTCTCACCTCCAACCCTCCTTCTATCAATCAATAGAGTCCTTGATCTTAATTGCCTTTTTAAAGAAATATCTTGAGCACAACTTATCTTCCTCTAACTTCTGTATTTTAGTTTGCATTATAATAGAATTTACCTTCTAAATCTTTGGGCCTTATGTAAGATGTGTGTCAGTTAGCGTCATTTTTGTGGCTATAGCGCCAGCCACTACAATGGCGCTAGCAGGTGTTGTGCTGAACGCTACTAATTAAAATAAAGCTTTGATTGTTGCCTTTAGGTGTTGGCTGGCCTATGCCAGCGCCTGGTTATCCCAGCGCCAGTGATCATCACTTTGTAATGGCGTTCCTCCAGTGCTCCCCAGCATATTTATGATTTTTTTATCTTCCTTGAAATCTTTAAAAACACAGTAGACAAGCTAACTGGGCAGCACTAGCCTAGTATGCACTAAATTATAACCAAAATACACGTGTGCCTACTCAACCCGGGATCACACTCTGAAAGTCTAACAAACAAGAAAAGGGGGGCCCCACCCTCCCCCAAATACGGATACCGGGTAACTATTGAGTGGCACTACTCATGAATATGAAAAATATAAAAGATTTATTCTCATCAAAAGTTACACAAAGCATAACACATTAGACAATACATGTACACAAAAGACATAACATTACAATCTAAAAACACTAGGAGGCACCAGGGGTCTGCCAATTACATAAAACCACCCTAATATCATGCCTAAAACATAAACATGACCTGTATCAATTATGTGCAAATCAGCAAAAACATTGTGCAAAAGTGCTAAGTGCAAACACTTACACTCCATACAACAGGAGGACTCGCCAGGGTGTGCAGGATGAATCAACAAGTATCAAAGAATAAAGCAAAGTGTAAAAAATATATAATAACTGTGCATAAAGACAGACCAACCGGGGTACCCCTGTGGGGATAACGTGCACCACACAGCATCACACACCTCCAGCACTCAAAAATGCTTCACTGTAGCCCAGAGTGCCAGAGGCTGTGTGATTAAAGACTGTTTTTTAACATGTATCCAACAGTAACAAAGCGAAAACATATGGAATTACATTGTTATAACATTGTAACATGAACACATTAATGCCAGAGCTGTAATGTCAATTCTGCATAAATATATAAAACATGAAAAATTGTTTTAAAAATGGCTTTTTCAGGGCCAGGAAAGATCCCAACATTATTTGAGAATAAAAAAAATAAAAAAAAATAAAACAAAAACCATGTTTAAAGAGATATAAAAGAACGTCCATTGAATTGTATGGAAGAGCGACAGGTAGCGAGAGGTAAGACGTGGCGCTCTGCAAGGCAGAACGCCGGCGCTGTACGCTGAGGCTGGGATAATGATGAATCAGACGCTACATGGCGTTATCCCAGTCGCTCAACAGATTCTGCTTGATAAATATGTAATTGCGTGCCATGTCCGGCATTCACCTGACGCTACCTGTCATTTACAAGGCACTACCTGACGCTATCCCTTCATGACTAAGGGCCTAAGTTTCCAATTTCCTCTTCAGCAAGCCAGTCCAAGCTTAAGCTAAAATTTTGGGTCATAGACCAGTGGATAGGTGGATTAAAAGGAGGTAATAACATCAGGGAGATTTCCAGAATGGAATCAAAATGGATCTATAAACTCCAGTCCATGCAACCCAAAGGGTTAAATGTGGAATACGATCTTAACTGTTTTATAGGGGATAATTAATGAAATACCCTCATCTAAGCTGTTTTAAGACCCCTTCTAGAGTCCTTTGGGGGATTTTATAATGATATATGTGATTAAAAATGTTAAAATGGATTTTATAGCTGAGATCTATAGTTGTGCATTTTTAGAAGACAATAGAATATATAAAACTGGTTTAATTGATTATGTAGGTTTTTAGAATAATAAGTTTGATTGTAGCGAATATCCTATGAAAAATCCACTTTTATAGTAAATAATTGTATATATTTGATGAAAGGGATACAAAGATGCTATTATGATGGAAATGCAACAGGATAGCATACTAGAATGTTTCTGGTGCTGTGTAATAATAGAAATCCTTAGGTTTTGTGTAAAATCAAAATAAGCTGGACTTGCTTTAATCTTGTGCCTTTTTAAAAATTGCCAGGAATGGCTATGGCAAATAAAGGCGTCCTCTAATCTCTCTGAGTGATACACACACCGTATATAATACTGACATAACAGCCAAAGATATAGAGAAGTGAACCTGAACCTAACAGGTTAATAATGAACCATAACCACGTGACAGGTGAAGTGAATAAATTAGTGACGCTCCTAGCCCCGCGCGAGCCCATGAATAAGTTGTAACGACGAAACGCGTTGGGCGGAGCCTAGGAGTGTCACGCGAGTTGTTTCCTGGACGGGCAGCGCCGCGTACTACGGCCGGAGAAGGCGGTGAGCTGAACTCGTTCTATCTAGTATTCAGTTTGTGCTGTGTGCGAACACACCGGAGGGCTTAGATGACGCCTGCTCTATTGTGTTACATTGAGAAAAGCGCATTTTATTCTTGCATCTGGTGAGCGGCTTTTTAAAGGGCCAGCGGCCATAGAGATTTTATGTTTTATGTGGAACGTACTTACGCTATTAGAGCAATCTCTGTCTTTTTTCTAACATGCTACAATAAATTTGGATCAAGCTGAATTATATTTGTGGAGTGATTGGAGCCATTTGTGCTTGGTTTAATGAAGTGAAATACAGGCACCTAATGAAATAAGTGTGTCCTTCTAATCATAAGAAAAATTGTGGAGCCTTTTAAATTGAAGGGAGACCATATATGCAAATTACAAAGAATACATCTGGTACGTGATTTATAAGAAGGTGGTGGTGGATTGAAGTCACTGGATTTGTGTGAAGAGCACCTGTGGTGTTAATACAGTTTTCGCTGAGCCTTATACACAGCTGTGTATACACATCTATATATGTCTATTTGGAAGCTGATTTGACAACAGCATAAAGGCTTGGAGCGAAAGACTTTAAACTTTATTTAAATAATTGTGAATTGTTTAGGAGCGCGTTTTTTTTGTTGGAGTTTCTAGCTCTAATATTTTTTTAAATCAAGCCAGTCCAAGTGTCAAGCCTCCTGGCTACAATCATGGGGAGAGCTGAGCTGAGCTCCAGGTATGGGGCGAAGTGAAGCAGAAAAAACTCCAAGAGCAAATAAAAAGTCTGAGCAGAGTCCAAGGGTGAATCCGGGGTCAGAGGCAGGCAGAAAACAGGCAAAGTCCATAAGCAATCCGCGTCAAAAATCAGGTTATCCGTCAGTGTATAAATCCAGGAATTCAGGAATCAGGGGAAACAAGGTCCAGGAAGTAAGCTGATAACACAGCATTGACTGTAGGCCAGCTGTCCTCTTAAATAGGGCTATCAATCAGCACAGGGAGGGATGTGCCAGAGTCTGGTGAAGTCACTTCCGGTCCATTCAAACTCAGGACACCAGGAAGTGAAATCAAGTCCAAGAGCTTACACTCTAGGCCTTGTGCACTTCCAATGGGCTGAACAGCAGGTGTCACTGTGGAGCATGTGACAGAAGAAGAGCCTGCTCTGTTAAAACCTTGCAGCCGAGCATGTCTGCTGCTGCATGCAGTCCGTGGTATGGCGCGCTCACGATGCCTTAAAGGGTAGGAAAGGCGGGGAGACTGACACCAAGGCCCTTTCAACCATCAGCATCCGGAATAGATGGTCTGAGAAGCTGACAGCTTTTTGCTCAAAGGACACAACCTCCAAAGATTCTGTTATCAAACAGTAGTCTATATGAGACTTATATGAGAATCAAAATAGTGGGTGAAGATCTCATCACAGACCATCCTTTCCTTCCCCACATCAACATACTCTATATGAAATCAGACACAATTTCATTTAAAGCTTTGCTGATTTGTCAAGAGTAATTTCACCCACCCCACTCTCTCTTTTGGACATGCTAATTATTTGGTGAAGCCAGTGTGACTTGCAGTGTGCACTGCGGTGTGGATTGCAACATTTTCCCCAATGACCTAGATCTGTGATAGGACATTTTTACAGATGAGGTACATCTTTTTTCCTATGAGGTAAGTATATTTTATTCAAAGTTTGAAAATAACAGCACCCTATAGGTTATGCTAAAGAATTTGCTAAATATTTTTGCATAGCCCATATGGTGCTGTTGTTTCCTTTTTTTGTGTCTAAATGCTAAAAAGCTCACCGAGATGCAGGTTGCAATCCACATGACAATGCACAAGTATGACCACCCTTATCACATTAAAATCAAAGAAAAGTATAGCATCCATCCTTCCAAATAAATAAACAGGCAGCTATTCAAATGACAAAATTCACTCTTTCCTATCAGGTGCATCTATCCCAGCAGGCGCATAAATATTTACCACTCTCAACACATTCCCATCAACCCAGAACAAAATTTGCATACACTGCTCAGCCACCACTTTCTGACAAGAAAACAACTCCACCTTACTCTCTTACTCTGTTTAATAAGTACTGTATGCATAACCCAGCATTACATTTGGCACAAGTAACAGACCATAGTGCTGTCATACCACGCCACTCCTCCTTCTCAGGTTTAAAATCTAGCCTACAGTCTTGCAGGCAAGCAGTATCGGCATTATAAGGCTTCAGTCCCTTAAACACAGTACGCCTCCTCCATTCAAAACTTATACTTCTTACATTAAGGGAGGCAACTAGAAGTACCATGATGTTAAATAGCAACAGATAACACACCACCGTGCTTGGGATACCACTCCCCATGCCCTGGACCTTTTTACTTCCTCACGCTTTTCATCTTTTTTTCCCTTTTAGCTTTGCTGGTCTGCTGATCCGCTGATCCGTTCATGCCCAGTGCAGGTATGGTATCCATGTCAGTTTCTGAATGGTAAGTTTCAATGGCTGGCTGTGGTCTGGCATACCCGCTGTCCCAATCCTCAGTTCTTGACTCCGCCCTCTAATCCTTTAACGGACTCAACGGGGGTTCTAATTCAAAACAGGTGGCCATTTGGCTCTCTGCTGGGCCTGGCGTTGGAATACTAGCACTCACAACTGTTTCCCCACCATCCTGATCACATTTCAAAAAGTTACCACCAATTAGGCCTGGTGCACTGGTATTACTCCATGTCAGGACACCCCCTTGACTGCTTCCATTCTCCTTTTTACGGGGATCAACATTTTTTGCCTGTGCACATCAAGAGTCTAAAGTTTTAAAGTAGGCCTCTTTGGGCTCTGGGCAAAAAAAGTGTCTAAAGTTTCTAATGATGCAAAAGAGCTAGATCTTCTCAGTTGGTATATGCCTGCTCCCCTCTCACTACTCCCCCCCCCCAGACAGAAGGACCCAAAGTGACTGACAACTGCCGTTGGCTGCCATCTTGATATTGGATTGCAAGCTCGTTTTTACTGGCCACGTGCGATTACACTTTTGCAGCGTCAGCCGGGTAAAGAATAGATTTGCCCATAATCTCATCCTTCTCTGCAATGCCCGACTCCTCAGATCTTGCAGAGGGAGCGT
This sequence comes from Gastrophryne carolinensis, assembly GCA_027917425.1. Taxonomy (NCBI): domain Eukaryota; kingdom Metazoa; phylum Chordata; class Amphibia; order Anura; family Microhylidae; genus Gastrophryne; species Gastrophryne carolinensis. The sequence goes on along the minus strand of CM051234.1, from coordinate 208,405,503 downwards.
GAGTCCGGGTACTCCCCCACAAATCTACAGCACCCAAAACTCTAGCCACCTCCTCCCACCTCTCTTCTATTTCTATTCTGGCAATTTTTGCCTCTAACCCTTCCTCGGCAGATCTCTTTCCAGCACTATAAGCCATAATCTTTGACCCCAGCCCTTACTACCATTGGCAAAAGAAAAGGGGTTACTGGACATTAACACATGTCCCAACTCTCAGTCAAACAATCTATAGTACTATGATCTGCTGACCCACAATTCTTACGGACAGACACCTGCATATCACATTCAGACACAATAGGGCTGATTCATAGCCTTCTCAAAACCATCTAGTTTTTTACTTGTATTGTGTAATTTTCACTATTTTCCCATATGTCTACATGCGTACGCATGATGCAGAGCCGTCATTGCGAGTGTTCCGTTGACTTTCCATACCTGCGTACGCCATTGTGAATGGCTGTTTCGGCTCTCGCAGCATAAACGAAATGAGAAGGTTTTCATTTACGTTGCTTTGGAATCCTCGTATACTACCGTTTTTCATTGTACCTTCCAACGTAGATTTTCAGTGTCCTGCGATATTCAGCTTGCATGTTTCTCTAAATATACGTAGTAATGTAATTTTGTGGTAGAAGCTGCTATGTTTGCACGCATGTACGCATGCGCACAGCTTATTAACTCATTCATGTCTCCCGTTTCCACTATTCTCTCACTCACTTCTGCTCCTATGCTTACCTTAACTCTCTTGTCACTGTATGTTTTCATCTATCCCCATATTTTCATGCTTACCTTAATTTCCTTTATTGTTTAGATATTTGTCTATTCCTTGTGGCTTTTCTAGGAGTTAGGTGCATACGTTGATTTTAGAACTCCTTAAATGTATCTTAATTAGCAATAAATGATAGACATCATAAACATAGTAAAGTTTAAATCAATTTATTAAAAATGGTTATTTTTTACTTAGCTTGTATATAGAATTTTTTTTTAGTTAATAAAATATTAAAATGTATTAAAATTTTAATTAACACTATTTTCTAAAAAGTGGTTGCCTCCCAGGCAAAAACAGCATAGATCACAGGATCGCCGTGGCGAACGCCAGCAAGAGCTTGTGCACAGCCAGCCAATACAGTGGGAGGCCAGCTACCAGGTCCAGCCAATGCACTTCTAAACATACTGGTGGAAGAGGCCATCTCAGAATGTTGAGGCTACCAGAGCTTCTAAAACCCAAATTTAAACCCAACAAAAAAAACCCTCATAACCCAAAGGGATCCTCATCCAGCCACAATGCTCCCCTTACTCAAACATCTTAATCATTATGGAGCAAGTGTAGTAAGGGCAAGGGGCATAGAATGCCAACACCCCATAGGCTCAGAACAAAAAACAACTCCTGGTTTCACCAACTGCACCACTCACTTCTGCTCCAATGCTTACCTTAGCGCCCTTCCCTCTTGACCATTGTTTTTTTTCCTTGTGCATTCTGATTTTGATTATCAAGACAATAGTTACTAAACAATTGATGGAAACATAGTAATTATTTTTAGTTCTTTTTACAAAATAAATTAGATATTTTTTAAAATTTTTAAAATTTTTTAAATTTTCCATACATATTAAAAACAATGCTATATGCAAAAATATGTAATAAATAAGCTACACATAAATATTGACAGCCTCCCAATGTTTCTTTCACTTGTGGCCCACATTGATGCAGCCACGCCAAGCAAGTCCTCCTCAGTCATTAGACAGTGAAATGTGTAATTATTCTTCATCCACAAGTCAACCACAAATGTCACCAATTTGGTCAAGTCCCCGGGATGATGCAGACAGGCCATCAGTTGTGCAATACCTGTGGTGTGACACTTGAGTGTGGCCTTTAGTGAGGTCCAGTGTATGGTCTTGGCTACTGGTGTCTCCGACCATTGCCTTAAACTTTATGGAAGCAATTCCAGGTCTAAAATTTTAAAAATAATATTGAAACTGTGGGAGGAGATCACCAGGCAGGTGAATTGTGCGGCCATGAAGTCCAAAAATGTGTCACAAACACAAAGTACATTTTCAGTCTTAAAGTATGCCGTTGTTCAGAGGATTTATAAGCACAAGTTGCATGGGTATAGATGGTTGTGTTGCTTGGGCAGGTTGATGTTGTGCATGACCATCTTAAATATTTATATTAATTCATGTATACGGTTGCAATCAGGAGGTGGATATCCAGTCAAACTTCTATTTACTGCTGCAGAGGAACTGG